>CAHIKZ030001163.1:245000-337500 GCA_903632075.3 Acanthosepion pharaonis
ATATATATATATATATATGTTTGTATATATATATATATATATATATATATATATATATAGATAGATAGATAGATAGATAGATACTGATTTCAACACCCAGCGGCGACAGTCTGTTTCATGCTTAAGTGCAATCTTCAGGCCATGTGCGTTGTGTTTTTGCTAGACTATTTATATATGCTGGTGGGCGGTAACGGGTATGTTTCAAATTATTGGCTATTGAGTAGAAATTAATGTTGATCTGAATAGCTTTTGTTACTCGTTGTTTATTAATGCTTACACGCAAGTAAACTTAATAATAGCAATAAGCAACAAATTATAACGTAATCAATACTACATTTCTTTTATATATATATATATATATATATATATATATATATATATATAATAAAATATAGTTTTAAGACATGGTATATTTATGGGTAAAAGTGGTCAAGGGAAAGAGCCTATGTAAATGTAAAAGTGGACACTTAGGCCAACTCCGTGCGGCGCAATCTTTAGGTCCTTCCATTTTAAAGTTTTCCGACTTCTTCTAAAGTTTTTTCTTTCCTTTGTGCATCTAGGAACCCCTTGTGTCTAAGTGGTTTCATCAAAGAAATCTCCGCCAACAGAGGACCGGATTGCAATAAAAAAAAAGCCAAGGTGGCTGCGAGGAAAAGAAAGCCCCGTGCAAATGAAAACCAAGACCAAACGGCTGCCAGGAGAGCTTCCAATGCAGAGAATATGCAAAGACTTAGGGTCTCTCAAACTCCTGAACAAACCGAAGAGGCCTCCACATGAGCTAGCTTAAATGCCAGCCTATACAGCGACTTTTAAGCTACTTTTTATATATATATATATATATATATATATATATATATATATATGTGTGTGTGTGTGTGTGTGTGTGTGTGTGTGTGTGTATATACATATATATATATATATATATAAAGAAATATAGTTTTAAGGTATGCTATATTTATGGGATAAAGTGCTCAATATCAGAGATAGAGTCTAAACAAGTGAATTCAACACACAGAGGCAACAGACTGTTTCATGTTGAACGTAATCAGCAGGCCACACGCGTCGTGTTTTTCTCGACTATTTACATATACGGGTCAGTAGTGCATTGTGGTTGGTAGTCTATTCCAACGGTTATTTTGGCGGGAGGGGTTTGTTAATTTATTTATTTGGATTAAATTTTTTACTTTCTTTTATTTATTTTTCTTTTTAGTTTTCGATTTTTAAGTAACATAGTAATAATTTTGAGATGAGTTCTGATCGTTTATTTAGTAGTTTGTTTTGGTCTGGGAAGGTGATTATAGCTATTTTTCCTCCATGCAAATTTTGCAGATTTTGGGATTGATTGTCGTAGTCTATTGCTTAGGAACCCTGGTAGGCGATGGTCAACAGCCCGCGTCGATCTACGACTTCTGAGTCCACGTTATATATATATATATATATATATATATATATATATATATATATATATATATATATATTTAAAAAAATATTTTTTTTCGCTACACAGTTCTAACCATGTTTCAAAAATGGAAGCTAAAAGCCACGAATTTAATTTTGTGATTAAATTAAAGACATTAGTTCCATTTCATGCTCAAGCGAATTTTGGAATAACTTGAGAGAGAGAGAGAGAGAGAGAGAGAGAGAGAGAAGAACGAAAAAGAATAGCGTTCAAGAAGAAAGAAAATGGCATTTGACGTTGCATTTAAATCTTTGAAGACCGTAGTCATCAGGGAAGCAAGAAAACAGAAGGGAGTTCCGCAGGTAGGAAGTGCGAAAAAAATAACTGTTATAGCAGAAGTAGCGGTTGCATCTAGTCAATTCAACAGTAAAACGATGAGATCTAGTTCTTTATTTGGAGCCCCCAACCAGGCTTGGCTCCCCTCCCCCTGGTCTTGGTGTTCGGGGGTAATACGTACCGGCCCTGATATGGACCATTGTGAAAAAAAAAAATAATAAAACTTTAATCAATACGGACAAATGTCACCATACTGGTTTTCAAAATAACAATATTTCGGCTGTTGCAATGCTACTGCCTTCTTCAGTGGTCTGTTGTGTCCGTTAACTTTCTGAAAATATTTAAAAGTATTAATATATTTGATCTCCGGTGGTAGATTTATCTCTTTTTGTTATCCATTCGAGATTTATTACTAGGATCGGGTAGTGAAAGCCATATTGTGTATCACACAAATAAAATCACTGATACGAGATATCCCCTAGGTATGGGCTGCGGAATGAGAACAATATACCCACGAGGATTGAATAAACGGTCCGATACGAAATCCGAAATGGCTTACAAATTAAATTGGTAGGATTGTCTGCTCGTCAAATACTCGACATCATAAGCTATAAATATATTTGCTCGGATAAATATCTGGAATTATGAGAAGACATATCAATTTGATATTTTGAGGTGTGGTAGCAGCCACATTCAAATGCTACTTTGGGATTTTTATAATTTGATAAGATAATTTATGAATGTCTACGGTTGTTTAAATTTATGAATATCTTGTTGCTTCTAGGTAAATGACCTCTCTAAATTACAAGTCCGTGGCATTATCTCCGCCTTATTTGGACTTCGCTCAACACTCGCTAGATGACGTGGAAATCAAAGGTATGAAAGTGAAGGACTCTTTCTCTCTTATTGTCTCTTTTTCTCTCTCTCAGGATGCGGTAGGTATAAGATGTATTCAGTAATTCTCAACGGGGTAGATATTTTACCTGAGCAAACCGAGTTCTTAATTTCACACAACTACTTGGCACACACACACACACACACACACACACACACACACACACACTACAGCTAAGCACATAAATGTTTTCCTTTCCTTTTTTGAGCTACACACCCAAGTATGTATTTTTCTCCTTTTATGAGCCATGTTGTTCTTTATATAAAACTATATTTACAAAGACCTTTCCCGTTCTAAATTCATTTATTTTTGTAAAACAGCAATTTCATCTGTTTCAAAGTGGGTACAATAAAAATAGCACTTACAAAGTGGAATATATTAAGAGAAGCTTTGGTGACATCAGTAAATGAGTTCATTCACAGGAAAATGAAACAAAAAGACAAGGAGTCGATTGCAAACAAAATTTTTGGCAAGATGAAAAAGAGACAGCAAACAATACCAATGAATGGTACAGAACATAGTACACTAAGCACAGAAATTAGAAACAAATGCCGACAGAACAAAGCGGAATAGCTCAAGAATATATGCAGAGATAAAAAGAATGAGCATCATAGATAAGACAGGTATGCATAAAAGAATAGAGAAGTAACAGGACCAAAAGGTGCTCATCGACAAGAAGCAAACACCCAAAAGAAGAAACACTGAAAATAGAAAAGGGGATAATATTCCTAGAGGAAATGAATATGTTGGAGAACTCTTCCAGGACGAAAAGGTGTAACCTACAGTAAACAAAAAAGATGGAAGGACCTAAAATATTAAAATCAGCGGAAACAAAGTAGCAGGATGAGATGGGATTGGAACAAAGAACATTACAAGCCTTCGATGTTTTTGGCATCGACAAGACTACCGAAATATTTTAATGAAATCCAATGTTCAAAGTTTCATGCTTCATACAATCTTACAATGTTTCATACAATGTTTCATACAAAGTTTCATGCAATGTTTCAAATACAGTGTTTCATACAATGTTTCATTGTTTCGTGACCAATGTTCAATGTTTCATATTTCATACAATCTTACGGTTCACACAAAGTTTCATAGAATGTTTCAAATACAATATTTCATACAATGTTTCATTGTTTCTTGTCTAATATTCAATGTTTCATGTTTCATACAATCTTACAATGTTTCATACAATGTTTCATACACTGTTCCAAATATAATATTTCATACAATGTTTCATTGTTTCATGTTCAATGTTTCATGTTTCATGCAAACTTACAATATTTCATACAACGTTTCACAAAAGGTTTCATATAATGTTTCATACAATCAATTCTATGTTGTATTCTGTTGTCTTTTTTTTTTTTTTTTTTTTTAGAATTCTGGTTACTTTAAATATTACCAAACTGCTACCCGCTTTAAACCATCATTTCACCCAATGCAAGGAAATGAGGCCACTAATATGTAATGGGTTACTGAGTGCGAATGAAGCTGAGAAAGAAAAAAAAAACATTATTAAGAAGAGAGGACAATAAAAGAACAGGATCCAAGTGGATTGGAAATGACGATTGACATTGCAATTAAATTTTTGAAGCTCGTAGTTGACAGAAAGCAGGAAGCCGGAAGGGAGTTCTACAAGCAAGAAGTGCGTGAGAAGAAACAATTAGCATAGAACTTACGGTTGCAAATAGCAATTACGACATCTATCTGCTAATCAGGCAAAGAGACTCCTGATGAGAGTAGAATTGGAAGAGAACTTACGAGCAAAGCATTCTACTTTATCGGCAGAAGATGATAGCACTTCAAATTTACTTGGCGATTTCGACTGTAAAATAATGAGACCTAGCCGCCAATATAGTACTGCGCTTAAATTTCTTAAGTTGAGATACGAAAGAGGAAAACTTATCAGAACAATTGTCAGGAAAATATATATTGAAAATGTACAGGGAAGCTACGTTACCGTGGTGGAGAAGTGACTAAAGCCGAGATGGTGTTAAATTCCAGATGGTGTTAATAAAATACAATAGGATGGAAGGAGTGACTGAAAGGGAAAGAAACAAATAGGACAATAAAAGAACAGAGTTCAAGGTGACGATCAGCATTGGATTTAAATTTTTGAAGATCAAAGTTGATTAGAAAGCAAAAAACCTGGAGAGAGTTCCACAGGCAAGAAGTGCGACAGAAGAAAGTATAAGAACTTATGGTTACATCTAGCAATTTCAAATGTAAAATGATGAAACCTAACTGTCAATATCGCACTGCGCTTAAGTTCGTAAAGTCGAAGTAGGAAATCACATCAGGACACTTGCCATGAAAATATTTATACAAAAGACACAGGGAACCTACATTAAGTTGGTGAATAATAATAATAATAATAATATATATATATATATATATATATATATATATATATATATATATATATATATATATTTTATATAAAGTAATGTAAAGCAAGTTATCGGTAGATTTAAAGAACAACGCAATACCTAAGCCTGAAACACAATATTAAACATTAAAAAACAAAAGAGAAAAAGAAAAAACGACAGACACCTACCCTCAAAAAACCTGTAGTGCTCAATGCCTCTAGAAATTCAAATAAAGACAGAGCAGTAATACTAACAAACACTAAACAGAGACACCGCTCATAGTCTGTCACTTTGATGCATTGAACGATATTCAACTCATTACGAACGCGCACACGCACACAGAAAAACGCACACACATACACACACATGCATATTAATCAAATGTTACTATTGTGGACACTTTATTCTAAATAGACACGCCATCTTTATTTATTAAACAATACTTATTACGTCTATCAAAATGTTCACTATAATATATTCTGAAGTAATATAAACAGGGATCAACATTGCTTAACTTTGATAAACGAACGAGAAAATAAAAGCTTAGCAGGGATGAAAGCTTATAAGGACGTCCAGATCCAGGGCATTCTCACTCCAGTCGGAAGAGCCCCTCCCTGATTGACCTTCTGTAGCCATACGCCCCATGCTTGGCAAACTCCAGGTTGGTGAGGGTGGTTCGCTTCAATGTACACGACGTGGTGGATCTTAGCTGAGAGGATTGGAGTTTGGGGAAATTAAAGAATATAGCACATTTGAAGATAGAGTAGAAAAAGACTTGCAAAGATTCGTCTATGGAAAAGGAATCGTAACGTTGAAAAGAGATCATCACTCACAAGGTCGTGTAGACACACTTTTGGCCTTTCTGAAAACTGGAAAGTGAAGACTTGGTAATTCCAGCCGACATATGGCAGCATTATTCCATTTTCGGACTGATTTAGTTTTTGAAATGATGGACCAGAGCAGGAGGAGTCTGGTACTTGCTGGAGCGTTATAAGGAACCGGTTATTTTCGGAACATCTTTTTCATGCTAATAGATCATTCAGTCAGTTATGTGTCATGCGTGAATCACGCTTAGGTGATCATATATCTTTCGATACATGACTAACGAGGCAGATTTTTTTCCTGGAGTAGTTTGCTATTTCTTTCTGCGGTAGACCAGTTCGAACTCGGCTCTCCGATTCTTCAATCTGAGCAGTTATCCGTTACTACTAGTTTGTTTTTTAAGCTGTTGAATTCGACCAGCCAGGTTTGCCCCCATCCTGTTGTTAGCTGGTCTAGTGCGTACTACACCTGAACCTTCGGAAATTAGATGGTATTATAAATATGAAACCATGAATATAATAAATTCGACTAGAATTCGAAATCTGCTCTCCGATTCCTCAATCCAAAACTCTATTCATTACTCCATCGATCCATTATTCCAATCAAACCTCGTGCAAATTCTATAAGATTATTACAGTGCCTCGATGCAGGAAACACCAGACGGCCATTGCTGAGGTTCGGGACACAAACACTAACTCTTCAGTCGACAGAGGAATGTTTTGAATATAGAGAAAACGATTCATCAATGTCGTAAATTGTCAGCTCGTTTATAAATTCCAAGCGAACTCTTTTTCTATGTGCCGTATCCTTCAAGATGTTGGCGGTCAAGGCTCTCCACAATTTCCTGTCTTTTGTAGTTCTTAGTAAATGTTATCTTTTTGTTATCACTCCTAAGTCTTGTTATTCCACCCATTTACACAAGCTCGTTAGGTAATTTAGGCGTTGTTTTCCTTTGTCCCTCTTGCTTTCATTATGAACTGTGAGTGTCATATTTTCCAAGCCCTCTGTCCTCATTATGTACCCTAGAAATTCCAACTGTCTCTTTCTGATGTTAAATATAAGTGCCTTTTTATTTCCATTTTCTCTAAAAATTTCATTGCTCACTTGTTCAATTCATGGTATTCTCAGCATCCTGCTGTAGGACCACATTTCTATTGCTTCAAGTCTTATCTTCATCCATTAAGAAATTGTCCAGCATTCTCTGCCATATAGAAGGGCTGATATTACATAACAGTTCAGTACACTGTCATTTAAAAAAAAGTAGTATATTTTGCTTAAAAATATCCATTAGCCTAAAATCTTGGACTGTGGAAGAGAAGGCTAAAAAGTTCTTAGAAATGGTGGGTGTTTCTAATTTTGTTCTCCAAATATTCTTTTCTGAATTATAAGTGCATGAAATACGCTGGTATCTTTAATCTGGGGAGAAATACTGTAAATGAAACTGAAAAAAAAAGTAAAGTGTGGGATGAGGTTGAAATAATAGATAGAGAGCATCACTGGAAAATACGAAAAATTAAAAAAATCATCACATATGCTAAGCCACAAAAATCTCCTGAGCCGACCAAGCATAGAAATGAATACAATATGGGAACCAGTTATAAGGAGTGCTAGAGAAAAGCAATGAATAACAACAAAAATTACAATATAAGCTCTGGTAAAAAATACAATACTAATAACAGAAAAAATTGCAATATGAGCACTGATAAAAAATAAGTGCTGAGACATTAAGTTTTTAAGTCCCAAAAATTCATACGCAGATGATCTCAAGGACACATAACCCATTGGATAAAGATCTTGGTTAGAGCCCGTGACTAGACTCAAATAGTTGTGAGATCAATATCAGTCCACAGCAGTTGTGAACCAAAACTTGGAGAGTTGAGTTAAACTGAGTCATCTGGAAGAGGCATGGCTCGTGGAACTAGAAATAAAGAGTTCGGTTCGAAATTCAAATCACCTGAAGAAGGCCGGAGCGTACAACGGCTGAAACGTTATGAATATGGCAATGAAGATGAGGATATCAGTCCGAATAATGTAAATAGTGCAGAAGTAAAGTATGATACTCGATAAGTGCAGCAACCATAAAGTGATACTGAATGATATGTGATGTTATGAAACACTCTCGCATGCAATGTTATTTTTTCCTCTCCCAGAAACACGTGTCAATAACATCTGCTTTCGATCGTGATTCTATGTGAAATGATTACAAGTAATCGTGTATTTGCGGTTTCCGAAGAATTGGACTCTGATCATTCATAGATACTGATAGTCACAAAGGCACCAAACAGCACGTTATCTTTTCTTCTAATTTCATCAAACGCAGACGTGCATTCTATTGATAAAGCCTTAAAGAAGTTGCGATATTAAATTATACATTATTTATTTCCTTCTCTTTTCAATATATATCTATCTATCTATCTATCTATCTATCTATCTATCTATCTATCTCTTTATATATATATATATATATATATATATATATATATATATATATATATATATACTAGCAGCATGGCCCGGCGTTGCCCGTGCTTGATTCAAAAATCTTACAACTCAATCGCTATCACTTGACTTAAATTTTTTTTTGCCCTTCCTTGCCTTTAAAGGAGTGCCCTTTGCCGTGCTGATGTTGCTACATGCCTTACTTCTTGCCTATCTCACACTGCGAATTTTTTAGAAGATCTATACTAAATATTAAATCTTTTACGAAAAAAGAACTAAACAAAATGAACACAAAACGATCAGCTTTAACTGGAAAAACCGAATGAAAAATGAATTTCACACCCAACCCAGTTCTGCGGGATCAGAATCAACGTTGAGTTTAAGCAAGCGAATGAGCCAATTGGAGTAAAGTGCCATGCAAATTTAAATTTTTTTTTGCATGCTAGCATGCTAGTTAACATTCGTGCCAGTCAGCTGTTGGCTCTCACGCTGGCCAATAGAATCTTCCTGCCTATTCGTAGCATCAAGCTATAGGCTCTCAGTCTGGCCAGTAGAAAATGTCCGCAAACTACATGAAAACTGCCGTAGAAGCGTGAAAAAAATCGCTTATTTCCACTATCGATGGGAGTTGGGAAATGCAAAGTCGGTCTGAGATGATGTTGATTCCTATTTTCATAGCAACTAGTCTGATGAGCTTTTTTTTCCCCTGCTGCCCCGAATACATGAATTTAAGTGTACTACTAGATTGGTATCTAGGTCCCAAAGTTTTAGAGTTAAAATAGTTTCTTTTCTCGTACATCCCGCCTGTGGAACTTCCTTCTGTTTACTTGCTTCCCTGATAACAGCAATCTTCAAAAATTTAAATGCAATGTCAGTTGCCATCTTCTGGCTCCTTGTATTCCATCCATCTTTTGTTCTTTCCTCGATTCTCCCTAGACTCAGCCTCATTTTCACTCTCTGTAACACCCTGTGCACTGGTGGTATGCCCGTATTTCTTGCGATGAAATTAATTAAATTTACAGACACACATATATGTATATATATTAAGAAATGGGCAAAGTCCGACAATTTATTTATTAAAGACATTTTTATGTTTAACGTTCTTTTTTTTTTTTTTTTATAGATACAAGTATTTAAGTAAATGCTCTGTTTTATAATAAACAGTATTAAATAACATTTACCGGCCTGAATGTCCGAGAAATTTTCATAGAAAAAAATTTGACAGGATTCGAACCTGCATCCTATACGGAACCGTCATTTACGCTAACGTGCCTTAACCGACTCGGCCACAAAGGGGCGTTCGGTAGGCAAGGTCGAATTTACTGCTTATAAACTTCAATCTTCCATGAATCTCGTACATTCATAACTGCTCTGGCGTATCAAATGTAAACAAATGACGTCATATATTAAGACCGTTAAACATAAAAATGTCTTTAATACATATATGTATATGTGTGTGTACGTGTGTGACTGTGCTTGTGTGTGTGTGTGTGTGTATGCGTGAGTGTGTATGCATTGGACTGGCGAAAAAGTTCGTCCGAAAAGATAATTCATAGAAATTCGTAGAATAGATAATTCATAAAACGGACGAACGCTTTGGCCAACCCGACATATACTGTTTACACACGAGCGTGCGCAAGTGCACACACACACACACACACACACACACACACACACACACACACACATTTGTATTTGTATTTCGGCAGCAATCATTCTTTCATGCACATTTCACTGAATGTGACAGACAAGTTGCTTTGGTTTAGTTTTCTTATACAAAGCAACTCGTTTGTCATATTCAATGAAACATGCATATATATATATATATATATATATATATATTTGAGTAATGAGAATCTTGGTAATCCGTATGGATAATCCCAAGGAGGAGGGAATCCAGGGAGGTCAATTTTAAATCAGATCGAATAATTTAATTAAAAGAAAACCAGATAACTTTAAGGTTCCATGAGGTTATAATTTATAATAATCTTTTTCTTACCTGGATCATTAGACCTCACTTCCAAGTATGAAAAAATTGAATTTGAACTTACACTTTTGTAGTATTTAGCCGATGTAAGGTGATATAGAGCGGGGTGAGAGATAGTGTAACAGACATGGTCGAAATTACAGAGGGAAGGGAGAGAGAGTAATGCTTTTAAATTTATTTTTATTACAATAATTAATAGAGAGGAATGTGGTTTTGGATCAGACAGTGAGCTATTTAGTAGGTCAACTCAACAATCATCAATTATTTTCTGTAAATTACACACACACACACACACACACACACACACACACACACACACACACACCCACACACACACACACATATATATATGTGTGTGTGTGTATGTGTGTCTGTGTGTTTGTGTGTGTGTGTGTGTGTAATTTACAGAAAATAATTGATGATTATTAATATTTAATCAATTATTGTTTTATTTTATTTATTATTAATTATTTATTTATTTAGTTTATATGGTTATATGCTCTATATTAAGTTATATATTTTATTTATGTATTATACTTATCGTTGTTTATATATCATAATATTTGGGCCGAAGAGTCACTGTTATTAAAGTAAGCTGTTGCAGAATGCATAAGCTTGCCCAAATGTTAAACTGCTGGTCTGAACTCTGATGACCCGAACTGCGTGGAGGTTGTTGGGGAATTTTGACAGTAGTGGATTACAATAATTTTTTTATACTAATGTTCACCACATACAAGTCCCAAAGGTCATTTAAGGTAGAGGGTTTACTGAAGACGCTTGATCTGTGAGCGGTAAAACTAAGGGACACAGATATATGCCAAAGATAGCATTTAACTCGTTTAATTTGAAGAAAGGAAATTTATAGTGGTCAGGAGAGCATCCTCCAGCAGTTCCAGCCGACATATAGCAGCATTATTCCATTTTCGGTCTGATTTAGCTTTTGAAATGGTGGACCAGAGCAGGAGGAGTCTGGTACTTGCTGAAGCGGTACAAGAAACAGGTTACTTTTCCAGCATCTTTCTAGAACATTTCTAGTTTTTTTTTTTAAGCTGTTGAATTTGACCAGCCAGTTTTCCACCCATCGTGAGGTTAACAGATCTGGTGCGTACTACCCCCGGACCATCAGGGAAGTAAATAAATATGGATCATTTAGATATGTTAAGGATATAATCAAATTGGCAGATATAAAGTATTCAACTTTCATAATAAAAATAGACGATCTCCCTTCTGACGAAACCCTAACAGCCAGAGCCGTTGCAAGGGCCTCGTGCTTCTTTCAGAATCTATGATATACCCCACCGAATCTATGATATGCCCCCACACTCTGCTAGATCTCAATAATGATATAATAGTAACGCTTCCACGCTTTACTAGATTTCAATCTTAACATATATAAAATGCAGTTGTCTGTGTGTGTGCGTGTGTGTGTTTATCCGGCGAAAGCTAAGAACTACAGTAATTCGTGACAAAATAAATTTATATACAGATTCATTATCGTCCAAGACAGCTCTTTGTAAAAAAAAATTATCATCGTGTGATTTTTATTTACGAAGTTATTTTAAAATTAAAACGCATTAGAATGCATTCGAAATTCTCAGAATTAAAAAGTAAAAACGAACGGTAAGAATTCTTATTCTCGAATCGGATTACCGTTCGTTTTTATTTTATTATTCTGTTAAACGCTATACAAGTATGTATTTTTAAAATTTCTATTCTCTTGAATTCATTTTCACATCTATAGTAAATAAAAGCGTAACTTTAAAAAAATGAATAACAAAGTAAATTTAAAAAGAATAATATTAAATATAATTATTTACAAAAATGTTTAATACCTATTTATTCAAATATTCGAGTGTGTGTGTGTGTCCAGCTAAAACTTAAAAACTACAATAATTAACGTGTGTGTTTATTATTAACATATTAATATTTTTCAGCCATCTTATGAGAAATAATTTTTTTCAAAGAAGAAAAATGTTAAATACAGTTATTTGACAAAATTTAAATATTTATTTATTCAAATATTTGAGTATGTATGTGTTCATTATTTTTTGGTTTGTAGCTAACATAAAAAAGTAAATAATTTTTATTTAAGTGTTATTAAAACAAATACTAGTATAGTGAGGCTTATTTTTTCGAAAATTAATTTAGTTGGATAAAAATTAGCAGACATACATTAGTTACGATCAACATTAGTCGTATTGAATATTTGTTTTACGAAATTAATTATATTTTATTTAAATTAATTTTCGAAAGACTCGCTATAGTTTTTGCTTTAGTAAAACATAATTGAAATTTTTTTTTTTTTTTTTTTTTAGCCAGACACACACATATATACAGACAACTGTCCTTTAAATATGTATACAATGGCTGGAAAATATCGATAAATTGTCAACAATAAACTATTATTCAGATATTTTCTGAGTAACGCCGGTTAATAATAGAATAATATAATAAAAAACTCATAATGATATATCTTAGTTTTTACGGTTTAACAACCCTTTCTGGGTCATTTTGAACCGAAACATGCTTTGAATAGTAAGAATAATACAGTTTTTGAGCGAATATTCCATTAACAATTTCATGGATAAAAGAATGATTTTTTCAGATTCAAGTCCTACAATTTTGTGGAGAAGAGATGGATTCATGCCTTTTCTAGGGTATTTGCACATACGTGAATGTAAAGAAATTGGCTGGAACTGGAACTCGGTTCTCCAGTTTCTCATTCCCATTACACCACCCGCACATCCTTGAAGATATAAAGTAGAGAACTAAGTTCTTTGGATTGTAAGGTGAATTGTCTAATATTGATTAAAAAGGCAACTGTCTTGTTTAAAGTAGCAGTTGTAAACCGAACCATCAGACATTTTAATTGATTTCCATATAAAAAGCCTCTTCATAATATAATCGTAGATTAAGACTTGCATATCTAAGTTAACATTCACTTTATAAAGTCATGTTATTCTTTTTTTGATATCGGCGTTTAAATCTTTTAAGTATTCTCGAATCGCCAAACTGCGCAAGCATTTTAAATTAAAATTTGTACATTTTTTACACCAATGCATTATTTTGTCTTTTTATCTTGTTGGTTTTAATGGATTACTAATACTACTAGCATATCTCTTATAACGAACCAAAAATCAGACTTCAGCGTTTATATTATCGACTAAATAATAACAACGATAATAATAACAGCAACAAAAATATTCGGCGTTTGGGTAGTATGTGATTCACGCCAGGAAACACTGAATACTTATTCTGAATAAAACTTAATATCCTTCAGAAAATTATTATCTTAGAAGAGTTGATCTGTGGTGACCCCAATATATCCTAGATTCAATCTAAGAGATACCGAAGTAAGGTTTTTTACTCGATGCCACCTCAGAACGTTAAAAAGCTGCGAACCAAAAAACCTGACCGAGAAGGTAACCTCAAAGTGCAGAATATGTGAAAACAGTGACATAAAAAAGGAAGTGAACCTAGCTGGACATTGTATGTACACAGACAAGACAACCAAATAATAGGAAATTATATAAACGCCGGGCCTACGAGGGGTGAGCCAGAATCTCCCATATCTTCGCAAGATCGAATGTTTGAAGAAAGAGCCGAAACCACATACCCTCGACTCTGTCAACGTTAATTTGATGGAGTCAGAAGTAAATAAACAACTATTTTACTGACGAAAAATTTAGCCTCGATCCGATTTTTGTTTATGTACATGTTTGTTAAAAAAAAGCTGAAATTACAATCTTACAAACATTTAAAGAAGACATTCCTCTCCTTTATTTCTCTTTTAGCTGTAAAGGTTTCTTTAATTTATGACGAAAACAATAAATAACGATAGAATAACGACAGTTTACATTATTCGGATTGTTATCCTCATTTCCATTGCCATATTCACAACGTTTCGACCGTTGTACTCTCCGGCCTTCTTCGGGTGATTGGAATTTCGAACCGAACCCTTTATTTCGTCCACCGGCGTAGATTGTTCTAGTTCCACATGTCATACCTCTGCCGGATGTCTCAGTTCCCTTTAACTCAACTCTCTAAGTTTGGGTTCACCACTGACGTGGTCTGGTACTGAACTTTCAACTCTTTGGGTTTAGTCACTGGATCTAACCAACATCTTTATCCACTGGGTCATGAGGACAATCACCTGAAGAAGGCTGTAAGGGTTTCCTTATTTCATTACGCAAACAATAAATGGTTAATTTGCAGTATAATCACCCCCCCCCCGATATTGGGAATGTAACATTCTGGTATGAAATTGCCTGGTTATTTCGAAAATAACATCAAAACGTTGCGCTCGATTACCATTTAGAAGTTATGGACAATATAAGTTCGACTTTTTTCTTGTCTCGTACACAGAACGCCGCCATTACTGGCTTTGTTAACATACGTTTGTCTCGAGTAGTCATGCGCCGCGGTAGCTTCACTTGTCTTGATTACTGGACAATGCGCGAAGTTTGAAATGAATGCGCGAAATAATGCGCATAAAAACGTAAAATCCGCTAATTAAAATAAAATTTAAAAAAATTACTTGCCTGAAAAAAAGAAAAAAAGGATTTTTTACTTTTTTTTTTCAACGATGCTTTTTTTATGTGTCGTGAAATTTTCTTAAATTTTTTTAAAGCTTCGTAAATGACATTTTAGGGGGAGATTCAATTTCATTAGCTATAAGCAGATTTATTAAGGACAATAAAGAAAAATACTATTCAGTTAAAACTTCATTTTAAAAAATAAGCGCGTTTTAAAATCGCGTAGTAATCAAGACCAGTAAGATACGAAAAGCTGTAAAAAAAAAAGATTACGATTAGAGGAAAACGTATGGAAACAACGCCAGTTATGGCTGCCGACAACGCAAAAGAGATCGAACATACATTGAAGACAAATCGAAAAAAATAATCGAGCGCAATTTCTCAACGTCATTTTTTAAATAACCAGGCAATTTCACACCAGAATGGTACATTCTCAATATCGGGGGCTTTTGGTGCTTATACGTTTGATAAAGTACGTCACTAGGATCTATTAAAAAAGCGAGATAACCTTGACACATTTAGGAAGGATATTAGAATAAACCATAACCTACACCATTTTGCAAATTAATTGAAACAAAACGAATAATTCCGTTATTATTTACATTTTTCGTAGTTTTCCAATGAAACCTGAATCAGTGTGCATATTAGCACTTCGTATGTCAATTCCACGGAATCGATCCTTGCAGATTGGCTACAGACTCACGAGTGGATTTAAATCAGGAGAGTTTCCGGGCCAGTCTATAGTACTGGTGAAGCTTGCCAGTGTGTTCGTGCAGTGTTACAATTTTCGTACGCCGCCTTGGAGTAACGTCCATAGCAGACAATAGCCGTAGGACAAGTAATCAACAGTCGAGACAATAGTGCCTGGGCGCGATAAAAATCTAATGCAATCTTGGATGACACAATATTTTTCAATGCCAAACAAATTTCATCATACTCTCCGAAAATAGATTCCTATTACTACACACCACTGCAACTGACCTTTTCTAAGGAAAAAATAGAAATCGATTACACACTGTCACTCCAGTGTCTCTAAACTAACTGACCATATGGTGAAAGAAAGGAAACTAAAGCGGTTGTTTCAATTGATTGACAGCAAATAGTCTGCATACGTATAGAAAATGAATTTAAAAACATCACTGTCGTATTTTAGCTTAAGGTGTAGATGGAATTTCGTACCAAAGAATATCGCAAAGGATGTTTTTGATCCAGGAACTGACTTTACGTTGGACTCTTATACAGGAGAACTTATACAGGATCAAGGGATCAAAGACTAAGGTTCTGTCGTAAGGGGAATCCTTTCAGTTGTTTAAATGATATTATCATATCCCAATTGGAAGCAGACCGCCTGTATATGGATAGAAAATGAATTCAGTAAATATACAAAAATAGAAAGGATTTTAAGACAAGGGTGTGTCTTCTCACCGGACTTATTCAACCTTTACCGTGAGTTGATTCTGAGAGAATTAGAATTCCTACAAGGATTCATTATTGGCGACCACAATCTTAACATAAGATATTTAGATGACAGTGTTAATAGTAGACATAGAAAGAAAACTAAAAGAACTCTTACAGAAGGCAAGAAAGGATTAAACATCAATTGTAAAAAGACAAAATGTATGGTTGCAAGCAAAATGATCAATCTAACATGCACATTTCAAATCAATGATATAAAAATCAAACAAGTACAACCATTTAAATACCTGAGAAGTATTTTAACAGAAGATGCTTTCAAAAGCTAAGCAAAGTATTAAGAAGCAGTGAAATTTAGAATGTTAAGCTGTTTTGGTGTAAGGAATACTGTGATTTGTTTGGGTTATTAATCATGGCTAGCTAAGTTTAAGATAAGATAAATTGAAGACCAGCCTTCCTCTTTCCTGCCTTTTGGTATCGTGCCACATTTTTGTATTTTTCAAAATAAATATTTTTTTCCTATTGGCACCTCGACGTGGTCTAATGGTTAACAAGCTTGTCTCGCTAGAATAATTACGACTAATCCTCATACTTTCGGCCTTGTGCTACATCTAAACTACGCTTAGAAAATTAGCATTATTTTCAAAATAAATATTGCTTTCCTAATCGTGTCTCGACTTCATGAATTTAATCGCGGATCCAGATTGGCACATAATTTCACTGTTGAACTTGCTAATTGCAACTATAAGTTCTATAATAATAGTTTTTTTCCTTGCACTTCTCGCTTGTGAAACTCTCTTTCAGCTTCCAGTTAACTACGATCTTGAAAAATTTGAATGCAACATCAATCGCCATCTTCTTTCGCCTTGAATCCTGTTCTTTTATTTTACTCCGTGTTTCTTTTATTTCTTTCACCCTCAGTGACCCCCTTGCATCATAGTGGTTCTTATTGCTTTGCTTGGTGCGAAATGATTTTTTAAAAAAATGTTTTCTTTTTTATAAGCACTTTGGAACGAAGCTACGAATAAAATAAACACCTGTAAAGCAAAGAGACATTTTGACGAGAACTAACACAGAGTCTTATTGCCCTACAACGACACACTGCACACCTTTTGGGATAATTACCTCATTATCGTTATTACTATCGATGGACCATCTCAATTAGTGCAGTACATTTAGAAAATATCGACTTGGATAAACTCTCGTCTTTTCTGCTTGTAATGCAATAGATTTTTGTAAATGTTAAACCAAAGGAAAAATTGCGTTTTCTTTTAATTACAGAGAAAAAAAAGTATTAATTAACTTAATCATTAGGCCAATGTCTGGGAAATTTTAACATTTTTTTTTTCTTTTTCACCCAATAAAAGGTAATGGGTTACTGTCGAAATTGTAAAAGGAGTTTGGGGTATGATATTAATGGAAGATTAAATAATTGGAAATGAGGCTTATAAGGATAAGAAAGATGGATATTGATTAACCCTTGATTTAAAGAGGTCAAGATTAATGTATTCAGAGAAGAAAACACGTGGAAATGTCAACCACAATGTATCAGTCTTTGGCCGGGGGCGGGGAAGCTTTTCTTACGTTTAGAATACGGGGGAAACGCGTGTGATTCGATTCCGTGGAAATAGCGCAGCACGTCCGAACAGTGAAGATCTGAATTGAATAATCTAACGAAGGACTTCGGAACATTTAATGGCAATAGCGATTGAGCAGCGACAGTCTTGAAATGTTGCGTGTTCGAGAAATAGTTTGCCGAGCAGAAAAAAAATCATGCTATACAAGATCTCGTAAACGATTTTGAATGGATACCTTTCAAAGTGTTTTTTGTTAACATTTTTTATGTGCCGTGTCCCTTCAGGACGTAGGCGATCATGGCTCTCCATTTCTCCCTATTCCTTGTAGCTCTAGTTTTGTCTCTTTGCCACTTCCCCTAGGCCATGTTCTGTCATCCACTTGCTTAAGCCCGTCAGGTATGTCACGCGTTTCTTTGCCTTGTCCCTTTTTCCCTCTTTTCGACCTGTGAGTATCAGATTCTCCAGGCCCTCCTTTCTCATTAAGTGTCTCAGAAATTTCAGCTGCCTTTTCCTGATGTTAAGTATAAGTTTCTTCCTTGTTTGCATCCTCTCCAAGATCACATCGTTGCTTACATGTTATCCTCAGCATCCTCCTGTATACCCATACCTCCGCCGCCTCGAGTCTCTTCTTCATCTTTGAGGAGACCGTCCAACATTCGCTGCCGTAAAGGTGAACAGACGTAACAGTTCAGTAATCTTTTCTTTGTTAACAAAGAAATCCTCCTGTCTTGTAATAGCTTTTGGAATACGTCATTGGACATCTCAGTGTGTCTTCGGATTTCAGTGTCGCACTTAGCGTTTTCCATCAAAGCACTTCCCAGATATTGAAATTTCCGCACCTGCTTGACTCTAGTGTATATGAATTGCATTTCGAGCTCATCCTGTATTCTTGTAGTTTATGCTTAGTCCCTTCTTCTCGCTCTCCTTCGCTACCTTCTGTAGGAGGTTTTGTAATTTCTTTTCCGTGTCTGCTATCACTACTGTGTCATCTGGTTATCTTATGTTGTTAAGATTGTGGCCGCCAATAGGGAATAAGAAAAAGTCAGAAGGTGCGAAATCAGGATAAGTAAAGATGTCTAATGATTTCCCATCAAAATACTTGGAATATTCTAAATATCTGATGAGAGAAGCATTATGGTGGTGAAAAAGGATTATCTCATGAAACTCTCCATAACACTTTCTTTTTTCTTTGCTTTTTTTTTTTTTGCTACATTTTTAGATACTTTTCTTGAAACACTCATGAAACAACCTGATGTTACTGTGTTTTTTCCTCTCTAAAAAGTCAACTAATAAAACACCCTCAGCATTCCAGAAAACTGCCGCCATTAATTTTCCTCCTGACCGGCTTATGCTTTTACTGGAACGTTTCCAACTTTGCATAAACATTGGTTTCACTGAGCTTTGTCTTCAGGATAATTCTGTTAAAGCCAAATTTCATCTTCAGTTACAATTTAGTCCCAGAAAAACTCCAGGGTTTTGATCCTAGTTGTTTAAGATTTCTAATTAAACTTCGGATTTTGTCTCTTACTGATGTGGTCAAAACAGTTTTGAAACTTAATCAAAAAGTTTGCTCAACTTTAATCTTTCAGATAAAATTGTATGTGCCGGGATGAGATGTCTAGGGCGTTGACTTTTATTTCTCCTAATAATCGTCAGTCTCTCTCAGTTAAATATCGAACAGCATCGATCTTTTTTCCTGGCAGCCTGACACTGATTGTCTGTCGATCCGTTCATCTTCGTCAAATCAATCATTTGAAACGAGTTATCCATAGGTAAATTGCTGATTTTTCTTTGGGGTGAGAAATTATATCCGTAACCTTTTATCTAAGAATTACTAATGTCCTCAGTTTTCCAATCAAATCTTACCGTAAATTTCGACAGGATTCATTCTGTTCGAAAATGTAATTCTCAAAATCGCGAAATGCTTCCGGTTTATGTCCGTTATAACTCATAAGTCCAAATTTTTTTTCTCTGTAAAGTAATATCAAACTATTTTTATAATTTTCTCGTAATATGCCAGAAGTCGGCAACCCTTTAGAGACAGCGGGCCAGAAAGCTATGCAATATCTCGGAAAAGAGCCCTGATATCAAATATAGTATAATAAATTGTTCAGAAGGCTGTCTTGGTTCTGGAGGTTTAAAGAACAAACAACGAAGTTAATGTTATATTATTTAAACAAGTTTCCTTATTTGATTGTAGGAATAAACAGGATAGCATCGAACACAATTAAGTGAAAATGCAAATTCACCAAGACAACAACCAACCTTGTTCTTAAACGACTTTTAATATATTTCATTTTCGGAAAAAGTTGTTTACAATTATATATAATTCCAAATAATGATACCACAATTTTCGGATTATTCAATAGGCTTTTATATTTCCCGTTTGGCAAAACATATTTCTTGTAGAAGTCAGCAGTGAATTCGGAATGAAATTTTGGTTTAAAAAAATTCGTTGCGTTGTAAGTCAGTTAACTCAAAATGATATTTTTTCTGCAACTTGCTACATAAATTAATTAGAGAATTAGTGTCCAGGTGGCGAGCCGGACAAAAGTTCTTTGCTGGCCGGATGTGGCCCGAGGACCGTGGGTTGCCGACTCATGTAATATGCTTTTATTACGAACTTTTTGGATGCTCGTCGTATGACTAAGAAAATGCATGAAAATAGATATTGTTTTGCTTAACTCAAGTACGAATATTTGCGAGGCATTTATAGGCATTTTACAAAATAAAGAGTGCTAAACTGTTATGTAATATCGGTTCTCCGATGCGACAGAGAATGTTGGACAATCTATTCCCATATAAACTGATTTGTTTTTTACGGCTTATCAACCCTTTGTGGGTTATTTAAAACCAAGATTTTTTTTTTTTGGCAAGTGAATATTCCATAAACAATTTTGTCGAGAATAACAATAATTTTTCCAGATACAAGACCTACTATTTAACCCATATTTAGGGGGGAGATGGATCCCAACATTTCTGAAGTGTATTTTAGTGTACGTGAATGTAACAAAACCCGAGTGGAATTCGAACTCGGCACTCCAATTTCTTATTTCGAACCGCTATCTATCACTCCACCGGTACATCCTCACAGATGAAGAAAAGGCTTGTAGCAACAGAAATTTGGTTCTACAGAAGGATGATGAGAATACTATGAAATGAAAACGTGAGTAACGAGGAAGTTTCAGAGAAAACAGAAACAAAAAGAACACTTATACTTAGAATCAGAAAGAGACAGATGACATTTCTAGGAAAGAAGGCTTGGAGAATTTGACACTCACAAGACATTAAAGGCAGGAGAGACAGTGGAAAGCAGCGAGTAACCTACCCAACAAGCTTTTTTAAATGGATGACTAAATAGGGATAACGAAAAGACAATTCTTAATAAGAGTTACAAAGAATAGGAAGTTGTGGAGAGCCATGGTCACCTACGTCCTGAAGGGACACGGCATATAGAAGAAGACGAAAAACTATTTGCGAGACTAGATTGCTAACCTCTGATCTACGGCAAGGTGCATTCGATGATGTTTGTATTAAATTAGCTTCGTCTTGCATAACCCACTGATGTTGGGAACTCAGTCATGCTCAAATTAAGTGCCTCTACCCCCTCCCCAACAACCTGAGTCGAGATAAACCGGCAGTAGAGTTAAATGTGAACATCATAATCTTTTTCATGGCGATACATACGGTTTCGAATTCAGAGTTGTCCTCCTCGGCTGGTTGACAAATATTGCTGGTCTGCCATGCTATTTAACACATAATTAGTTGCGAATAGTTGGGCACATACCTTTCTCAGCGGTATTTGTACGAAATTATGTATAATGAACCTGACTGGAATTCGATCTCTGTATGATAATTTTCGACCCGCTAACAATTACACTATTTACATAACCTCAAATTAACTACAATTGCAATATTTCTAAGATTAGCCTACCAATTATTGCATCGGTGAGATGAGAAACAAATATGCATTTGCTTAATTAAGTTCTGGCACAAGGCTACAAGTTGCGAGCATTTAGTGAAGACTAACTTGTTTCTTGGTGAGACATTTTTCCAGATATTTCTTTTTTGCATTAACTTTCTGAAAATCATCTTCTTTCAATGGAAAACCCATAAAAAATCAGGACTTCATATTTGAAACATATCATTTCAATTTATATTAACTTTGTGTAGCCTTTGCGAATATCCATTAAATAAAGAATCATTTTCTTACTTCATCTAAGACCGCTGAATATATATATATATATATATATATATATATATATATATATATATATATATATATATATATGTGTGTGTGTGTGTGTGAAGAAATATACTCTTAAGATGTACTGTATTTCGGTTTGTAATCCTTATTGGTTATTTTATATGGTGGTATTTAATATAGCGGGTCTATATAATAGTAGATGTGATGTGGTAGTAATATTGTAAGAGATTGGAGACAATGATAATATAAGTAGCTAACAGTTATTGTAAATTGGTAGAAGTGATTAGTAATGGTGGTGGGAGAATGATAAAAACAATAAATGTAATTATTGTGGTGCTAGCTTGAACTAAAAAGTGATTGTTGGTGTTTTATTTTATTTTGTTATATGTATTAATTTATTTTGGTATAAATCCTGATAATGGGTATTCTATGTAAAATTATGATAGTTGAAAATTGCTATAATTTTTATTTTTTATTTTAAAAAAAATTGTTATTATTTTAAAGCTGTTTATTTGCTTGTTTTTTTTATTTTTTTTGATGACTGTGTATATGTGACTGGTAGAAATTTCAGTTTGTAATCCCTATTTGGGGAGGGGGTAGTTTACGTTAATAATTATGACGAGTTTATATGATAATAGTAGATGTGATGTGATAGTAATGTGTAAGGGGGTTGGTGTCAATGATAATATAAGTGGCTAATAGTTATTGTAAGTTGGTAGTAGTGATTAGTAATGGTGGTGGGAGAATAATAAAAATAATAATAAATGTAATTATTGTGATGCTAGCTTGAACTAAAGAGTTATTGTTGGTGTTTTATTTTATTTTATTTTCTATATTTATTTATTTATTTGGGTATAAATCCTGGTAATAGCTATTTATTCTCATGCCTACATTTGGACATTATCTCTGATCTTATTGGTCTTTATTTGGTGGTATATAAATATAATTATAGTGGATTTATATGTTAATAGTAGATGTGATGTGGTAGTAATGGTGTTGGGTGTTGGTGGTAATGATAATATTAGTAGTTAATAGCTATTGTAAAGTGGTAGAAGTATGTTTTTTTTATCCGTTTGGTATAATTCTTGAATTTGGTGACATAGTTCAATTCCTGGTTAGATAATACACACACAGAATTAATGGGCACAAGTCAAGACATAACTGAACAGTAATAAATAAAGATACGACAAGATATCACTAGAAATTATCAGCACAAGAACTATCTACTCTATAGATTAAATAAAGGGTTAAGTTCGAAATTTCTTTAGAGCTATCTGAATCGACAAAAACCTGAAGAAGGTCGGCGGGTATAACGACCGAAACGTTGCCATGAACAGATCAGGACAAAGATAAGGACAATAGTCATAATGTAAAATTGAAATATTATCTTGGACTTTTATTGTTTGTTATTGAACTTTTATTATTACGTTTATTATGAAAATAACCTAGTAGTCAAGCATGGTGAGATCGATCCCAGTGCCAGACAGTGAAATCTATAGACTCTACATCAGTGGAATGAACTGAAATGGCATCACGAGAACAAATTAGCAGAATAAAAAAATTCTTCACCAACATGAGTGCATTCTCAGAGATGTTCGGTCAGAAATTCCTAGAATGTAACCGAATACAGACAGCCAACTAAGAAATGCGGTTTTCACTATATCAATCAAGATGGCGCCGCAAGTTCGAATAAATCAGCAAACAATAATATTAATTTAATCTCTAGTTACTTTTAATTACTTTTACGCAGACCGTCATTCTACAACCATTTGTAAACTAATAAAATTCAATTTAAGATATCAGTACTACTGATAGTAAAAATGGCCTTTTTATTTAAAAATAGCATGAGGCCATTTAAAATCTTTATTTCCCAGCAGTATGAACATATGTGGAAAACTTATAGGTTATTATTTACGAACCATTAGAATTTATAGCCTCGAAGAAGAAAATTACATTGAAAATAGTTTTAAAATTCTCCACTATCCTACCCACATAACGTCACGAATCTTTGAATTATTATCGTTGTAGGAGGAGCACATATACTACAGCTGCATCACATTTAGAACAAGATAGAGTGACGGTTGGTTGTGAATAGTTTATATAACCTAGTAGTCAAGCATGGTGAGATCGATCCCAGTGCCAGACAGTGAAAACTAAAGACTCTACATCAGTGGAATGAACTGAAGTGGCAGATTTTGCTTCTCTATGACTGGCTGCCACCTAAGGCTTTAAAAGGTTTGTTATTTAACTACTATGAAGGTCAAATCACGGTCAAATCACGCTGAAACACCGGTTCTCGTTCGATCACCGAAGTTAAGCATCGTAGAGCCAGGTCAGTACTTAGATGGGGACCGCTTGGGAACACCTGGTACTGTAAGCCCCAAAGTCCAACCCCTTACCTCACAGTCGGTGGGGGGTGTAAACGGTAGTGTCAGAGCTATGCCGCCCGGAACTTCGTTCCTGGTAGGGCCACCAAAGGCGGACAGGTCTGACACACACGCCGGCTAACAAGGGCTCTGGTGAAAATCCAAGGAGCGTCTGCATCGGTAACCGGCGGCTTCTGGTCGTTCCTGTCTCTGCGTCTCTGCGTCTGTGGGAACCCCGCGGCAAGCAAGAACGTTATCCGAGTAGTCCTGGGTACCCTACTTCTGTAATTTATCCCAAGAATCTTCTTCTCATAACAGGAAGAAGCCGGCTCAATCCGCCCAGGGTGAATGCCGCATCAGTACAGTACAGTACAGTACTATGAAGGGGAGATTGATTTATGTTTGCTAAGGGCATAAGCGAGGCACGGTGGAGTCATGAATAGCGGCTAGGAATCGGAGTGCCGAGTTCGAATTCCAGTGGAATTCATTACATTCACTTACGTGCTAATACCCTTGGGAAAGTTATGAATCCTCTTCTTCCCCCGCCCCCAGCTCTGGGTAAATAGCAGGAAAGATCGGGTTCTATAGCCTTAGAAGACAACTGGTCTACCGCAGAAAGAAATAGCAACCTACTGAAAGGGAAAAGAAATCTGCCTCGTCAGTCATGTATCGAAAGACACATGATCGCCTAAGCGTGTATCCCATATGGCACATAACTGATGTATGTAGATATATGGAATTGTGTATGTTCTCCAGTCCACACTTCATTTCTCCTCTTACCTTTCTTTTTCTTTGTTCCCCTCTTGAAAAAATTCATCTCCCTCCTCTTGACCAGTGATTAAGAGGTCATCATTACTATTATTTCATCTCCTACAGTCACATCCCCAGGCTACCTCTTTCCTCATCCTATTTTTTTGGAACTATTTTAAAATTATTTTTGCCGCACATATAAACAACGTATGGATAGCGGCTCGGATTTAGGAATCGAAGATACCGAGTTCGATTTCCAGTCAAATCCATTACGTTCACTTACGTGCTAATACCCTTGGGAAAAGTATGAATCCATTTCTTCTCCCCCAGGTCTGGTTAAATAGCAGGACAGGCCTGATTCTATAACCTTGGATGGAAACTTGTCTACCGCAGAAAGAAATGGCAACCTACTGCAGGAAACAAATCTGCTTCGTCAGTCATGTATCGAAAGATACATGATCGCCTAAGCGTTTATCATACATGACAAATAACTTACTGACTTTCCAGTCGAATCCATTACATTCACTTACATGCTAATACCCTTGGGAAAGGTGTGGATCCTCTTCCTCTTCCCCCAGCCATGGGTAAATAGCAGGACAGACTGGGTTTTATAGCCTTGGATAGCAACTGGTCTACCGCAGAAAGAAATGGTAACCTACTGCGGGGAAAAAATCTGGTTCGTCAGTCATGTATCGAAAGATACATGATCGCCTAAGCTTGTATCACGCATGGCACATAACAGACTGACTGAAGGGCATTACCCCAAAATGAACGAAACAGAATCAGCTAGAATTTGAACTCGGCTTGCTTACTTTACTTTCTGCGTCGATAACAATTGCACGATCCTAACTCCCAAATTATTCTATTAATTTTATATATAGCAAAAAAGAAAAGATAGAGAAAGGGAGAAAAAAAATAAAATGTAGGTCATTATATCAGCTATAAATTCTGTAACACCTGAAAAGAACTTTAGATAAAAAGTTTAAAATACTCCAAAGACAATACGTCCAGGGTATGACGATATACTACATCCGTATCCTTAGTAAGACGATAAACTACGTCCGACAGCAAGGCCTTTGATCAGGAGGTTTTGAGGAGCATGGAACCACCTCTTAATAGCTGGTGTTCCCAGGTCCAACTTGACCCGGGGTAGTAGCACCTGTTAGGGTCCCGGCTAATAGTTAACCCCCAAACTGGGGTCAAAATATTATGAATGTGTAAAAATAGGTTTTAATAGCAGAAATACTTTGTAAAAATTATTACCAGCAATAAATTTTTGAAGGAAAAAATTATTACCAGCAAATTCTTAAAAAAAATATTACCAGCAATACATTTAAAAAAATAATAAAAATATATTTTTTTGAAAAAATATTACCAGAAATAGATTTTTGAAGAAAGAAATAATGCCAGAAATATATTACCAGTAACATATTTTTGGAAAAAAAAATATTAGCAGCAATAAAAATGTTGTCAGCATTAAATAAAACATTGAGGTTGATATGCCATAAAATATGCCGTAAAACAGAACAAACCAAACCAAAGAGAATAAAACAGTTAATTTTATGTCAGAAGCTACTGAGTCTCACTATTAAACACATTATCATCCAGAATGTTTCTCACGTATATTTGAATATTATGTTACTTCATTACATGTGACACGTATTTAACCAATAAGAACTAACCAAACATTAATCTGCGTCACTTTGCTTTTTATCATTTGTCATCATTTCTATCTTGATCTCTGACGGAGTTTTAATAAAGTGAAACATGTTAGATTGAAATGTGTTTCCTACTTGTTCTTTATCCTATCATATATATATATATATATATATATATATATATATATATATATATATATATACTGAAAGATCTACGACCTACTCAAGGAGCACTCCCCAAACAAATATCAAATTTGTTCAGATTTTCGGAAGTGCGACGCTTTGAGAATATTCAGTGCCGAATGTATATATATATATATATATATATATATATATATATATATATATATGTGTGTGTGTGTGTGTGTGTGTGTAAACGCTCTATCTACGATATTGAATACTCTTTTAAAAAATACTTTTACCCTTGTAGTGTAAACGATGTTATTGCACACATTTTATGCTAATATATATATATATATATATATATATATATATATATATATATAGGTATAGGAGAGAGAGAGAGAGAAAGAGAGAGAGAGAAACTGACAGACAGAAAGAGAACAAATCACAAATCATATTATTGGTAAAGTGTCTAATACAACTCTACCAACACAAGAAAAGAAAAAAAATAAAGCAAGAACAAAGAAAGGCGAAAACTGAAGACAAAGGAAACAGAAAGGATAATGACAGCCACCTACCTAGCCAATAATGCAAAGTGCTCAATGCCTCTAGCAAATAGACTAAGACAGAACAGTAATACTGACCAACGAAACATAAAGAAACCAGATCCACTTCACCAACGCGATCTTTATCGCGTGACGATTTCGATCTGGTTTCTTTGTTTCCTTCGTTACTGTTACCATTCTGTTTTACGTAGTTTCTAACACCTAATCACTAGCCACTGGGAAACAATCACATTTTCTTCCCTCATTTTTTAATAGTTCTTTCCAATTCCTCAGAAAAAAAAAAAGAAACAAGACATCCCATATGCAGCTTATATATTTCCACCATCGCCACAAAAGTAATAAATATTCCAGTATATTCAACATACGCTGGTATTATGACAGAGAGAGCGATACTGATGGATGTGATCGTGAATTTTTGGAGATCTGAATTAATTGTGGCATTCGGAATCTCTAAAATAGCCTTTAAGATTGGAAGATACATTTCTTTTGATGATTTCGTGACGTTTTATCATTGCTCCTGGTAACAAATTTTTGGCTTTTGGAATTGGATCTATATATTCCAGATGAAAAAAAAAGAAGTAACAAATCAATCAGGGAAATAGATAAAAAAAAGTCGATTAATATTCCTTTTCTGCGCCGAAACATCAAAAGAAATAGTGAATTTGCAATATTCTGATCAATAATTACTTTTTAAAAAATCCTCTTTAACTCAAAAGTTAAGGAAAAACCCGCGCAAAAGCAATTCAGTAAAACCTGAATGACGAGTGATAACCAAATCTTGTTTTAGTGGGGTTTTTTTTCTCTCCTCTGTATCCACTCCCCGCTTCATTGCTTTTAATTTAAATTTCGCGACTTTTCTTTTCGCTGCGAAAGTTACGCTGAAGTGAACCTAAATACATTCTTCAACGTTTGCATAAAAATAAAGTCAAAGGTAATTAAAAAATAAGCAGTACGATAATTGAATTGGAAGTGGTTTTGTCCGTCTTTTAGATTAGATAGGGGGCGCTTCAAGCAAGGTAAAATTAATTTCTTTTTGCCTTTTATCAATAGTTTCAGACAAATTCCCTCGTTTTGTTTTATTTTATCACAATGCTTTATTCTGTGCATTCTTCGACTGTTAAAAATGTACAGCAGGACCTCTGAATAAAGAAACAGCCTGAAATGAGACTCAATCACACGTTCTGTAACTCAAGAGTTAGTATTTCCATGTATGACGCCTTCCCAACAATAATTTCTCGCTACGATCTCCCGTACGATCACCGAAGTTAAGCAACGTCAAACCTGGTTATTATCTAAATGGGTGACCGCTTCAAAATACTAGGTGCTGTAAGCTTGGATGTGCAGGTGGTGCAATGGATAATGACTCGGAATTGTTAATCGGAGAGCCGAGTTCTAATTCAAGTTAGGATCTTCATATTCACTTATGCGCAAATACTCTTGAGAAAGATATGAATCGACCTCTTCTCTCCCCAGTTATAGGTTAATTAGTAAGACTATTTATCTTGAGCTTCTTGATAAGATCCAAAAAAGAATAAGCAATATTATTGGTCCTGATCGGCGGCTCTGCTTCAGTCACTTTCTCACCGCCGTAAGGTGCCTCTTTGTGTCTTTTCTATAAATACTTTGATGGTAATTGTTCGGAGGAACTCTTCGCTATGGTACCTAGACTTTTTGAATTTTAACGCAGTACTAGACTGGCGTTGAGATCTCATCAATTTACATTTGAGCTGGCTATATGTAGCCGTAAGTTCTATGCTAACAGTTTTTCTCGCACTTCTCTCTTGTGGATCCTCCTTCCGGCTCCATGCTTGTCAGCCAACTTTAATCTGCCAAAACTTAAATGCAATGTCAATGGCAATCTACTGCCCTCCTGATTATTCTTTCCTCTCCCCCCTCATTATTAATGTTTCTGTTTCTAATTCTTCCACACCCTGTAACACCTTGTGCGTTGGTAACTTTTATTGCTTTTATGTTAAATTTCAGAAATAAATGTAAACAAAAAAAAAAGTTATCATAAACTGTCTACGAAATAACTTTATATCATTATTTATGCCATAAGGCTTCCGGGCATAAGTTTTCACGGCTCTCCACAGCTTCATTTTCCTTACTAAGCAAACCTTATTCGATATTTTATTTTTCTAGCATGGAACGTTGTAAGTTGTTTAAAAATTAGGTCATACTGTACTCGTCTAAGAATTAGGCAACTTGATCCGTGGTAAATTAGTCCTGGGTATGACGATAAATTACATCCGGCAGCAAGGCCACTGAGCAGGGGGCTGGAGGTTTTGAAAAGCGTGAAACCACATCTTAATTGCTGTTGTTCCTAAGTTCACTCTGAGCCGGAGTGGTAGTACCTGTTAGGATCCCGGCTATGGGCAAATAATGAACCCTCCAAACAAAAGCAAAAGACCATGAAAGTATAAAAATACATTATATATATATAAACATATATTTTTATAATAACAATACCATTTTTATATAAAAAATTACTAATGATACCTATTTATAGTAAAATTACCAAAAATACCTATTTATAGTAGAAATACCGACAATACATGTTATATCGAAGGCATACAAATACGTTCCAAATATTTAAGTTTCGGCCTTAGAAGTTGATATGTCGCTAAACAAAATCATTTAACCAACCGTGGTAGATTGACGACAATAGCCTCCCCGATTTTTCTATCCGCGGATAATAGCTAATCGTATACTTACGTCCAACATTTTTAACCGGAAAATCGATATCCTATTTTATAAACGAAATTGAAATTTTCCCCCTCAAAACTATAAAAATTTTCTTGATTTTGCTTGAAAGTTTAATAAAAAAAAGAACAAAACTCAATAATTATAGGTCAGAAATGGTCATCTCATAAGGTCAATGTTTACTTCAATTAAGCTTATTCTATGAATCCCATTTAATAAGAGAGGGAATGCAAATCTCGCCTGTAAACACTATATTTGACTTCGGCAGCAAACTAACCGTAAAACGTAAATTAGACAAAAATGTAGCCAACTTTAAATATTAAAAAAATATTGTGTTTTTCCACGCAGTCAATGTTGATACAAAATTTATTTTATTTAAACTGATTTTTAAAAAATATTTTCAGACGGCTATTATTACTAAAGATTTATATTTTATATTTGACTCATTTGAAATATATTTTGCTGTAGCTTGATAAAAGATTTGAACATAAAAATATTGCTTATGGTCTAACAGCAGGAAAGTGAAACCGTAGTTGGCGATTCCGCGGATAGTGAGGAGATGCTGGATATTCATTATCGTATTACTGAACGAGAGAAGAGGGAAATATAAAGAGAGAGAGAGAAGGCGGGGTGCTTTGGAGTGGGGGATCTCTTTATGAAAGAAATGTACAGATTTTCTTCCCTGTTTAATAATTATTGATTTGTTCATTGTCTGCATTCTGACGCACATCACAAATTATTAGTTCTCTTTCTGCTATCTTTTTTTCATATCGACATTTGTCTGGTCTATTTGACTTGAGGCACTTCTCAGATTAAGTGCGTTTCATGTGAACGCAGACCAACCTCCATTGATGTTATGTTAACTGACTGCTCCAGCAAGTGGAGCTTCATCATTTTCCTTCTTTAAACCGCTTATATTTCTATTATTATTATTATTATTATTATTTCTTCTCCTCCTCCTCCTTCTTGTTCTGTGCCGTGTTTTTCAGTGGGAGACCATGGCTCTCCACATCATCCTGTCTTTTGTAACTCTTCGTAAAGTTTATCGTTTGGCTCCCTCTCCTAATCCCTGCTCTGTCAACTATTGACACAATCTCGTTACACTGCTTTCCACTGTTCATCTTGCCTTCAATATGCCTTGTGAGTATCAAGTTATCCAAGCTCTCCTTCCTCATTAGAAATTAGAGATGGATTCAAATTATATATTTCAATTGCCTATATGAGCAGTGCCGTGTCCCTTCAAGTGGTGGGCAATCATGGCTTTCCACAAATTCCACTATTCTCCATACTTCTAAATAATGTTTTTTTGTTTTTAAAAATCAATTGCCTCCGAGCAAGGCGATAATGCCACTAAGATGCAAGAGAATGAGAATTAAAAGTCTTTAGAAGAAACTTTAGAAAAAGACTAAAATTGTTAAAAGCACTAAGCGTAAAATAAACAAAAACAACAACAAAAAAAACGACATTAATAAAACTGGATTAAATTTTAGAATAAGCATAAAAAAAAAATAAAACGGCATCACACGGACTGACACGTAATATAACTGACAGGATATTTTTTTCTTTTCTTTTTTTTAATCAATTCACCCCAAGCAGGGCGATAATGCCACTAAGACGCAATGGGCGACTGGGAGTGAAAGAGAATTAAAAGACTTTAGAAAGAACCGTAAACCCAATCCTAATAAGGAAACAAGGGATAAACCCCCACTTCAAAAAAAGGAGGATGAACGGGAATTGAATGATAGGCAAACCTATCTACTCCTATTGTGGACAAAATAATAAATAAATTGAATGTTATTTTCGCTTACTATGCCCATCAGTTCCTGTTCAGTCATTCATTTATACATGATTGTTAGGTAGTTTTATGATGTCCACAAACACTCGTTGCCACTTTTGTGATGTCAACGAATACTCGTTGTCACTTTCGTAATGCTCGTTGTAGTAGAGACTTTGTAATTACAGGTACAACTACAGTAACGCCGTTGAACAATACTGGTGTCTGACGCTTTCGAATAACACTCGCTCTAATAGTACTTACTCGATAATACCTGCTCGAAAAGAAACCACCGAAGAGTGATCTGAATAGAGAAATAGTATAGTGAATAGTGGTCCGTATAGTAATCAATCGTGACGTCACGCAAATTCCTACTTATGCGTTTCTTCTATGGTCACGTGGTCTACTTAATTCAATAATGGGATCGCCTGTGTTTGCTCACTGGCGATCTATATTCAAAGTCAAGTGTCGGCAGCGACAATTTATTCCTATATATCAGGTAGGTTATTTTATATTTTATTTTTCCTATGATCCTCTTGTCTTCAATATATCCAGTGGGTGTCAAATTCTTCAAGTCTTTTTTTAATCAGTGTATGTCCAAGAAACTTCAACTGTCTTTTTCTTTGAGAATATCAACTTCTCTAAGCCTTCTTTCCTTATCTGTCCCAGAAATTCATTTAGTCTCCGATTCTAAGTAAACGTTTTCATTTTTCTTAAAACTTCCTCGTTGTTCATATATTCCGTCAGTGATATTCTCACCTTTCTGTAGAACCACATCTCTGTTGCCTCAAGTTTCCTCTTTATCTGTGAGGAAATTTTCTAGCATTCGCTGCAATATAAGAAGATGAATATTGCACAGTTGAAAACTTTTCTTTGCTTTTACGAAATTTTCCTGTTTCTTAATACTTTGTTCAGATTTTGGAAGGCATCTTTCGTCATTCCAACGCGCCTTCGAATTTTCGGTATGATATTTTCTCCTAGAGAGTTAAGTTTCTGTACTTGCTTGATTTTGAATTTTTCAATTCGTAACTCGCATTTTGGGCTATTCCTCTAGCTAACGATCGTAGATTTTACGATAACAAATGAAAGCGAGAAGAAAGGATCCATTATCAATTGTAACTTTTTGTTTTCGTTTTAGAAAGCAAGCCACCATTTCGACTAAGTTCTTAATGTTTATTGTTCTCTTACAATAATATTGAACCTCTCTACGTTTATTCACAAAAGCCCGTCCTGGGTATGACGATAAACTACATCCGCGCCCTGGTTTGTTTTTTTTTTTTTTTAAGCATTTCACCCCAAGCAAGGCGGGAAGCCACTAGGACGCAAGGGGGTACAGAAAATTTAGAGCAAGATCAGATAGGAGTGATAGAAGAAAGGATGAGGGTAGTGGATAGATCAAGGCAACTTGAGACGTCGATTGACATTACACTTGAATAGCTGGAGATTATAGCTCACAGGGAAACAGGAGAAAGGAAGGGAGTTCCACAGGCGGGAGGTGCGAGACATGAAGCTATTAGAGTAGAAAAGACGGCTACATTTAGGAGTTTCGACAGTGAAGGGGTGAGAGCGAGATGCCAGCCTCGTAGGGCGCTGGAACTCATGACGTCTGGGAACCAGCGAATGCAGCTCCGAGGAGCAATTTTCATGAAAGTAGACGATAAACTACGTCTAACAGCAAGTCCTCTGATCAGGCGGCTTTGAGGAGCGTGGAACCAACTCTTAATTGCTGGTGTTTCCAGGCACTATCTGACTCAGGGTGGTAGCACCTATTAGGGTCCCAGTTATGGGAAAATAGTTAACCCCCAAACTTGGGTCAAAATAGCATAAAAGAGTAAAAATATCGTAATGTGTAAATTGTTGAAAAAAATATTACCAGCAATACATTTTAGAGGAAAAATATTATCAGTAATACATTATTACTAGCAGTAAATTTTTGAAGAAAAAAATATTACCAGCTATAAATTTTAGAGGAAAAATAATACCAGCAATATATTTTTGAAGGAAAAATATTATCAGCAATACAGTTTTGGAGAAAAAATATATTACCAGCAATACATTAAATAACACATTGCTGTTGATATGACGTAAAACAAACGAAACGAAACCAAATATTCACAAAAGCAGAGAACTATTCTCTGTATATTCCTCTTTTGTCTCTTTCTACTACACTGGCAACTGTCTGCTAATAGATGTTGCTACTATCGCTCTCTTTTTTAATATTTTACTAATATTGTACTTCTACGAAGTTAGAGAAAATAGAACTCATTTAAATTGTTTTTTTTTTTCGTATCTAAAAAAGTATTTCAATATCCTCAAGCATTGTTTGTTTTGATCTCAAGAATATGGGCCATGTGTGTAGTTAATATATGTTTAATATACATATATTAGACGTGTGTATGCATATGTGTTACTTCATATATTTCCCAAATATAATGAATTCTACTTACCTAATGTTCGTGGAAATAAAGTATTAGTTATGTTAAAGAGAATGCTAATTGCATAAACGATTAGCAGACTGCCGCCAAGGAGGCAGAAGCAGGAACATGACATTTAGATTGTTCTAGTGATAAGATTCCAATCCCACATATTTTAGTAGAGTCACCAAAACACACACACACACACACACACACACACACACACACACACACACACACATATATATATATATATATATATATATATATGTATATTGTATATTTGGGTAGAAATCCTTCTTTTATGCATGCTTTAATAAAAATGACAAGAAATATCTTATGAGATATTTTTGCTGAATTTTTCTTGTGTTCTTAAGAGTTTTCGCTTTTGAGGTCTAAAAGTGTGGAAACGTTGTTCATCGTGTTTGTTTTCCTGTGCGAATGGACAATTGCTCCACGTACTCATCAGAAAAGCAAATTTGAATAGACGTTGGAAAAATAAAATAAAATATCACAAAATATTTTCACACACACACACACACACACATGGCCCGACGATTGCGTTTAACAGACTGTCGCCTCTGGGTGTTGACATCAATGTCCATTTTTATATTTTCATACACTATGTTCCTGACATCTAGCACTTAACTCATAAATATACCATACCTTAAAATTATATTTTTATCATATATATATATATATATATATATATATATATATATACGAATGAAGTCTATTTAAGCCACACGAATTTTAAATATCACACAGACACCAGATTGAATCCTGATAATAACTGTGCATGCAGAAAGAGCAGAAATAACAAGATATGAACTTTGGACAGTTTATTCAGAACTTCAAGAGAAATGCCCAACAGCTTAACCAAAAATTATATATATATATATACATATAATTTATGTCCAACAATTTTAACCGGAAAATCGATATCCTATTTTATAAACGTTATTGAAATTTTCCCCCTCAAAACTATTAACTTTTTCTTGATTTTGCTTGAAAGTTTAATAATAATAAAAAAAAAGAACAAAACTCAATAATTATAGGTCAGAAATGGTCATCTCATAAGGTCAATTTTTATTTCAATTATGAATATTTTATGAATCCCATTTAATAACAGAGGGGATGCAAATCTCGTCAGTAAACACTATATTTGACTTAGGCAGCAAACTATTGACATATATATATATATATATATATATATATATATATATATATATATATATATATATATATAATATTAAAAAGTGCCCAATACACGTGTAAAAAAAAAAAAAGTATAATTAACATGTAGAATTTTTAACCAGCATTTAGCTGGTACAATCATAGGTCGTCATTTAAGCTAGTAAATCTTAGGTACTCTACCAAACTAGCTGACCATGTGTGGAATTTAAAAGATAAAACAACAGGGATCCGATTGTAAGTTAGAAAATTTTTAAAAAGGCAAAGCCATATAAAAACCACAACAATATTTACCTCTGCCAAAATTTAGCAATTATGACATTTTCGGATCCAAGGAACCTTTTAACCAGAAACCCGATGTCTTAAGTCCTTACTTACATATTAAAAAGTTCCTCTTAAACACTTAAGTACATTCCAATTAACCTCACACCGATAAATTTATAATACCCTTGCCTTTCTTCTCTTCCTCCTCCTCCTCTTTCTCCCCTCCTCCTCTTTCTTCTTCTTCTTCTTCTTCTTCTTCTTCTTCTTCTTCTTCTTCTTCTTCTTCACATCCTCCTCCCTTTCTATTACACTCAACATCGTTCATTTGTTTTGTTTTTTTGAAAATAATATAGCGTTCATTAGATTTTTTAAAAAAATAAAGCGTTAAGAGGTCATTTGAGGATACCGTAAAGTTGAAACCAAGGTAGCAGATTCAATTGGTTTTTAAAGTATATATATATATATATATATATATATATATATATATATATATATATATATATCGGATTGTGGAATCGGAGAACACTGTTCGAATTCCAGTCGAATCCATTACATTCACTTACGTGCCAATACCCTTGGGAAAGGTATAATCCTCTTTTCCCTCCAGCTAGGGGTAAATAGCAGGACAAACAGGGTTCTATAGCCTTCGATTGCAACTGGCAACTGGCAACTGGCCTAGGAGAAGGACAACTCTGATTTCAAAACCTGTGGAGGGTCGTTTGGGGATGGTTCTGCACAAAACCTTCACCACTATAATTAAATCTCATGTACTGGTGTCGGGCTGTCGGTTTCCTAGGAACTGGTCTGCTTGACCCTCATACGTCGAATTTGACGGAAAAGTCGAGAATATATATATATATATATATATATATATATATATATATATATATATATATACATGTGTGTGTGTGTGTGTGTGTGTGTGTGTGTGTCAGTGGCGAGTCTTGGCCATCAATGTTTGTAGGGTTCATTACAATCTTTAACAAAATATACTATTGGTACAACTTAGATGCTAAAATGATTCTTTTATTCTATCTAAAATATACAATTTGTAAAGATCTCTGTGCATGAAATTAAAAAAAAACACACATTTTGTTATTTTAATATTGTAATAATTTTATTAAAATAAGCATTTACATTAAAAAATCTTTCCAGACATAAGGAAAAAGTCTTTGATATATTTGACTGTTTATTGCCCACTTTCCACTGTTTTATTGTTTTATAGCCTGGTTATCAAGTCACTGATGGTAGAGTATGTGTTTGCATATATGTCTATGCGTTAGCGTGTTTATGTTTCTCTCTGTCTGTGATTATCACTTTAATTTAATGTACATTTATGTTCAGTACTGCTGACTGATATCATATTTCACCAACACTACCCCAGTCACACTGTTTCCAGCTTCGATGAGGCTCAGATCTATACAGCGCGACTAGCCAGTTTAATATTATTTTATTCTTTTTTCACTTACTTTGTTTTTTTCTTTGTTTTTTTTTCTTTCTTCTTATGAACAATATCATCGAAATGTACTTCAGTCCATATTTTGAGGCACGATGCTAAAAAGTTTTTTGTGTCTCTGGAATAGATATACTTGAAACTTGACTCACTTGGGCTTATCCCAACAAGCCCGACCCGGGAGTTGCCACTGATATATATATATATATATATATATATATATATATATATATATATATATAATCTCCAAACAAGTTTGTTAAAAAAACGACAAGGTTTGTCTGTACAATTTATATTGTATTTTTACAATTTTCGGATCTGTTGAATAATGTTCTCGAAGTTATGAATAAATTGACCGAAGTTCATATCTTGTTATTTTTCTTCAATGATAAAATATAGTTTTACGATAGGCTATATTTATGGGTTATTTTGGTGGACAGTAACGATTGTGTTCCTAATTATTTTAGGGGATATTCAGTGGGAATAATTGTGGATCCAAATGCAGTTTTGGGGCTATTTATAGTGTTGTTAATTAAATTTTTTTATTTATTATTTTATTGACCGTTGATATTACTACGTTTTCTTTTGTTTATCTGCTTACTGGGCTTGTTAATTTGTTCATTGTTTACTTAGTTTATTTACATATTTATTTGTTTGGATTAATTTATTTTACTTATTTTTGTTTATTTTATTCATTTATTTTCGTTTATTCTTGTTTGTTTTCGCCTTTCGATTTTTAAGTAACGTAGTAACACTTTGTTTTCCTGTCTGCATTTTGAGATGAGTACCGATTGTTTATTTAGTAATTTATGTTGGTCTGGGAAGGTAATTATAGCTATTTTTTTCTTCAGTCAGTTTTCAGTGTTTTGGATTGGTTACTGTAGGCTGATTTTCTTTTCCTTGTTTTCCATGATATTTATCGCGTGATTTTGTTTTTGCTTTTAATCTCCCAGATATATTTACAAAGTATTGTGCAGTTCGCGCATTTACTATTGGTAAAGAATGTTTTATGTACATAGTTTCTTTGTTTCCAGAGTCCTTCAGTTACTCCTATGTATATTATCAGGTAGCTGTCAGTATTTTGGGGCACTTCTCTCTACGAACACACATACAATAATATCCCTGATATTCTAATAGGAATTCGATAAGTATTATTTGTTTTGACGAAGAATATGCAATTAGATTTCAGAAAGATAAAGCGAAATAGGAAATTAAATTTCATCATAATTAGTTGGTAATGATACACAGCATTACCCGGGTCAAATTTTTTTTCTTTGTTCCACTGAGCTGTACAGTCATTTCTTTGAAATATTTGCATATACAGGGCTGCTCAGTTCTTTGAAGACAAATCTTTTACAAACACATTTTCCCTAACTTGTTCTGTTTATCATTTCTTTTCCGATAAATGAGGACAAACATCAAGTTAATTCAGCAAATCGAAAGGCAAACCAGAAGTTAGAACATAGTAATTTAAAGAGTGAATGCTTCCTGAAAGTTGCACGGTCATTTGCTCTCAAAGTTCGCAAAGAGCTGGAAGCTGCTGACGGGGACCCTATAACTATAGCCAAACGTACAACTCCTAATACCATCATCATATTCATCATTTATTCAGTTAGCACATTTTTCGCAGCTATGATCAGCACCCCTCCATCTCACAATCGTGGTTCATGGTGACGTTCAAGAAGAACAATACAAAAGAAATACTACTTTTGCCGGGGATGTTGAGGTTACTCCGTCCCTCCTCTCAGAAGTTAAAAAGGCAGGGCCTAAAAGTCAGCAGCTAGTTTTGAATTCAGAGCTTTTTTTTAATTCTCCTAGACTAGTTACAACCAAGGTTATAGAGTCCAGTCTGCCCTGCTATTTACCCGTAGCTGGATGAGAGGAAAGAGACGAGTTAATACATTTCCCAAGCGTATTAGCACGTACGTGAATGCAATGAATTCGAACTCGGCTCTCCGATTCAATCCGAGCCACTATCCATTACTCAACCATCAAAACAGCCGAATTTGTTCAAAGGTTCAGAAGATTATCAATAATAAACCCATAAAGTCAATTAACATCGGTGCTACGGAGATCAAGATTTCAACGCACTTTATCGGAGGAATGGGGATCTTCGATGTAATATGAGGTGGGGAGGGTAGTTCATGTTTATCAAGATAATTGATCTGAGCCAACATCTTGTTGAGCAAGATGAAACAACAAAAACATGGAATACTTTGGTTGTTCTCCGATGAGAAAAACTTTGATCAAAGCTAAAAGGCGAAACGAAGGAACGGCAGATGGTTATGCAGATAGGAACGTTCCAACGATCATGCACACAAAGTTTCCTGTAATTGGGATAAATCTGGGGGTCGTGTTATTCAATAGACTTCTGTTATTGAGGCTTACTTTAATCACTGACAATTCCTTTCTTCTTGGTTTTCAGTGGATTTATATGGTAAAATAACATTAGCAATACAGTAGAATCCCTGATATCCGGAACCACTGATATCCGGAATCTCTCATATCCAGAGTGCCTCATATCCGGAATTCTACATATCCGGATATGATTTTGATGTGTATATTTGAACTATTTGGGTGATATGTAACAGATTTGAAATTTCTGTTTTTCAAGAAATTTAATTTGGATAATTGCTTATGCTTATTTCACCCTAATGGCTTGTATTGGTGGAAAAGATGATGGGAATAAGAGGAAAACAACTTTGGAGTTATCGCAATAAGTGGAAATTTTAAACAGACTAGACGCTGGTGAAAGTTCATTGTATCTAATGGCTGAGTTCAACATAGGAAAGTCAACATTGTATGATATAAAATATTCCAAAGAAACTATTCTCCAGCGTTCACACTGTCACAATGAACAAATAAAAACATGATTGTGATGAAACCTGGATTGAAATTGAAAAACTAATGAAATGGTTATCAGTTTTATGGAAAGAAAGCCAGCATTCAGCTATGATAATTGCAATAACGCATGCACAGTTAAAACGTGTGTTCCCTTAAAGAAAAATTTCAAGAACAAAAGCAAAACGAAATGTGGAAAAAGTTGAGAATGGCATTAGAAGAAAAAGAATCACCATGCAACAGCGATTAAAAAATTCCTCGTTACATTATTTGTCTTGCATATGTGGCATACTTTATTTCATGAATTTTCATTAATATTACATAATTTATTTCTTTTCCCTTTAAAATCAATTCCGTTATATTTCACTAATAAATAACTTATTTTGTTTACTATAAAACATTGAAAATAAATTTTAAACCTGATTTCAATTCTTTTATTTTAATCTAAATATAACCCCTCATATTCGGACTTGTAACCAATTCCTCATATCTGGAAGGCCTTCTTAGTTCTGTTGTCAGGGATTCTACTGTATAAAGAAACATCAGTGATCAGCTTGTTCGTTTTAGTATCCCTCATATCCGAAATCCCTCATATCCGGACTTTCTAACCAATTACTCATACCCGGAAGTCCTTCTTAGTCCGATTGTACTGTATAAACATCAACGATCAGCTTGCTCGTTTTAGTGTGTCTCGTATCCGGAATCTCTCATATCTGGAATCCCTCATATCCGGACATTATAACCAAGTCCTCATATCCGGAAAGCCTTCTTAGTCCGGTTGTCAGGGATTCTACTGTATAAAGAAACATCAACGAGAAACTTGTTCGTTTTAGTGTTCCTCATATCCAGAATCCCTCATATCCGGACTTTCTAACCAATTCTTCATATCCGGAAGACCTTCTTAGTCTGGTCGCCATGGATTCCACTGTATTTTTAAACAAAAAATAGGTATATGATTATAAATATCAGAATTCTTAGCGGTTAAATCTTTGTGATTTAATTGATCAAACCGACGTCCATGTCTTGCGAGATTCAAAGAATAATGGAATTAAATTCTACCTTGTTGGAAGCTGCTTTGTTTCCGATTCACGTCGTTCATTTTAATGTAAGTATCGTATATTTCATAGTGGATATGTGATTCCTGTAACGGATATCAGCACCGTATGTGACTTTATTGATACGTTTTCGACACGTGTTCTTTTCTTTTATTATCTATGAATTATCATATCTTAATGGTAAAGACAGAGGAGTGGTTTCTCGTTGCTTTCAACATGGTTTCGCATTCAGTTTTTCTTCTTAGATTGGTTACCATCCATAGCTGGCAACGGTCGGGGAAGAAATAGATTCATATCTTTTTCAATGGCATTAGTTCTCTTTTACAATAATGTTCACCTTGTACAAAACCCAAGAGCCACTCGAGGTAGAGGGTTACAAAGTAAGAAGCATAGTTCATGCAGATATGTGGAGACGATAATGGTTAACCCTAAACTTGAACAGGTTAAGACTTTAGTGATCGGGGAAGCATCCTCTTGGAAGTCGGTTCCACAAAGCAGAAGTTCGTGGGAAGAAGCTGCTCGAATGGAACTTACATGTCACCAATGGAATACGAGGGGAATAAGGGTGGATTGCTACAATGTGCGTAGCATGGCGGGCCTTAGCCGTGAAGATTAGAACTTGTTAAACTAAGGAAGGTAGTTCGTCTGAACACTCTCCATGGGAATAGCGTTAGAACAGCGAGAGGCTTGCGACCTTTTGTTGTGAGAAAGGGGTCGTAGAAATTATTCATTACCTACAAGGAGGCATAGACGATTTTGGGTTCTATCAAGACTGTAAACTGAAGAACTAAGAGTTCCTGCCATTATAATGCAGCAGTACTTCATTTTCGGCCTGATCTGGCTCTTAGGTAGAAATCAGAGTGGAACATTGAACCGACTATTTTCCAAGCATCTTCACTGCTGGATCGTATCAAGTTAAACTTGATGTCTGTGTCGAGAATAACTCCCAATAGACGCTCAAGACACGGGACCTCTCTGAGAGAACCCTCGTTTATGGTGACAGAAGAAAATTCAGTGTCTGCTCAATGATTATGAAATATCAATAGTTTGGTTTTTAAGCATTTAAATGTGACCAGCCAGTTGTTCTTTCACTGAGTTGTTTGAGCAAAGTCAGAGGAAAGACCATCTCCCAGGCTGTGATCATCTAGAGATTTGGAGGTAAACGCATATACCATTATATCATCAACATAGATATTCACAAAAGATCGGAGTATACCATTCGGCAGATCATTAAGTAAAAAGACAGCTGAGCCGAGAAACGAGCCTTGGAAGACGCCTGCGTTGATCACTTGAATCTCATTAACCATTACCTTCAAGTGTGAAAGTGAACGCAACAAACTAAGCCTGAATTTAAAATCAGCAGATTATAATATTACAAAATGCCGTCTATGAAATGAATGCCAAAATGTTTAAACATCAAATTACTATAATTGCAACAATTTTGCTAATGCCATTCTACTGTTCAGGGTTGCTCGATTCTTTGAGGACATTTGCATGAACTTTGTAAAAGGTGCATAAAATTTGGCAGGAATAATAATAATTTCTTCTTGGCGCATCTCCTGAATAAATTCGCCATTAGGCCTGAAACGTTGACATGCCTGAATCAGATTATCTTTATTTGTTTTGAACAGCGTGTTAGTTATGGCGGACTTCAGAGATTTTATAGCGTTATGGAGACGTTGATAGACTTTTCTCTCAACTACGCTTCATACGTAGTAGTTCAACAAATTCAAGTCTGAAAACCACGCATTGTTGGCATGTGTACGGTCTTCTTTTTTTACATTCTCTATCGAAGGCCCTACAATACTCTACAACACTTCCTTATAGTCAGCAGGATAATTTTGTTATAAAAAATACCTGATATGTAAAACAATTCTACTATAAAGGGCTATTGTAGCAATATAAATAAAAACTGGTGGATTAATATAGAAATATATTAAAAATTAATTCACTATAGAAATTCATTGAAAACCAGGGATTTTTCATTGCTTATACTATCTATCTATCTATCTATCTATCTATCTATCTATCTATCTCTCTCTCTCTCTCTCTCTCTCTCTCTCTCTATATATATATATATATATATATATATATATATATATATATGAAAGTTTTGAGGAGTGGGACCACCCTTAATTGCTAATTGCTATCTTGGCCTGTGGTGGTAGCACATGTTAGGGTCTCAGCTATGGGCAAATAGTGAACCTCTAAACAAAAACAAAAGATTATGAAAGTATAAAATACATATTTATAGTATATATATATATATATATATATATATATATATATATATATATATATAATTAAGTAATTCATTGAGTCTAGAAGTAACCTCAACAGAATGCAGAAAGCACTGGACGGCAGTTTCGTCCTATATTTGGGACTCATCAGCAGTGCGCATCCACTACCGAGAATTGAAACCCGGAGAGTTCCAAAGAGCCTCGGTGACGAAGAGGTAGCGAATCAGACTCGATATAGCGCCGCTCGATCACATATTCCGTGAAGGAACTCTCTTTTATCCGTAGGACTGTACCCCCACAAGCCACGACGACTATCCCCAAGCCGCTCAGTCCAAAGCATTAGAAGCCGATTCAAGCAAGGATATCGAGTCTGATTGAGGTTTCCTCTAGACTCGATGAATTATTTAATTATAATTATCTCAAATCCTCCTAATTTCTATCACTTATATATATATATATATATATATATATATATATATATATATATATATATATATATATGTGTGTGTGTGTGTGTGTGTGTGTGTGTGTGTGTGTAAAGAGAGACAAAGAGATAGAGATAGATAGATAGATAGATAGATAGATAGATAGATAGATGAATAGATAGATAGATAACATAAGAAAAGGTAAAATAGACAGAGATAGTTTGGTATGAAAACACTCAACAACCGTAATTAAATGCGACTTTAAATTTCAGGAACTTTCCCGAAATCATATTAAAGCCTGCCTAAATACTACGCTATTTGTCTCCTTGATTAGTGATTCGTTGATCTCAGGGTGGCGGTTGCTTAGTATAATTTAAGCAGGCCTTTGTATGACTTCGGAAAGGTAATATAACACCGGCAGTTTGCTCAACCGCGTGAAAGTAAAAGACGCGTTTAATTACAGTCTTTATGACGTTGATTTTAGGTTAACTATTTTGTGGTATTGCCTCTTTGGGCATTGAATTTGTTCCATCACTGCTTACTCTCTGCCTTCATGGCTGATTATATATATATATATATATATATATATATATATATATATATATATAGAGAGAGAGAGAGAGAGAGAGAGGGTATTGAAGGGTCTTGAAAGTATATATTTCTCTTTATCGTATAAATATTGAGGGCTGTAAATTCTAAGTGCTCTTAAATTCTATTCCCATTATAACAACTAAATAAAACCGTGAATGATTAGATTCTATTTGCAACCTTCATATATATATATATATATATATATATATAATATGTGTGTGTGTGTGTGTGTGTGTGCGTGTGCGTACAAATGAAGAGAAAAGAACAGATTTAGAATCCACAGTTCTTTGACATTTACTTTTTTTTAAAAGGTGCTCAGTACAAATAATAATACACACACACACACACACACACACACACACACACACACACACATATATATATATATATATATATATATATATATATATATATATATATATAATTATAATAATAATTTTGTAAATATAAGTAATTATACTCGTCTGGAAAAAACTTAGGTGTTTTGGCATGTAAATGAACAAACCAATACCCAAGGGAAAATAAGGAATAAAAAAAGAAAGAACTAAGAACATGTAATTCAGACGAAAACAATCGTCCAGAATCCAAGCTCAGAGTCCAAAGAAAAAAAAACGAGTAGAATAAAAATAACTAAGCAATGTGCTCAATATACTAAGTAGAGCAAATCTAACTATGAACACTGACGATCCGCGTAGGTGAAACCTAGGTAGGTTTGCCTGGCTCTTTAAGTTCATATTATATATATATATATATATATATATATATATATATATATATATTATAGGATATTACATACGAACATATGGAACCGCAACATAAATGTACTCATGTTTCGATGCATATCATCGCATCTCATCAGACGCTCCGATGAGATGTGATAATATGTATTGAAATGTGAATGCGTTTATGTAGCAGTTACACATGTTAGTATGTAATGTCTTATAATAAAGAATTATTGCGCTACTGTTGTATTGAGCCCTATTTTTAAATTAATGTTATGTACATTTGAATTTATATTTGATTCGTTCTCATTTTATATATATATATATATATATATATATATATATATAAAGTACCTCTACTTTTTTCGCGGAAAACAGCATAGCGTAATGAAAAAAGGTCAAAAACTTAATAAAAATAAAGTTTTATCGTCAAAAGTTTTATGTTATTATTAAGATAAAAGACCAAAGTATTTTTTAATTATTTTGTGAAATTTTTTAATCATTTCTAACACATTCAAAATTTTGGTTAAAATCTTCTTTTGTTTACGTCACCGCGGTGGTTATATAATAACATTGACGTTTTTGCGCTTTTTTTCCGTTGAAAATATTGATTTGGAAATTCTTGTAAAAATCAAATAATTGTCCGATTTTAATGACATTTTCAGGTCTTATTCATAAATGAATACAATTAATTTTATAATTTTTTAAAAAATTTTGGTAAAATATATATCTTTTTGCATATGTTAACCCCCCCTTACTTAATTTCATGAAGTTTTGCACAAAACCTTTCTATATCCTGACTTTTTTTTTGTTAATAGTATGGGTCCTCGGAGATTGTAAATCACCTACTTTTTTTTCAAATTTAAGCTATTCTAACTTAAAATCTGCTCTGAATTGAAAAAATAATGAATGCAATAAAACAATGACATTATTTAGAAAACCTTTAAATGCTTTTGAAATAAGTTATATTAAGGACATTATTGTCTGAAGAAATAAAATTTTTCTGATGAATAATGAATTTTTACAAGAATTTTTTTCATTTTTTAAAAAAATTTTGATTATAATAATTTATAATAGTTTAAAATCATGTAAAATTCTGTATTGGGCTATTTCCTGGGAGTGATATAGTAATTAAATGGAAACAAAATTTACAAATCCAAAATTGAAAAGATTAATAAATTTAGTTGAGCTATTCTATCTTTAAAATAATTTTTCATTTTGTATTTTTTTACTTAATACGTTCCTTATTTTCATGTATGGTAGACTGAAATTACCATTATTATGAAAAGGTCACGTGATCTAAAAGTTTTGTCCCTTTATTAGGTCGCTTCAATTACGTTTCAACAGGTTTTCAAAATTTTCATTCAGTTTTAAAAGTTTAAAATTTAAAGTAAGTTTTACTTTTTTCAATTATTATTTCGCTAAATATTTTTATTTTATGTATCTACATTAGTGTGGATCATACTCCAATTGAGTAATCACGGTATTTCATTTGTTATTAAATTATAAAATTAATTGAAGAAAATTTTATAGTATTTTAATTTTTTTATTTTTGCATCTTCGAAAGGGAGATAAAAGTCAATAAAATATTAAATAATTGCGGAAAATATGTTAATTTATAAAAATTACTAGGTAGTTAACAATTTTAAAAAATGTGTTCATTTAGATTTCTGACAATTATGTCAGTTCAGGTCATCCATAGTAATCAGCAAGCCATCAAACCTTGGATCAGATGAACAGGACCAATCATTAATAATTGGTTGTATATTTTTTCAAATTTTGATTACAAATTTCTTAAAATTAAGAAAATGGCCACTTTTAAGAAATCGAAATTAAATATGACATTCCAATCTATACAATTTCTACCTGAAATACACCAGAATATTTTTTACTCCATGGAAATAATAAATTTAATCATAGAAAGCTTTTTCATTTTTGAAATTTAATTTTTAAACCTTAGGTATCGAAAATTTATGCCGAAAAAGCGGAGGTACCTAATATATATATATATATATATATATATATATATATATATATATATATATATATATATATATATGTATGTATGTATGTATGTATGTATGGGCGGATATAATATATAAATTTCTGTATATCAGAACAATGTTAGGAAATTGGATACCAATGTATAAAAATTCTGTGTAACGCATTTAGTCCTTTAGAAGGATCATAGAATTTTTTTTTTTTTATTGATGGAATTATATATTTATAGGAGGAAAAGGGGGAGATATGTATGCGTGCATCCGTTATAATTATGAACTGAAAGAAAACGCTGAAGTTGTAGGAACGCTGGAGTTGTAGGAATGCTGAAAATTGTAATTTTAAAGTGCCTAAAGCTATACAAATTCTAACACGACTCTGGAAAAATCAGATATTTCATATTAAAAGTTCACGCAACCCGATCGAAAAACTAAATATGACAGATAAAATCATGTCTAGTTCTGTTAAGATATAAAACATTCACTTTATACCAACGTTCCTACTCGCAAATGCTTAAATAAAAAAAAGCTCTTACCAATAGATTAACTCATTAAAATATTGACGCAAACCAATGTTATTTCACCTTTAACAAAGATTTTTATAAACAAAAATTCGGATTAGTCATGGGACCAACTCTTGGTCATATTTTAGCATGTCTGTTTTTATAATTTCTTAAATCTATTTATCGATCCTTCCAAACTGTTTTACCTAATCAATAAACATATTTCTGATATATTAGTTGTGCCTTATTAATATATCCCTTCAAATCAACTTTAGTAGATGGACTAAACAAAATCTAACGCACGCTAGAAGTTACCTAGGAATTAGAAACAAACAGTACATTATCTTTGCTCGATGTCAAGTATCTGTCGTAAATCTACTAATAAAATGATCTCACCTCTGTTCACACCATAACAACAAAATAAAATCCGGAATAATTATTGGATTCTATTTAAGAGATCTCAGAATTTGTAACATTGAATATTTACGTAACGAGGAGAAATACATTAAAAATACATTTAATCTCATCCAATATACTAATCACTTCATGTTCAATGCGAAACAGAAAGCGTATCAAATTAAAAAAAGGAACCTTATAAACAAACTTATTTAATCGAGATTCATTATACTCCCTATTAACTCTTTCATAACTAAAACTGAATATACTTTTTCTAAACTTGACATAATGCTTGTTACAACTACTTCCAAAGCAATAAGAGACTTAATACAAAACAAAACAATAACAATGTAAAACCTAAAGCAGGAATTTACTCTATAGCCTGTAATGATTGCCACAAGTAATACATAGGAGAAACCTCGAGAAATGCAAATAAATATTATATGAAAACAAAAGGAACTTTTACAAAGCAACCCACTTAATACATTAGTCGCTCATCGTAATAGGTTTGAACATAATTTCGATTAAAAAAATGCTACTTTACTTAAAAAGAGAAAGCAACTTACTAAGGGGAAAATGTAGAGGAAGAGCACTGATTGCTAAATCATGCATGGTAAATGTGCATCCATGTTCCTAAAACATTCACCTTTATTGGCAGATCTTCTCTTATCACAATGTGAGATACTTAAAACGAGAAATCATAAATCCCAAAACAGACAAAATTAAACTAAAAAATTGAAAAAATTAAAATTCAAAGTCCCAACCTGCTCAGCGTTACCCCTCAATACATATTTATAACCGAACTATGAGGTTGAGATATAAACATATCTCACCCTCATAGCCATATATAATTCTATCAATAAAAGCATTATTTTATTCTGATGAAGTACTTCTAAAAAAACTAAATGTGTTTCACAGAATGTTTTCCACTTTGCCATTGTATTGTCTAATATATACTTAAAAAAAAAACAAACGAGATGTTCAAATTTTGACCAAGTCCTAATCATAGAAAAATTAAACAATAAACTAAAATAAAGAACATTCGTTGGTTGGTTTCCACGGCAGAAGTAAAGAGACTGCTATCCAAAAATGCTCAAGATAAGAAAAATCGTTAAATAAAAGCAGTCAACTGCTGATAGCCTCTGAAGAGTGAATGGACGAGTCCGACTTCGAAATTATGGCGTCGGGATGTTGAAAATAACATCGATCAGCTGATAAATTTTTACTTATATTTCTCTTTTCTCTCTCTCTCTCTCTCTCTCTCTCTATATATATATATATATATATATATATATATATATATATATTTAGTCATACACAGACAGACTGTTTCGCTGCATCACAGCTCTTCAGTGTGGCTAGACATCCGATTGCATCAAGTCAGGATCGAAACTCGACTGATTTGGTATCAGTCAGAGATTCTACCCCTAGGTTATCGTCGAACGGCAGAGAGGGAGGGAAATTTTAACGTTATCTATGCGAAATACGTCAGTGGCCCGGAGAGCTGAATTCAATTCGGTTGAAGACCAATTCATTAATTCAGTAGGAGCCAGTGTTTTTAAAATTACCCTTTTCTCAAGAGAGCTCAGCCTGATTTTCCGGGAACACACACACACACACACACACACACACACACACACACACACACACACACACACACACACGCCCACATACACACAAACACACACACACACATGTATATATATGTTGTGGGTATATTTTGCTGCCTAAACATATTCAATATGTGGCTCAAAATACATGACGTTATTTTTAATTCAGAAATTTATTGAAAATTGTATGCAATATCCATGAAATATTCAGTTGGAATTAATTGTGAAAAAGAAGAAATATTCTGCATAATTCTTTCATCTGCCTTAAATTTAGGGGGAGGAGGATGACCGTCAATTTATTTAACGAAAAATGCATTTCGATTTTTTTGCACCTTTTGCAGCCCCGTAATGAATCTCCATATTTAGGGGTGCTCCATCCCCAACTCTGAGGGCAGTCTTCTCTTTGCTACTTCAGTATTGTTATTTGTAAATTAGACACCAGTCAACTAAATAGTCTGTAGTAACTAATAAATCACTAAGAAAATATACATGATGGTTGCGTCTCGAATTCAGTTAATTCTATCGTTTCATTCATTCTCAGCTAGAGGTTTATTTGCTCTTTAGGATTGGGTTTCTAAAGTCTTTTCATTCTCTTAAACTCTCAGTAGCCCTTGCGTCTTAGTAGCATTATCGCCTTGCTTTAGGAGAATTGATTAAAAGAAAAAAACATGTCGGTTTTTTTAAAGTATCACATTATCACATGTCAGTCCATGTTATATCGTTTTCTTGTTTTTAATATTTATCATGTTTATTCCTGAATTTAATCAAATTTTATTGATGTTGCTTTGTTTGGATTTTATGCTTAATGCTTTTGGTATTTGTAGTCCTTTTTTACTTTATCAGAAATGCACTATAAGTCTCGGTTGTTGAGTCCAGTCTGTTACCTAAGCTTAACGTAACTTACAAATTATCTATGGTAAGCATGACGGGAAGGAGACATAGTTTGATCACAATGAATATTTTAATGTGCTACAGTGCTAAGTAAACATGATATTAAATAACTGAACAAGCTGTGGCAGTTGATTGATGGCAGAGCATCAGTTCATCTGGTAATATGTTAGTACAACTGAGAAAAAAGTACATATCACCGAAAGTAATCGTGAACATTTCTCCAGAATAAAGTTGTTTATCGTGAAGTATAAATATCTGAATAGAAAAGATATTTGCTACTCATAAATTTATGTCACTGACAACAGTTATAGCAGCGACTATTTTATTTGTATCCTGTTATTTTTTCAGCTTTGAAAATCAGTATTCAAAAAACTTAGCTTTTTGCCGAGGTTTGAACGCCGACGGTTAGAATTGGTCAGGTATATATAACTACTACAGCCAAGGGGAATTTACAAGTTAATAATACTGCTTGGAATATAATTAGAAGAAAGAGACAGTGATAATGAATACAGCCTTTTATTTCGCTATAAGTAACGGAGATTGTAATGGTTAGTTATTCGGAACGAGAAAATGGCAGACCGGGTTCGAATCCAAGTCATAACACAAATACTCTTAGAAAGGTATGAACTGAAATCTTCTCCCGCCATCTATGGATTGAATAAGCCGTACACGTTGCCCTTTAACCATGGTTGGCAGCCAGTCTAGGAGAAGGAAAACAATGAATTCAAAACTCAATCATCTGAAGCTGTACAAAGATGGTTAGACATAGGGTAAAGATACTGTAAAGCAAAAATACAATAGATTTACACGACTATTGATAATCTTACGATTATTCAAAATGGTGTTGACACGAACGAGCATTTTAGTAGCCTAATAAGTTGAGGTGCCGTCCGTGAAAGATGAGGTTCCAATATATCGGGATGTGAGTTTGGGTCTCATTTATATTTAATACCCGTATGTAATTATGATTCTCCACACTATCCTTATTCTTTCCTTTCTTTTTTATTATTATCTGTGAACAACCATGTTTATTTATTCTGAATTTGTAAAATTTGATTTAATTTCTTGGCTGGTACAAGTTCAAACTTTATAGACAAATTACGTTGTTGTTTGTTATTATTGTTTTTTTTGTTCTTCTTCTTCTTCTTCTTCTTCTTCTTCTTCTTCTTCTTCTTCTTCTCCTCCTCCTCCTCCTTCTTCTTCTTCTTCTTCTTCTTCTTTCCTTCAAGACATGGCTGATCAAGGCTCTCCACAACTCCATAGCTCTTAGCAATGTTAGTCCTTTTACTATCCCTTCCCCATCCCTGTTCCAGAAACCATTTACCAATGTTCTTTGCATTCAATATGTCCTGTGAGTGTCGAATTTCCCATGCTTTCTTTTCTCGTTAGGCGTCCAATAAATCCCAACTTTTTTTTTTCTGATTTTCTGTATAAATATCATTTTTATTTCCATTTTGGTTAACGCTTCCTCATAGCTCACATGTTCCGTCCATAGTATTCTCAGAATCCTTCTGTAGAACCACTGTTGATCCAATCTTTCCTTTCAACTGTGAGAAAAACTAACCAGGAGGACTGATATTACATAGAAGTTTAACACTCTTTCCTTTGTCACTAACGAATTTTACCGTTTCTTAATACTTTGTTTATTTTTCCGAAGACATTGTTGGCTAATCCGATGTATCTTCAGATTTCAGTACCACATTTTCCGTCATCTGCTAAAGAGGCCCAAAGAATATTCTGTCCGTTTTATCCTAAGACCTTTTTCGTCCATATTGGATTGTAGCCAAGATCTTCAGTTTAGAATTCATGGTCTCTAGTTATACGCTGAAAACGTTGGTAAATGACACTGATAACTTTGTCATTCATTCTCAATAGAGAATTAGTCACATTGTTACTGTTACTTTGCATCATTCATAACCGGTTTTACTGTTGCAGTATCGTAAGTAATTCCATACCTCGGTATCAGATCTTGTGTCACGCTCGAAACACGAATTTGTACCTCGTTAGCAGTCCTGTCATTTTGCATATTTTCATTGCACGGTACATAAAGAAGACATTATGGCACAAGGCCTTATTAGGGTAAATAGGGTAGGAAGATTATGTTGGGCCAAACATCTAACTGGAAAAGGACAAATAATGTCTAGATATTTGTTTCCAAGAATGTATGGCTGACAGAATAACTAGTTAATCCCTGTTGCAGACACCTGCTCAGGTACATTTGTATTTCTTCAACATCCACATAACTGTTATGGTTTATACTGCAGCTATACTAAGCGGACCTAAGTTATTGTTTCTCGGAGAGATTGCATAATCTGGTGTGATCAACGGTTTGAACGAAGTTACTACCTTTAAACCCTCAGTCACGAAGACTTGTGATTTCGAACTATCACCACCATCGGCGGTCTCCGAATAGTTTTGGCTGCCAAAATTTAATTCCTGATGATTGAGTACGTCCTTATTATGTCTTTCAGGCACTTTCCAAACGTGGGAATCGTTTTCCCAGGCCGATATTTTTAGGAACTCACGTCCTTGGCAAATCGGCTCTGGGGAGATTCGAACGCAGATCTCATGGTTGGAATGCTAATATAACGGTTTAGAAATACCATGCTGACATAGAAAATCAGCATTTGAACTTCTGGTATTTTACATAACCTCGTACACGAATCGTTGGTATTTATACACAACTATCTTATCCAGCAAGTAGCGTATTCGAGTGAATAACTGACCTTACGTACTTCAAATGAGTATTTAACCTTACGTAATTTGAGTGAATAACTAATCTTACGTAAATTCGAGTGAATAACTGACCTTACGTAATTCGAGTGAATAACTAGCCTTACGTAATTCGAGCGAATAACAGACCTTACGTAATTCGAGTGAATGACTGGCCTTACGTAGTTCGAGTGAGTAACTGACCTTACGTAATGTGAGTGAATAACTGACCTTACGCAATTTGAGTGAATAACTGACCTTACGTAATTCGAGTGAATAACTGACCTTGTTTAATTCCAGTGAATAAGTGACCTCACGTAGTTCAAATGAGTAACTGACCTTACATAATTCGAGTAAATAACTGACCTTACGTAATCATTTCCTGGTGATTACAATCAGGATCGAAAACACTACTCAGCTTTCTAAACTATTCTTTATATCGAGTCGTCTTATTGATATGTATTTAACTTTGTATAGTACAAGATCATAAGGTTAAGGAGGACCAATCTTTCTACAATAGTAATGGACTATTCAATTTCTTTGTTAAACGATACTTCATAGCGAAGCGCATCATACTACAAAATATAAGGTTTGCTTAGAGGATTTTGAAATATTTTACAACATATTCATTCTATTGTGCCTTTAATTGATTTTCTCGTTCCGCTTTTGATAAAGAAACAAACCTCATCGTAAAGTAACACTTACCGAAAGTAGACCATTAATATTATATAGAGAGTTCGATCTTCACCGGATGCTGAAATATTTTGATTCTGTAATTGATTCTGTAATTTAGTAAATGCTTATAACTTAAAATACGATATTACCATTATAAAAATATTCCCGTCATCGTTGAAGAAATACAGTGAAAAATATCAGGAAAACTCGGAAATTAAAATTAATTAAATCTTTTTGTTAATAATTCTTATAATTAAAAGAGTGTGTTGGATCCAAGTGGCAAGTGCCCACCAGCCTTGAAAATCAGTATTCGAAATTCTCGCTTTTCGCCGAGGCTAGGATACCAGCCAGCAATTCTTAAACAACAGTAGAGCTTGGAGTAGAATCGGAAGAAAGAGACATTGATAGAGAGGAATTAAAATTCTGTCTAGTTCATAGCTTTGGTAGCCTAACTGGTTGAAGTGTCGGCAGTGACAGATTAGATTCCGTGGTCTAGTAATGTAGGTTTGTGTTACATCCAACGTTATTTCTTTATTATTTTTAAGTTTTACACTTTGATTTAATGAAGAAGAATGGATCGGCAATAAAACGGGAGAAGAATCACCAACACGAAGAATTTCGTTATTTATCAGAAATAATTCTAACAATGTCTATACTTGTTTAGAACCGTATATTAAACGACTTGGAAAAATCATTGTCATTCTCAAAAATTCATCTACTTACACAGTCACGCAAAAATTTATTATTCTTACAATCTAAAATATGTTTAGGCATTAAATAATCCACAATTTGTTAATAAGCTTTAAAAAAGCACAAGAAAAGAAAAGAAAGAAAACTGTAGCCTCAAATGATATTTAAACATAACAGATTCATTTGATTATATCGGCAAATTTTGGTGATAATATAAACTTATAGTAAAAAGAAAATCATGAAATTTGAATAAATTAATTGATTGATCACTTTATCTGTCAAATTCAGCGTTTTCTGCAAATTTCATATAACTGAAAATCTTCATTTAATAGGAAAATTATCTTTATTTTTTCTTTCACAGAGGCCATTTTTACTGCATTAATTTCCACGAATTTTGAACAGCACCTCATAAAACATCAATGGAAAATGTGGCTGATATTCCAATTTAAGCTGTTAAATGCACATACCAAATATTTGCAATTGAAGTAGTTCATTCGTATCTTTACTGCAAGTTTCGACAGACTTTACAATAGTGGCATTTTTCATTTTTTGTTTATGTAAGAGAATTTTTTTTTTTTTTTTTTTATTATCGATAATGATTCCAGCATATTTGCAATTTGGTTTTTTAGATCTGTGATTATCAACGAGGACAGGTTACTAAATACTAAATTCTCGGCGGGAAGTATCTCGCCAAGGGGAAGAATCGCGTCAAATAATATTCCTCACTTAAACGCGCCATCTTTTATTGGCATTGTAAATATTGATATAATATGACTGCCGACTTTTAGATATTTGCGATTTGATTGTTATGACTAAAAAAAAAAAGTAGACAGCAGTTGGCATCTCGTTTTATTGCCAGAGGTCAGAATCCAAAGCTGGTTCTAAATTAATGAAACAAAATATAGGATAATTAATAAGAAAAGTCATTTATCTCATTACTCTTAAGAGATGCGATGTTTTTTCTTTACATTTCAGGCTAGTGTTATATTCAATAAAATTTGAAACGTCACATGGAAATAAAATTAAAAATAAATAAATACTTTTGTGAAAAAATGATACAATTTGCCGAAATTTCAATCCCTAAGTTATTGTTTATACCAAAGGTCGGCAACCTTTTAGAGAGAGCGGACCAGGAAGCTATGCAATGTCTCGAAGGAGGGCCATTATATCAAATGTAGTATAATAAATTGTTTCGACCTCTGACCGCTCTGTTCAGGAGGCTGTCTTGGTTCTGGAGGTTTAAAGAATAAACAACGAAGTTCATGTTATATTATTTAAACAAGGTTCCTTATTTGATTGCAGGAATAACAAGATAGCAACGAACACAATTAAGTGAAAATGCAAATTCACCAAGACATTAGCCAACCTTGTTCTTAAACGACTTTTAATATATTTCATTTTTCTAAAATAGTTGTTCACAAGCATATGTACTTCCAAATAATGATATCATCATTTTCGCATTATTTAATAGGCTTTTATATTTTCCGTTTGGCAAAATATATTTCAACAGTGGATTCGGAATTGAAATTTGATTTCAAAAATTTGTCGCATTGTAAGTCAATTAACTCCAAACGATTTTTTTCTGCAACTTGCACCACAAATTAATTATATAATTAGATCGATCCGTCCAGAAAGCTGCTTTAGTCTGGAAGTCTAAAGAAAATATAACAAAGTTAATGTCTATATTTAAACAAGATTCCTTATTTTACTGCAGGAATAACAGGATAACAACTAACACCAAAAAAAAAAAAAAAAAAATGCAAATTCCTTACTACAAACGAAATGCAGTTATAAATGGCAAATTATTTAATGAGGCATTTGTTTCTACTTATTGTTCGATAAACTCTCTACATCAAGTGAAATATTTGTCGAACACTGAAGCAAAATATCATCCATGTTGTCATCAGCCAACCTTGTTCTTAAAAGATTCTTGGTATATATTTCATTTTCGAAAAGAAGTTGTTCACAAGCGTATGTACTTTCAAATAATGATACCGTCATTTTTGCATTATTTAATAGGCTTTTATATTTTCCGTTTGACAAAATATATTTCTTGTAGAGATCAGCAGTGGATTCGGAATTACATTTTGATTTCAAAAACTTGTCGCATTGCAAGTCAATCAACTCCAACTGATATTTTGTCTGCCACTTAAATTAATTCGATAATTATTGTCCAAGTATTAAGCTAGCGAGCCGGACAAAAAAATCTTTGATAAACCGAAAAAAAAAGAAGAAATTTAAGTCGTTTGGCGTGTGCAGTATTAATTTGTCACTGAAATATTGCCGCTGATTTTGAGATATTTGCTATTTGCTTGATCTGATTTAAACTTAATAAATATTAGTCGTAATATTTCATTACGCTCCTAAGTCGGTGTTCAAGTCTATGCAGAGACTATGGTATTAAATGCTGATTATTTCCTTACTTAGAAAATAGGCGTCGCACAGTTTTCTTACCTCTAATCTTTTTCCTTTGGCCGTTTGATCTTCGGCCATTCTAAATTAAATATCAATGAAATATGGCTGCCCATTTTGTAATCTCTTGACACTAATGTAATTCTCAGAGTAAACCTTGATTAAATCACGTTTATAATAATCCTTTTAAATTAAAAACGTTAAAATTCGTGTATTCAACACAAAGGTAGAAACCCATAAATCTTGTATTATCTGAACAGCGTGACGTATAATCCTCTTATTGAAGCCATCACCATTGAGAACATGTAAAATGCATTTTCTTTATTTCTCTGAAACGATTGCAAACAGTTACCATAATCTCAAGTTCAAAATATTTCAGTCAAAAATAATCATGCACTGAATTGCTAAAATAACTTTTCCGATACTTGACCTTCTCGGATTTATGGCACTGATATTCGTGTAAACGCATGCGCAACTTTCATGTTAAAGCAGACGGAATTTAAATGAATACGAAATTAGATACTAACACTTGACAAAAAACTTAAGTCCAACAGACTGCTTGATGTACTAAATGTAATGGCAACGTATTTTATTTTTTAATTTTTATAGTGAAAGATTGGATGGTTAACGCATTTCTCATCAGTGGCAGTGGTTATTGTTTGAGTTGAGATAAAAACGAAAATTTGGGGAAATGATTTTCAAAGAATGCAGACTTTTCCCATTTTGTACAACACAATCTGACTTCTACTTTGCGGGTTTAAATTCGTACTATGTCAAACTAAGATTACTAAATATCGACAACTATTTAATGAGCAAAAAGTATTAATTTTAAAAGTACGCGTTAAGAGTGTCTATTTTGAATTTTTGCCTTTTTTTCTACTTAATTTCTGTTAATTTTTATCGCAATGTCCAGATTATGGAGCTAATCTGTAATGAGAATACGCCTCTGATTAAACTGGAATACGAATTCCTTTCCTTGGGGGCGTGACTATGGGTGGTTTGCGTGAGTCGCATAATGGGTAAGGCATTTCCCTAGAATAAGTTCGAGATTCGCCAGAGGGTTTTTCGTTTTTCCGTTCATAGAATGATGATCTGGAAGCCGCGATAAGAAGCAACACACACACACACATATATATATCGAAAATATACCTCCCAGAAATACATGCCACATGGTAAAATGGTGTTTTCATTAAGCTAATGTCTTACCATTATTTGGGAGGGATTTCTGCCTCCCTCTCTCTCTCTCTCTCTCTCTCCTCTCCCTCTTTCTATATATATATATATATATATATATATATATGTAATATGTATATATATATATATATATATATTTATATATATATATATATATGTGTGTGTGTGTGTGTGCAATTTTTATATATATTGTATATGCGCGGTACTTATTGGAAAGCGCTCAATATCACTGATAGAGCTAACATATTTAGTTGGATTGATGTGAGTTTTCGACCCAGGGTTTCACACTATTTGGGATCAAACTCAGGATCATAAAGTCACATCAATCCAACTATATATATATATATGTGTGTGTGTGTGTGTCTGTGTGTGTGTGTCTGTGTGTGTAAGATGTGTATGCAATTTATATATATATTATATATGTGTGGTACTTATTGGGAAAGCGCTCAATATCACTGACAGAGCTAACATATTTAGTTGGATTGATGTGAGTTTGTGACTCTGGGTTTCACGCTATTTGCGATCGTCACACAAACTGACGATCGCAAGTCACATCAATCCAACTATATATATATATATATATATATATATATATATATATATATATATATATATATATATATAATGCACTGTTACATTAATACATGTAAATCTGTAATGTAACTAATGTAAAAGTGCATAATGAATAAAAATTTATTGCACTACTTTTGTATTTAGTCCTGTTTTAAATTAATGCTTTGAACGTTGAAATTTTATTCTTCGTTGTACTACATGTCTATATATATTCCCTAAACATGAAAGTACATGTAAATACATCTGTAAGTATATATATATATATATATATATATATATATATATATATATCACTTAATGCATTATTTTCAATCGATACCCACGTTTGAGTAGTCGCTTCGTTTATTATAAACAACAATTCAATTTTCTCTACCGGCCTGTATATTTTAGAAATCTTATTAAAGAAAAATGCGCCCAAGGGCAGGCTGCCGGTGAAACCGCTGTTAGATCCGACGTGCTTTAACTAAATCGGCTACGAAGAGCTCCGTGATTAAGTAAGAGTATATACTGATTTTAAGGACGTCTTTCTTGTTTAGATTCGGGAAAATTCATAACCTGTCCTTTGCGTATCCAACTGATGCACCCTCTGGTATGTTTTCTTAATAAGATTTCTCGAATATTCAGGTCGTTAGACAAAATCAATTACTGTTTAAAATAAATATAACGCTTACTCAAATATGGGCATTTACTAAAAGTAACGTTTAAAATGATAAAAATACGTCGGATTAATGGATAAATATCAATTATCTCTTTAGAATATATATATAACGTCATCCACAGACAGACTGTTTCGCTGCTCATTAGTGTGGCTAGACATCCGGTTGCCTCTAGCCAGGATCGAAACCCGATTGAATTGGTGTCAGTCGGAGATTCTAACAATTAAGCCGTCGGCGCACGGCAGGGATAAATTTGAATTTTTTAGCGTATTTATTTTTACAAACACGCCTAGTGACCGACAGTGACTCTATTCGCATTTGCGAAGAGTCTCGCTATATATATATATATATATATATATATATATATATATATATATATATATATATATATATATATATATATATATATATATATATATATATATATATATATATATATATAAACAAATAAAAACAGCCACATTAAAAATATAAAAGAAATAAATAAAACACCGACAGTAAAATATAAATTATTAAAAATAACAAGAACTTGTAGGTCTTTAAATGACTCTTGTCCTTTGTGCCTAGATGAAAAGTTATATATTATTAGGTTTCTAAAAATAAAGATTTATTAAATCAAAGGAAAGAAATAACTGTTTTTTGTAGACACTGCATTATGTTCACTTTAAAACATAATTAATTTTTAAAAATTCCATAATTATATATCCATTATTAGATCACAAATAAGAAAGTAAAATAATGCTTAATTAAATTCCTAAATTTTAATTTTAACAATACCGTATCTAGTATACTAATAAATATAATAAATATAGTATTTTAGATCTTTATAAATAAAAATATAAATATATAAAATATGACGTAATCATATTTGAAGCCCCTTTAAGACTATCCCAATATATTTTATACAATAAATAAATAAATAAATAAAAAATAAATAAATAAAAATTCCAATGTGTTGTAGTATATCTTATGTATGACCCTAAATGGAAAAAACAAACAAACAAACAAACAAAAAACAGACAGGATGACACGTTCTCATATAAAGAAGCCAGTCTTGATAGGCAGAAATTACAGACCCACATCTAACCCTTAACCTATATTTACACATTGCCATCTTAAATTAGACTTGTATCCTGATTCGTCAAAAAAAAGGCAACACCCTTTTAAAATTTTTTAATCACCCTCCCCTTCAACTTTTTTTCATTTTTTCGAAAGTTATTCAACATCCCTTGAGAATAGAACCAAAACTTTAATTTAAATTTAAAGTTTAGTTTTTAGTTTCGAAACATGCTAATTTCTCTGTCACGACGAATACATATTTTTAAATAATATATATATATATATATATATGTGTGTGTGTGTGTGTGTGTGTGTGTGTGTGTGTGTGTGTGTGTGTGTGTGTGTGAGTGATAAATAAATAACAATTCATTTTACATATAGTAGCTACTCGCACATTACTATAGATCGATAGATAAATTTTGGTGAGCTACATAAATTATATTGTATTATATAGTCTGCTGATGCTATTATTCGGCTGTCGAATCTAAGTGAAATCAAGGAATTCGGATGTTTTACATCATCAGTGTAATTAGCAAACAGATTAGGTTTGAGGCTCAAACTTCTATACCCAGGATTGTCCCACGTGGAAATAGCCTAGTGGATTAAAGTACTCATTAGTGAATTCGGTAACATATTATTTGTCAGTCCAATTCCTTGGACCCAGAGGAAATGGGAAGAGAAAAAACCTACTAAATAAGAACTAGAAGAGATATTCCTGGAACGAAAGCAATCTACTCATCATATATTAAATAAAGGGTTAATTTCACGAAAGGTTCCCCGGATCGGTATAAACCTGATGAAGGCCGGAAAGTACAATTGTCAAAAACGTTCTGATAATAACAACAAAGATTAGGAGAATTGCCCGCATGTAAATAAACTAAATAATTACGATGTTGATTTAGAAAGCAGGAAGATATTTCACTATTTATTGCGACACATTCTTCCTAGTTGAATAATCTTATTTTTTTCGACCTTGTACTACAATAGTTAAAAGTTAGTCAATGTCTATAAAGTATGAAGTTGTTTTCAAAAGGCAATAAAATGCCCAAGTGTTTTTCTACTAGAGTCATGAATACTTTTATAGCGTTCTTCTAAACAGACCTTTCATGAAAAAAAAAATGACTTTGAAAACTAAGAAGACTGAAGCGTCTTTTCACTGGGTAATGTTTAATAAAAACAAATGCAAAGAGAAAGAAACACACCCGACATATTACGAGATAGGAAAAAGCTCAAAGTTATTAAAATAATTTTGTTTTCAAATTTTGTTTAAATGCTTCTTTTTGTTGGTAATATGTTCAATGCGTTTCTGTTTCTTTGCATTTGCTTTTATTGAATTCTCGAAATCTGCTTCTTTTTTTAAATAATCCTGTATATATTTATGATAACACACACACACACATACACACACACACACACACACACACACACACAGACATACATACATATATATATATATATATATATTTATCACAATAAACGTTATTTGTTTATGGATAAATATATCTGAATGGGCATCTATGTTTTTCAACAGTGAAATTTGTATGAATCGGCGTGAAAAGAGTATTATTATTTAAGTAAATTGTTATAGAATGCGTAGGCTGGCCCAAAATGGCAAACAACTGGTCAGAACTCTGACGACCCCAATTGAGTGGGGGTGGTTTGAACTATGTGGTCGTGGAATCTACAGTGTTGTATTGTATTTTTTTTTACTAATGTTCACTTCATACAAGACCCAAGAGCTACTCAAGCTAGAGTGTTGCTGACGGCTGTAGTTGTATGAGAGTTAAGTCTAAGGCGCGTAATTTGTGAGGATATGTGTGAAAGATAACGGTTAGCTCTAAACTTTCAGAGGTTAATATTGTAGTGGTCAGGAAGCAGTCTTCTGTGATTCTGTTCCAGAAAGCAAGAGTTCTTGGAAAGAACGTACTCCTTACTAATAGACTATGAAGATGGTTCGCCTCAATGTACGTGAAGGAGCGGGGTTTAGCTGAAAGAGTTAGATTTGGTAGAACTAAGGAATTTAACTCGTTTTGAATAATTTTAGTGGAAATAGCGATAGAGAATGGCTTACAACGTTACGTCTGTGGAGAAAAGGCTGTAAAGTGGAAACAAGGCCGCGTAGACGCTTTTGAACTATCTCAAGATAGGAGCGTGAAGACTAGACAGACACTGCTAATATACCAGCAATACACCATTTTCAGCCAGATCTGCCTCTTCTAAAGATAAAGCTTATCAGGAGGAGTCAGGTACCTACTGGAGGGTTACAGGAAACTGACAATTTTTTAAGCATTTAGTGATGGATCGTATATATGTTTCACTTGAGGTCTAGGGTAAGTTTAAATCCCAATTAGTAAAGGGGCTTCCTTGAGGCGAAACCTGTTTACTGTATTCGGCGGACGTTCAGGGGCACGTCGAAGTTTTGTTTTTAAAAGCCAAAACGACTCGAAGACAATTAGACTGCGTCAAGAAATAGAAAAATCAAGATTTCTCGTCGCATCCAGTTTTCTTAATGAAGACGTTATGATGAGATTTTAGGCAATCGGCTAACATTATATCTCTCCTTACTTCCTCCTAGAAACGATGCTACAACTACTAACTCTTCTGAAATAAAAGGAATGAAAGTCGATTTAGTCTCTGATGTTGCGTTGGAGTCATTTTCATAGAACTCCCACCACCACCCCTTGCCTTCCTCCTTCTTCTTCTTCTCCTCCTTTCTCCATCTCCTTATCAAATACCGCCTTTATAATTGAGATAAAAATTGTTCGAAATATATTTTTTTAATATTCTCTTAAAATTATAATTAATTATAATCCCTGTAGATAATTTCTGGGATTCTGGCCAATATATAAACACTTGTCTATTTTTTTTTTTTTTACAAATAAGCCTATTAAAATCCCGACAGTTAGAAAAAGTGTCCCTTTTACTCTTTGAACGAGAACAATGTCTTCTGAAAGTCATCATCGTCATTAATATGGCGGCCAGCTTTTGATAAAACAACAGCTGCTGCCCTGCTCTATCATCCAACTGAAGACAATTTTGTGTTTAAAATCCAAGTAGGAATTATAGACAGCATGAAGGGAAAACATTTTCATGCCGCTTTTGTTTGCATACTTGGCATACGGACCATCTGTTAATGCATATATTTGCATTTCCTAGGTACGGCTTAACCAAGACTTAGGATAAAGATTAAATATAGTCTTTTAATAATGGTAGAAAAATATTTCTTTTTGGTCATATTTAAGTATTTAAAAAAAAAAATCTGTTGATCTTTTCTTGTGGCCCTGAAAATCGAAATTTCATTTGATACCGAAGCATAAGAGACCAAAAGAGGTCTTAAATCTTTTCTTTATAATTTTAAAGTTGCTTCGTGTTATCTTTTTCATTTTCTATAATTTCAGTATAACGTTTAAAAAAGAGTAAAACAATCACGCACTATTGTTGATTTAACTGATTAACATCTTATAACTGTTTTAGAATGATTTACAGTTGACGCATTATTACATTTACTGTCTCCGATTCCGGCTTCATCTGTTGCATTCACAGTTGTCCTTTAGAAAGGTATAATTCCATCTTTTATTCCATCAGCTCTGGATTAAATAACAAGGTAGAATGAAATCTCTAGCCTTGTTGAGCAACGAATCTAAAGGAAAGAATACTCACAATTCCCAAACCATGGAGAACGCAACGAGAAACCACTCAACTATTTTCCCAAGAACCCAATCACGGTTAACAAATAGGGATGTAACCTTAGTGTAATGGATATCAGTGCGCAAAATGAAATCGGATAGCCGAGTTCAATTCTCGGCCTCGTCTGCTGCGATCACTTTAGTACAATTGTCGTTGAGAAAAGCATGACACAATCTCTTCTCACATCAGTTATGGTCAAATAACAGGAAAGACAGCACTCTGTAACCTATGATGGCAACCAATCTAAGAGAAGGAAAACTCCCAATTCTAAACGAGAGAAAGCAACGGGAAACAACCCCAAGAAAGTACAACAATTCACTGATTATAAAGAAAAAGGAAACTGTGGAGAGCCATGATCACCTACATCTCGAAGAGCATTGCATTACAAATGCTGACGATTCAAGAAATAAAGGTATCAATACATTTCTTCTTTCATATGCCATGCATCTTCAGGACGTGGGTGAACATGGCTCTTCACGACTTCTTTTGTTGCTCTAAGAAATGTTTACTCGTGACTATCCCTTTTAGTCCTTTCTCAGCCATCTGTTTCCATAAGCTTGTTACTCGCCGTTTTCCCCTGTTTTGCCTGCATGTCAAGTGAATGTTAAATTCACCGAGACGTCTTTCCTCATTATGTGTCTCAGAAACTTCAACTGTATCTTTATGAATGTAACCATCAGTTTCCTTGTAGTTCCCATTTTCCGCGCTGCTCACAAAAACAATTTGCTGTAGAGACCCCCTGTGACCGAACTGTTAAAGCACGCCTGGTTAAAAGTAATTTATTAGGATAAAACGAATACATGTTGGATTCCTGTCGAGTGGTACATTTTGTTGGCTTTAATTCCACAGACCCCAACGCCATCCACAGACCAAATCTTTCATTCGCTTTATTTCAGAAGGGTCAGTAGTTATAGCATCGAAGCAAGAGGGAGAAGGAGATGGAATGTTAAACGGTTGGTTAAAATCGCATCACAACTTAATGGCATTTCTCATATAGGGAACTGGGTGTGGCGAGACATCTTGATTCTTTTATTTCTTGATGTAGTCTGATTGTCTTCTTGCCGTTTTGGCCTTTTAACAAAACTTCGAAGAGTCCCAGAATGTCCGTCGATTGCAGTGAACGGATTTTCTCTCAAGGAGGCCTCTTTACTATTGGGATTTAAGCTTATCCCAGATATCAAGTTCTATGAAATGTTGTTGAAAAATAAATTAATTTTTTATCTATATAACAATATGACATGTTATTAAGAATGTTAGCTTAAAATTTTCCGGGCCTCTATCTATTTATATGTACCTCTCTCTCTCTCTCTCTCTATATATATATATATATATATATATATATATATATATATATGTGTGTGTGTGTGTGTGTGTGTGTGTGTGTGTGTGTGTGTGTGTGTGTGTGAAAATATATAGAAAATAAGAAAGAACTCGTTAGATAAATAATCCGAAGTTCTTTAGTATTTTAGGTTTTATTTAAAAAAAACAAAAAAACAGTGCAAAATACAAAAGTAAAGGCTTGATAAAATTATTTATTTAAAAATATGATTCCTCCGCTACATAAGAGTTCTCATGTTTCAAAAACAAGAGCTGAAAACTTCAATATAATTATTAGAATTAAATTGAATTAAAATACAAAAATTTTTTCGCTTGAATATGAAACAGAGCTTTGGTATTTTAATTCAATTTAATTCTAATTGAAGTTTTCAGCTCTTGTTTTCGAAACATGAGAAATCTTATGTAGCGGAGGAATCATATTTTTAAATAAATAATTATGCATATATATATATATATATATAGTTAAACCTAGAGAGCCAGGCGGATCGGCCTTCCCTGACTCTCTAGGTTTAACTAGGTCTGCTCTCCTCATTGTATTGAGCACTTTATTTAGTTGTTTTGGGCACTCGCATCAGGGTTTTTTTCTTTGGGTATTGAACTCGTATGCTGGACGATTATTTTCGTTCAGCATACATGTTCTTGGTTCTTTTTTTTTATACCGTTTTTCCCTTTTGTATTGGCTTGTTTATTTGCAAATCAATACAACGAAGGTTTTCCGAGCGAGTATAGTTTCTTACACTTATAAGATTTCCATGAATAATATATATATATATATATATATATATATATATATATATATATATATATATATATATATATACCGTGGGGGGAAACAAATCATACTTTTCATATAATAAACTGTATACAAATGCATAATAACTAAATATGTATCGAAAATAGAAAAAAAATCAAATCCTATTTATCTATTTCAATGGGTGGAAAAAAGTATTAGTACAATGCAAATTTCAGATTTTAAAACCATAAAAATTGCTTTAATTCTCTAGATTATTCAAGTGGAATCACATTTTGGTTTAGGGCTGGAGATATTTGAGCGATGTGGATTCATCTGTTTGAAAACCCATTCATTGCTTACAAGTTTGCTCAACGACAAGCGCATATTTATGTCTTTGACGATCGCCTTGATATTTTCTCCAACGGGCCTAATTTATCAAAAATCAAAAAAAAAATAATAATTAGGAGAGCTGAAGAAGATCATACACGACAATCGTAGCTGGTTTGTTACGTTAGACAGTTTATGTATATTACACCGGTACCACTAATCAGCATTCGATCCCGGGTAAGGAAAAGAAAAAACGAAATCCGTCTACCCACTTTATAGTATTACCCTCTTCTTCCTCCGAAAACCCTAAGTACATCTCTTATCTCTTTATTTCCACCTTTTTTCTTTTTCCCTTTTTTCTTCTTTCCTTTCCCTATATCATTTCCGTTGAGTTGACCGATTAAATAGGTCAATGTCTGATCCTTACCCCCTCCTTCCTCAATATTAAGTATTATAATAAAAAGAAATATAAAAGTCAATTTTAAAACTCTCCCATCCCTCTCTAAATTAGACCATGCCTCTCACACCATCCCTCGCTACCTTCTATGTCAACTTATATAAGATTAATACTGCCAGTCAAAAGTATAAATTTTAATTTCATTTTTCGTTTCACGTTTTGAAAGTGATCCAGGAAAAATAAAAGTCACTGGTGAAAAAGTTACTAAAATGGAGCCTTAAAGTTGTCTGTTTTCTTTAAATTAATATATATATATATATATATATATATATATATATATATATATATATATATATATATATATATATATATATATATATAATAATTTCAAAACCGTGGCTACTATTGATATTAACGCACCGCTCTTCAATTATTGAGCCCTCTTGGCCACTGGCGTTTATATACAGTTCATACATAATACTTTAAAATTTTTACATTTCACTGCTGTGCGCCGATAGCTTACGTGTAAGAGATCTGACTGATGCCAAATCGCTTGAGTTGAGTTTCGATTCCGGCTTAAAAGCAATCGGACGTCTAGCCGCACTGATGAGTTGCGAAACAGTCTTGTATGTGGTTGACTATATATATATTAGGTTGGTGCAAAAAATAATGACGTAATAATGACGTTTTTGACGTATTTTTTTTAAAAAAACGACATTATTACGTCATTATTTTGCAACCAAAAATATATATATATATATATATATATATATATATATATATATATATATATATATATATATATATATATATATATATATATATATATATATATATAAATATGTATATATGTATGAAGTCTTCTTCAAAACAAGTTTTATTGATTTACACCGACAAGATTTGTTTATTCAACTTTTTTTTATTGTATGTTTCCAATTTCTTAATGGGGTGTTGAAAATCGGGATTGAAGTTACGAATAGTCGAAACTTCATGTTTTTAATGAGAAATTTAACTTTTAAACTATCAGTTCTTGTCCAGAACTGAGTAGTGTTGGAAAGCAAGATTAATTTTACTAAATTCTGTCGTTTTTAGTTTCTTGAAATTCGAGATGTAATCAATTCAAAGTAGTGTCATTTTAACGATCGAACATAAAATCATCCATATATATATATATATATATATATATATATATATATATATATATATATATATATATATATATATAGGGTACTATGGGTAAATTTCCGGCATTTGATATTTTTAATTTCGCGCACGCGCGTTGTTTGTTTTTATTTTGTCGACTGTACGGCATAGTAGATTTAGTTGGGAACAGTCGGAGAGTAAAAGATCATCATGACGAAATTCACTCCACCAGAAATTTGGAAATGTCATTCTGTACTGCTTGACATTCAAGCCGGAAGCTCCAATATAAACATTTCAGAGTGTTTGGGTGTCAATCTGAGGATAGTACAGAGGATTCCGAAAGAGTAGGATGTGTCTAATGTTGATTATGAAAGTACGACAGCTCGGAAAACTCACACTGATTGATCTGATGAGAAAAAAATTCCTGAATTTGTTAATGAGGTCCTCAGACTCAACACACTGACTTACATCAAGTGCTTTGAGGAGATAATGCTGTCCTGGGTCACGGGGGTAGCTGCTTGAAGACCCTATGTCTGGCAACAGGATACTACACCATAAAAGACAAACATGAGAATCCAGTCATGGCTATCAGACAATTTCTGCGACCACATCACCACTTACATCTGGTCACCTTACTCCCCAAATTCTGGAAGCCATGGTTGAAGCCAATGGCGATTTTATTGAATAAATTTACTGTTTTGTATTTCAAGATATTTTTGCGTAATTGTGGTAAATATATCTGTTAAATTGAGATGTCAGTGTTATTTTCATTTGTGCATAATTTAGAGAACAATTTATCCATCGAACCCACTATATATATATATATATATATATATATAAATATATATATATATATATATATATATAAGCAGGAGAACCCATTCATGGCGGTCAGACAATTTCTTCGACCATGTCACTCCTTACATCTGCCCACCTAACTCCCCAGACTGCAACCCCCTTGATTATTATGTGTGGGGCGCAGTTGGTCGAAAAACCAACAAAGCTTCTTGTAACACCAAAGATGACCTGAAGGCAATGATTATGGCAACATTCACCAACTTAAACAAGGAGACCATCCAGAAGAGATGCAGGAGATTGTGAAGTCGTCTGGAAGCCGTGCTTGAAGCCAATGACGATTTTATTGAATAAATTTACTCATTAATATTTCAGGGTATTTTTATGTAATTTTGGGAAAGATATCTCTTAAAATGAGATGTCAGTGCTATTTTCTTTTTTCCGTAATTTAGACGGCAATTTATTCATCGCACCCTGTAAATCATATACATATATCCAGATGTGCGTTTTTGTGTTTCTCTACGCGCCGATGCACATTACATGACCATCTCTAACAGTAGAGCTTTGAGTGATTGATTTCTTTTTTTTTTTACGGCTTATCGACCTCTAGTTGATGACTTAAAGCCGAAACATATTTTGAATTGTAAGAATTATTATATTATTAAGAGTGAATACTGCATTTACAATTTCTTAATAATAACAATTGTTTTTATGGATAAACGTCTGCTATTTACCCCATAGCTGGTGGGAAGAGATTTTTTAATACCTTTTCCAGGGGCATTTGTGTGTAACGAAACCGACTGCAATTTGAACTTTGCTCTCCGGTTTCTCATACTATCTATTACATCAACCGCACATCCACACTTTATCCAAAGATTTGAGTGATTATGAAAGTAGGTCTGGATCAGCGCTAGCGTCTCTTCGTCGTCACTAATGGGACGGACAAGATAAAGAAATCACTGGCATAATTTTCGTAACAACAAGATAAGTGTAAAATCAATTTAAATGTAAAATCAATTATATAATATATATATATATATATATATATATATATATATATATATATATATAGTTGGTTGTTCAATGAAATATAATAATTTACAATTTTATAGCTTCAATATAAATATATTTTGAACGTACTTATATCCAATTATATAAAATGGATTGTTTATATTTCTACTATATATATATATATATATATATATATATATATATATATATATATATATATATATATATATATATATATATATAAGTATGGATATAGATCCGACAGTATGAAAGAAAAATACAGAAAAATATTTTAATATTTGGAAATCATCTTCGAATACGTTTTAATAACATCGCCCACGTGACGACTACGTGATCTGATCATATTTAAACGGAACGCTGATCTGTATAAAATTTCAGTTATCTGTTTGGATTAGTTGGGCTCTTATGTCCATCGTCTTTTGTGTTAAATTTTTATAAGTTCTAATGTTAATTATATTTAAATGAAAATGTCCATGAAGATGGTCTTAAATAGACCGAAACGTCCGACGTCGACTTTATATTAACATTAATACTACATAATTGCATATTCAGATTTTTGTTTGTTTTTTCTGTATTTTTCTTTAATATCTATGTATATATGTATATATATATATATTATATATCTATGTATATATGTATATATATATATATATATATATATATATATATATATATATATATATTTACTATAAATATGTATTTTTATACTTTCATAGTCTTTTTGTTTTTTGTTTAGAGGTTCACTATTCGCTCATAGCTGGGACCCTAACAGTTGCTACCACCCCAGGCCAGGATGGCAATTAGCAGTTAAGGGTGATTTCACGCTCCTCAAAACTTCCAGTCACCCGATCAGAGGCCTTGCTATCGAATATAGTTTATCGTCATACCATGGAATCATATATATATATATATATATATATATATATATATATATATATATATATATATATATATATGAGTGTAATAGCAAAATTGTACATATCGTGTAACAGCATAATTGGCCATCTTACAAAATGTTTAAAATGTAAAAAAAAAAAAAATAAACTAAGTTGTTTCTTTTCAGGTTTTCACATAAGACGTTTAGCCATCAAGATACCATTTGACGTAAGAATGACTGAAAAATCATCTGAGTTATTTAGCTAAAAAGAGAACCCGTAAAAATCGTTTCATGTCAGATTCACTGCAATGGTGAGAGGAAAAAGTTCATTCAGGCCTTCAGTAATGATACCAACATTCATATCCTGGTATCCATCTTCAAAGTCTATTCAAGAACTATCAAAGGAATAAATGTAAAAAAAGAGGGAACAGTAGAGATGAAAACTGGATCAGGAGATCACAGCAGGAAGAGGGATCATAATTTCAATTTAGAGCTAAAGAGATCAATTAGAAAAGATCCAACTCAATTCATAAGACGTTTGGCACGTGAGAGAGGAATTTCAGCTATGATAGTCCAAAGTAAGGTGAAAAAAGACTTGAAAATTTAATCGTACGTGAAACGTGTGAATCACCTTGTTGCTCCAGGACAGAAAGTTAGAAAGTTAGAGAGGGCAAAGATCATCTTGAATAGGATTTTATTTAAGAAAGTAAAATAAAAATGTGTACAAAATAATTTGGGTTTTGACATTAAATATCCCATAGGGGTATTGATATGCTGCTAAACAAACACAATCAACCAACAACAATCTCCTAGTGGTCTAATACTTTTAAAATTAAATTAGAACTAGCGATATGTTTTGACCAAACTGCTAATTTATTAAAACCACATTAAAATAAAATAAAGCTTCATAGATTCTGTTAGGTCAAATGTTTGACTCTGGAGAAATCAGTTTAGAAAATCAGCATTTGATATCTCGATCTTCGAACGTGGGTTATTGATATTGGAACGAAATACGAAACTATCTTTTAGTAGATTAATATGACGCAAAGTGTTATCAGGATAGGGTTTTTCTGGCAGAATTTTTCCAAATAGGAATAGATCAATTATATGACTGCTTATAAAATCAGCTTCTGCTACCAGTGGTAAATTATCTCAGTGACTTAGCTTAATAGAATACATGGTGAGATTGGATGAGGAATTGTGTTACACAAACGCTTCAGATTAATTGGTTGATTTTGTTTAGCGGCATATCACCCTCTTTGCGTTAGTGGCATATCAACCTCTATGGTTTATTTAATTATGAAATCTATATATTTTGTATACAATCTTCTGATAAAAGGCTTTGATACCGGATGCTGTTTATCGTGATACCTAGGACACTTCAAGTTAGAAAACTCTGTTTACCTAGAAAATTAGCATTCAGAATGCTGTGTTTTTTTTACGTCGGCGTAAACAGTTTTCTGTGACAATGACAAGAAATGCACAACTTTCTTGCTTCGAGTTGGTACAACTTTGTCCCAACTCCAAGTATTTGTCAAGTTAGAACATTTCCCAAGTAATATGTGCTATATTCAGTCAGAAAGTAGATAGTCTTACAATTTTTAAGCTGATCTAACTTTGTCCGAACTCCAAGTATTGGTCAAGTTATGATCGTTTGAATTTAATCGAAACATATTTAATCATTCATTTTTAGATGGTCTCTTCTGGATAGTTGCTATTTCGGCCTTGTAAAATCATCCTAAGCTTGTTAAAATATATATTGTAAATTATAAATTTAATTTGATACTTTTTTTTTAAAGAGCCCTACAACACAAGTTTCAGTTAAATTAATACAATTTTTTATGTCAGATTTTGCCTTCGTTTTCGAATAACGTCAACAAAAAATGCCGGGCAAAAAGTTTTTTCTCCATAACGCGGTATCTAATCTGATGAGACAGCTATTTCCTCTTGCTTTAATAGTATTTCCGATAAGTTCGATAAAGTAAAACTGGCAACTGATCTAGAAAATGGCCGTCAATTTATAATTAACTTGGGCAAGAAATGGCTTGTAAATTTGAACGCCATCAGAACGAAACTGCTGCCTTTTAGTCATCTTAGAAAACGATTTTACCTTGCATCACATCGACTGATTCCATTCGCCAAGGTAGCAACTCACTGCACCTTCTTCGTCTCACGTTTGGCACTGAAATGAAGTGGAACGAGTATATTGAACTAAATGCTAGGTTTGCTAATAAGTAAGTTGGTCTACTAATTCTTAACAGAAAATTATCTCGACGTAATCCATCTTACACGTTTATACCATTCGTCCATGCACTGGAGTCAAATCTGGTCCGGTACGCCTGCTATATATCTCGAGATTATTGATAAAATCCAAAGAATCTGCAAATTTATTGGCCCTGACCCGTCATCTCTGCTCCATTTAATTCCCCTCCGCTTTAATGAAGTATTCCTGGCTCTTTTCTATAAATATTTTCCTGTTATGTTTTTCTCGTGATATTTCCTCTTTGGAATTTCGACCTTATAAATTTAAGCGTAGTACTAACTTGGCGACTAAGTATCATCATTTTACTAGATAGAATGTTTCTTCTCTAGCACTTTTCGCTTGTGGAACCCTTTCCTGGCTTGTTGCTTTCCAGTCAACTACAATCTCCTAAAAATTATATACAGCATCAATTGCCATCTTCTGTCTTTCTGAATCCTGTTTTTTTGTTCTTTCACGGCAGAAACTTTTTCTCATTTTCTTTCATTTTCAGTAACCCCTTGCGTCTTAGCGGCATTATTGCCGTTCTTTGGGTGAAATGATAAATAAAAAATAGTTCCCACGTATTAAAACAATTTAAATCTGCAAATGTAAGAAAATTGTTCTCGGGAAGATATTTAAAAAAGTAATCAGTTCTTTTCATAGGTTAAACTAATCGTTCTTTTTTAAACCATATATCGAGTACTAAATATTTGTTTTCGACATAAATTTCCTTATATTTATCAGAAAATCATGATCTAAACCTATATATGTTTTTCGAGGCACTGCGTCCATTCTCGAGACCGAAAATACTCCAAAAATCGCTTAAATGGATTAAATGTAAATGCTTTGGCTCTCCCCCTCAAGAACAGGTTTTCTAGACATTTAACCCCTATTTTTTAATTAGAAATGTGAAAGTTTTGTTTTAATCTCCCTTTTAAGTGTAAATAACATTAATACAATTCTATAATTGAGCTGCAAATCATTCCGGGAGCCACAAAACCTACAAATTTTTGATTGACTCTATTGTGCGTTTCCACTGTACAGACATTTTGTTATGGAGTGGTTTCCCAGTGGAGGCTTGTATTTGTACTAAGTCGTTCGTAAAATAGGTTCGACGTACAAAACGTTAGGAACTTGATATAATAGGTAATGACGCAGAGAAATCTAGTTGTGGTCGCTGATACTTTAGTATCCGACTAACGGTCGTCCGGCATCGACTCACTGACCGAACCTCCCTGAGCGACTCCTACTACTCCTACTTATTATAGGTGGGAGAGTCTATTAACTATAGAATAGGTGTGTTCCACTATAACACATTCACATTTATTTCGAAACGAGAAATACGAATAGACAAAAAAAAAAAAAAAAAAAAAAAGGAGATTCCCTCACTTTTCCCTTTTTATCTCCCCTAATTATAATTGTTACTTTGGGTCAGAACTTTGGAGTCGCGGGTGACGTAACGGTTATTGGTATGGAGGATAGAATCAGCGAAATATAAGAAAGGCATGAATCATTTTCTCTCTCACCAAGCTATGGGTAAATACCAGAGCACTGAGAATCCTTTACCCTCGTTTAAAAAAAAGTCATAGAATTTCTGTTTTTGGAAAGTAAAAGTACTTCAGACATTCACTGGAGATTAACATTAAGCGTTCGATATTCAGGGATATTTTCTTGTGGCTCGTACCATAGAATCCAGTATAACCTGTCACACGTTACTTCGAGTGCAGATGGATCTTGTCAAGTACGCCTCATTGCCCTAAGAGATGCCTGTAAATGGCTTGATCCATTATGGCACCGGGACGATGAAATGGGTGTTCGGAAACGTTCGCCCCTGTTCAAACGGACGCCTTTTTCGGATAGTATTTTTAATTGTAGTTCACTTCCTTTTCAATTCTGAATTTCGTGTTCTTTCGAATCACTTTCTTCATTCAACTTCCCTCATTTTCATTTGACTGAAAACCATTATTCTAAGATATTTTTGTCAGAGTTTCTGCGTACTGATTCTTCCAGACCCGTTTCGGACGATGGGAAATGCACCGAACGAAATGTAAAAAATAAAATTGAAAAACGATGAAGATATTAAAATAAACAATGGTGAAAAAAAATAATAACGCATTTAAGAATTTCAAACAATCAGGAAGACACAAGAAGACATCGGCCAAAAAGTAAGAATAAAACCAGAAACAATGTGAAGTATGGTTTGGGTAACTGAAAAAATGGTGATCATGCCTCATCTCAGAAATACAGCGAGTCAGGAAGACCATAAAATGTATCAACCGCAAATATACCTTAGCCAATTCATGCTCAAAAATAGAAACAATTTATAATTCCGTTTGCTATCTATTAATTATTATTGCCCTCTAAACGGCATCAGCCTAAACAAGATAAACGTCTTAAAATGGCGTATAGACCGGGATTAAAATACAATAAACAGCTCAGTCGATTGAAAAGGGGAAGTAGCTGAAAGGGAGATGTTAAATTATTGTGTGCATGAGGAACGGTTACGTTTGCCAAACTCTCTTTTATTTTTATTTTAGCATATTCTCCGAAGACAAACAGCTGATCCCATCTGATATTTAAGCTGCATTGTTTTTCCATTTCTTCACTGCCTTTTCTTAACATTTCTTTCAATGGCAACTCTCAGCGTCTACCTTTCCTTAAAAACGATATTTATTCATTCCATTTCAAGAGGATATAAAATTGTCCTAACCTGTTCTATGCCAAGTATATCTGTTGGAATACCTGTATCGGGTTTTCTTGTAAAATGTTGATGCAGATAGAAAGTTTTCACTGTGTTACACAATACAAAGGCCAGTGCTAGAATAGTCAACAACTGTCCGGAGTGATTCATTGGTGTGGTATTCTGATAGCGACGGATTGTCTTTGTCTAGGTTTTGGATAGAAGTCCAACGTGGCGTGAATTCAACAGAGGACAGCAAGAATTTTGACGCGTCGATATACTTCCCACACACAGTTTGAGAGACCAACGAAAACCATTCACGGAGAGAATCTGAGGCAACGTGCAACATGCTTTCTGGTAGCGTCATTCTTCCCGCTGCCTCTTAGAGTGCAAGCTGCCACGTCTGTCCCCTTGTCTGATGTAAATGAATAAGAAAAAGAAATCGTCCTTTTTGTTGATACCATTTTATGTAGTAGCGTGGGGACAACACATAACGCAACAGCTTTTTTTTAAATGATTGATCCATTATGGCACCGCAACGATGAAATGGGTGTTCGGAAACGTTCGCCCCTGTTCGAACAGACGGCCCATTTTTTTTTTTTTTTTTTTATAGAATTTCGGATACTCTTTTTAATTGTATTTCATTTCCTTTTGATTTCTGAATTTCGTGTTTTTATCGAATCACTTCATTCAAAAATGTGAAGAGGCTGGTGATGAAAAACTCACCGACAACTGAAACTCCATAACTTCTCTTACTCAATACAAATGTACTTCGTTTTTCTCCTGTAAACCGTAAGATATAATACTTGATAAAATATATCAAGTCCATTTATATGCAATTTCAAATAATAAACCTATTTACTATGAAAAGGCATCCGGAGAAAATTAGTTACATATTTTTCTGTCTGGCGTACATCCGTTAAGTTTGAGGTTTTATTGAGTTGAAACTTTCAGACATTTGTAGTTGGATGGCAAAAAACGTTACATCAACATCTAAAAATGAGAAATTTATTTATCTATATTTATGATACGCTTTAAATTTATTAAGCAGAATAAATAGAAATTTATTAAAATTTGTTTGCCAGTATTCATTTCTTTTGTGTATCAGGAAGAAAATGTTTATTCTAGTATTAATTCAACTTTAAAGTCTCTGAAATGAGATATATTTCCAAAGCAGGTTGATTTGATTTCAACATAATAAAAAAATTTAAGGGTGCAATATAAGTCGAATTGAAAAAGTTCTTTCTTACTATTATCAGTTATGATTTAAAACGGTTTCTTTTGGTGTCATGTTTTCTATTGCTAGGTTCGGACAAAACGGCATATCGACTGAACGACCTGGCTAACTCTGTGTTTACTCTCTCTATACCGTTAAGTGTCTTTCTTATTAAGATAAGCTTCCGTGACCGTGACTCAGATAGATAGGTTTATTTGATTTATTTTTCAAATTTTTCATTAGCAATTTTTTTTGAATGTCAAACCGGTTTTTAATATTGTGTTTTCAGATGGAAATAATTTCTCTGACGAGCCTTTGCTGGTTTTTAATTTCAAATTTCAGATTAAAATTTTCAGTACGGATTTTTTAAATTAATTTTGTTTTTGTTATCACGTCTCTGAGAAACGTTTCTGATAAAAGATGATTTGTTTCACCAGACTTAATAAACTCTTATGCGTTTAAATAACAACAGTTGATTTTTAATATAAAACTTTTGAATTTTCTCGTTATATATTTTTAATTATTTTATAAATGGGTTTTGAATATGCCTTAGGCGATGACACGTTAGTATTAAAGTAACAGAATATATGGTGGCAACAATGGTTTTTCTGTATTAACTGCACACTTTAAATTCAAAATGTCGGGCCTCGTCATTGATATTTTTTATCCGTTACTGTAATCTTTTCTGATGAATTTGTTATTACGAAAATTCTTTCTTCAAAGCTGAATTCTCAAAATTATGATGAATCAAGACAAGTCATTTTTTATCTTACGAGGCGAGGTAGCCAAGATCAGCTTAAAAAAACAACTACAATTACAGGACGCCCATCAGTTTTTTTTTTTTTTTGTTTTTTTGCAAGAAATTCTATTGCTAGCAGATCCTATCGGCGTCTGTGAATGAACTGTGCAACACACAGTTCTTCAACCACTGTCTAAATCTCTTCCACTTTCCAATGCTTCATAAGATGGATAGAAGCTGGTCATATAGAAATATAACCACAAAGAATATGTGAATAAAAAGGACGCTTATACTTCGAGTCAAAAAGAGACAGTTGACATTTCTCGAGCATATAAATGAGGAAAGATGGCTTAGAGAATATGAAACTCATGAAGCATATTTAACGCCAGTGGGACCGAATAACCTACCTAACAAGCCTCTGTAAATGTTTGACAGAACCGGTTTTGGAGATATAACAACAAGACAAACCTTAATATGGCAACATAGATTGATTCGTTTTCTACGGGTTTTTAGATTGCAAGAATTATTTTTGGAGATAATAATAATATAATGATAATTAGTCATACTAATTAACCCATAGTTGGGACAGAATAGGTAGATTAATGCCTTTCCTAGCGGATAGTGAATATAATAAAAACAACGGAAATTAGAACACGGCTCTCCGATAAACAATTCCGAGCAATTTTCTATTACACCAGCTGCACATTCAAGCTTACAGCAACTGGTATTCCCAAGCGGTCACACATCTAGACTTTGGTGATCGTTAGGGAATCGGAGAGTCAACTTAATATGGCCGTAAGCCTAAGGCAACATAGATATTGTTCTACAGAAGAATGAGAATAAAATGAACAGAGCAAATGACCAATGAGGAAGTTTTAAGGGAAATGAGGAGGAGAAGGTTTCTGATAATCAGAAAGAGATTTTTTATATATGACATAATACCAAGAGTCGGTTTTATTAAATGTCTGATTTTCAACAGAATTGGAAAAGTTGATTTATGTATAATCAACAAGCAGAAATTCTGACCTGCAATATCATATGTTTAAATAAACAAGGAATATTGGCATTTTTTAAAATCATTTCACTCCCAAGTAAGGCAATAAAGCCACTAAGAGGAAAAAAATTGCTAGAGAATATGATGAAAAAAAAAAAACATTATTAAGGAGAGAGAACAATAACCCTTAACTGAACCCTTTATTTCGCTCACTGGGGTAGACTGTTCTATTTCCACGTGCCATGTTTAATGGATATCAGTTATCAGTTATCTCCTGTTAAATTCCCTCTGAAAGTCCTTCACTGCCTTAACCGGGTATTGAACTCACACTGTTTGGGTCCTGTCACTGGATCTAACTAAAGCCTTTAACCACTGTGCCATAAATAAAGGGTTCAGTTCAATATTCCAACCACCTGAAGAAGGCCGGAGCGTACAACGGTCGAAACGTTGTAATAAATATGGCGACAAAGATGAGGACAATAGTCCGAATATTGTAAATAATGTTAAAATTCATTGTTTAAAAGATCTTTACAATGGCGTTTTTTTTTTTCTTTGTACGTTTACTGGGATTTGATTTCTTCAAGCAAATTTGACTAAAGCAAACCGTAAAAATAAAATAATTTAAGACAATATTACGAGAAGGAAGATTAACTTAAATATTAACTTAAACATCGCTGATAAATGTACTTGTTGACGACGATATTTTTTCCCCATTTGTGATTGATTTAATAAGAAAATACGCAAGTTTTACGTCACCTCATGGAAAACAACTAAAAAATACTGTAGCGTTTAAGGACAGGAAGCCATTTTCCAATTTCTGCCCAAATCTGACGGTTGTTCGCAATGCTGCAATCGATCGTATTACATAATGTTATTGATATCTTATACCAAATATCAATTCGTCTAACTCTAAAGTTGCCAACAAAAGCTGTTTTTCTTTTTTCAAAAATAGACATGAGTTCTACTTCTCACCGGATAAAAGTACGTCGTGATGATGTGCCTAAAACAGCAGTAAATCTACCTTTTAGACTGAATATAATTATATACCTTTCAGATTAAAACTGCGGCAACATTTCAACGTTTTATATAGAAAGATGTGTTAATGATGTCTCTATATTTGTCTATTTATACATATATAATATACATGTATTTATGCATATTTTATACATATATAAATATAAATAACATATAAATATATTTATATAAGTTTTTTTATGGTACAAAATTTAACGATAGCTAGGAATACGCAAAATTTATATAGCATTTTTAAAAAAGCTAAAAAAAGAACAACCAGTTTCGTCCCAGCCTTATCAAGTTTATTTTCAGGGATATAAAAAATATATAAGCGTGTAAATTTAATTAATATAACGAATGGAAGGAAAAAAAAATTAATTTCAAGAAAGCAAGAGTCCAATAACATTCAGACCCAGTAAGCATTCCCTCTATTTACAAAGGGAAGGCCCACGGGATCTGATATACAAGGACTCTAGAACCTTGAGGGGATATGAGGAATGGGACCTAGATAAAATCGAAAAAAACGGTCCGCATTAAAATCAATCACACAATTCCTGCTATTTATTACATGCTCTGAAATAGAAGAACCAGAAATATTGGTTAGTTGGCTTTTCCTGGCATCCGGATTAAAAATCCTGGTAAGTGTTGTCATATATCTATGTATCTATACATATATAATATGTAAGCAAATATATGGATATAGATCCGACAGTATGAAGAAAAATATACGGAAAAAACAAACAAAAATCCTTATATGCAATTATGCTGTTTTAATGTTAATATAATGTCAACGTCGGACGTTTCGGTCTAATAAACCATCTTCAGGACATATTCATAAAATATAATTAACATTATCAATTCAACAGTTTGGATAAGTCTTGTTCTTATGTCCATCGTCTTTGTCATGTTTTTCTTCACATATATAATATACATGTATTTACTAACGACAAAAATCACAAAAATATGTTTGAGTGATTTTAGCTGAAAAGAAATTAAAGATTTATTCGTCAAAATCCATCTTTAATGCTTCGTATTTATAATTTTTTGGTTTTAATGTTTGTACAAAAAACTATTCTTTGTAAAAAGAAAAAAGTAGATTAATGAATTTGATTGTTTCATTCATTTCCTGCGGCTTATTTTATCAACTCTTTTAAGCATTATTTATCCTTATTTTCATTGCCTTTTTATGCTCCTGCATTCTTCAGGTGATTGGAATTTTCGAAACGAACCCTTTATTTCGTCCACTGATTGTTCTAGTTCTACGTGTCATGCCTCTTTCGGATGTCTGTTTAACCCAACTCTCCAAGTTTCGGTTCACCACTACTGTGGCCTGGTATTAGACTCATAACTCTAGTATAACCAACGTCTTTATTCACAGTGCCATGTGTCCTTGAGGACAGCCGTCTATGAATTTTTGGGACTTATAAACCTCAGCAACCATTTTTACCAGTGCTCATATTGCAATTTTTGTTATTATTATTATTGCATTTTTTACCAGAGCTTATATTGCAATTTTTCTTGCTTTTCTCTGGCACTCCTAATTTCTTTTCTCTAGCACTCCTTATTACTGGTTCCCATACTGTATTCATTTCTATGCTTGGTCGGATCAGGATATTTTTGTCGATTAGCATATGTGCTGATTCCTTAAGTTTTCATATTTTCTAGTGATGCTCTCTGTCTATTATTTCAACCTCATCATCCGGAAAAGGCATGGCACGTGGAACTAGAACAATCTACCCCAGTGGACGAAATAAAATGTTCAGTTTGAAATTCCAATCACCTGAAGGAGGCTTGAGCGTACAATTGCCGAAACGTTGTGAACATTGTAATGAAGATGAGGATAACAGTCCGAATAATATAAATAATGCGAGTAATCATAATATTCCATCTCAGAGATATAGACAGAAACCCTTTGTAAGTTGTTTAAAGCCAGAAAATATTTTTAGTTTGTAAGAATTGTTTTGGAGATAATAATTATTTAGTGATACAAGTCTTAATAATTAACCCATAGTTGAGGGGGAGAAATGGTGGATTCATACCTTTCCCAAGGGCATTTGGGCCGAAATGAATATAACCCAACGAGAATTGGAACCCGGTTCTTCGATTAACAATTCTGAACCATTATCCATTACTCCAGCTTACATCCAAGCTTAGAACAGATGGTATTCCTAAGTGGTCATCCATCTAAATACTGACCAAGGTCGACATTGCTTAACTTCACTGATCGCTGTTAATGAATTGTAACCTTTTTTTCTGTATTGATGCAGATTTGGTGGTATCATGGGATTTCCTAATTATGCCAAAATATATTTCCTCTGTCGTATTATAAAATATTGAACTATAAAACCTTTCATAATATTGTGTAATAACTTTACAATAAAACTAACCAAACAGCCGTATTCTGTTGTCTCTGGTATCCAGTAGGTCAACTAAAGGAGTCAGTATGCTGTTGGCGCAGCATTACGACAAGGGAAAGGGTAGAATATTCATTTCTGTTTGTTTCTTTTCCAAGAGGTTGACAATAAACTCAGGCAAAGGATTCTATTTCGACAGACGTTTCTTATTCACTTGTGTTTTTATAAATCCTTTCTCAAATACCTACATTTTTTTTAATAATTTGGCGCGAAGCAAGGCGATGACACAAAAGTGTCACTGGGATTTATGAGAAGACATTAATGAAGAGAAAGTGTCACTGGGAACATGAGAAGACATTAATGAAGAGAAAAGACAATAAAAGGACGGGTTTCAGGACGACAGAAGATGACGATTGACATTGCATTTATATTTTTGAAGAACATAGTTGGCAGAGAAGCAAGAAACTGGAAGAGAGTTCCACAACCGAGAAGTGCGAGAAAAGAAACTATTAGAATAGAACAGAACATTTAAATCTTGTTTTCATTATATAAGGTTATTCATTGGGCACCTCGGTGTGGTGTAATGGTTAGCAAGTTTGTCTTGATAGATCAGTTACAACTGAAAAAGTGAGTTCGATCCTCACTAGATGCCCCATACTTTCGGCCTTGTGCCACATCTAAGCTATGCTTGGAAAATAACTATAAGGTTATACAAGGAATCAGCTGGAATAGTTTGGAGTTAGGTAGGTGACACTTGGGACATTTTCACGATTACTTCTATCATGACAGACTAACAGACCAGTGAGAACTCCAACTGCTCCTCTTCCCACCTGTAGATAACAACACATCTTTCTGCCTCTTTAGTTCTCCAACTGATGGCTTGTCACCTCCACAATGACCAGCTCATAACTGACTCTGCTTCTCTACAGCTCCAACTCATCACCACACACTAGCTGGCTCACTGGTTGGTAACTCTGTTGCTCTACATCTTCACTGATAACTTCTCACTCACCAGCTCATAACTAACTTACTTCAACCATAATTCTGTCTATGTAAGCTCGACTGGAATTTCTTACCTTCTGGCCAAATGGCACTTGATCCCTAAAGTTTTCATTTATTTGTTTGTTTCACTTCCCTTCTCCCTATTTGTGTATGCTGGGTGGCCACTTTGAAGACCTCATATTATATCAAATCAAGACATATTTTTTTTTAAATCATTTCTTCACAAGTAAGGTGATAATATCACCAAGATGAAAGGGGTTCCTGAGATTGAAAGAAGATGAGAAAACATGAGTGAGAAAAGACAATAAAAGAATTTGTATTCAGGAAGAAAGAAAATGGCGATTAATGTTGCATTTAAACTTTTGAAAATTGTAGACGATAAAAAAGCAAGAAGCTGGAAGAGTTTCAAAAGCAAGAAGAGCCAGCAAAGAAACAATTAGCATCAAACTTATGATTACATTTACCTATTTCAACAGTAAAATAATAAGACCTAGTTACTAGTCTGGTACTATGTCTAAATTCATGCAGTTGAGGTACCAAGGAAGAAAGGTCATTAGAAAAATTGTCATGAAAATATTTATAGAAAAGGTACAAGGAAGTCATGTCATAATAATGGGAGAATGACTGAAGTCAAGATGCCAGGTCAGGATTGATAACATTACAGACTCTTCTTTGGATTTTAACAAGAATCTCAAGATATATAGCAGGAGCATTAGATCAGATGTAGCAGCAATATTAAATGCATAGATGAATGGTAGATTTATAAACATGCAAGATGGATTCTGATGAGAAAAATTATCTAGCAGTGAATCAACTTTCCTAGCATAAAACTAAATTTGCTGTCATAAAACACCAGACCATTCAGTTTCAGATAAAATAATTTAGAACCCCTTAGACATTGTGGGTGTACTGATCACAGCCAAGACTCATCGTGTCATACCAAGATATATCTAAAAGGGAAGGTGTATATTTTACACCTGTAGAGGTTAGAGGGTAATTTGCAATATGCAAAAATATGAAATGACCTGAAATATTGAAGTCTGAGCTAAGATCAGCACTGGACAAGATGAACAGGAACAAAGCATCAGGACCAGATGGGATTGTAATAGTTTTTAGTTTAATTGGATTTTTAACAGCATATCAACTTTTTAGAGTCATTTTATGTCAAAACTGATTTATTTTGGTTTATATTTAGGGAAAAGGACAATCATTTTTTATATATATTTTTCAGATGTAATCCAACTGATTTCAGGAATGTTATAATTCTGTTTATTTTAACATTTTCAAATAGTTCTTTTAGGATGCTTTCCCTTTTTGAGTCAAGATCAATGCATTCAGTTAGAAAATGTTTTACTGTATATTGGGTTTGTCATTTAGGACACCATGATAATTCTTTTTGTTTCAATAACAATGAATGCATAATTTTAGTGTGACCTATTCATAGTCATGTTATAGTAACCTCTTCCCTTCAGGATTTTCCATAATGGCAAGGTTTTTTCCTGAAGGTTGGTAAGATTGTATTTAGTTTATTTTGCATTTTTTGTTCCATTGTTCTTGCCATTTATTTTGCATGTTTCTTAATGCTTTTAGATCAGTCTATGGGATTTGGAAGTTTTCAGTAACTAGTCTTAATGACTGTTTAGCACTTTTGTCTGCTATATCATTGCCTTTAATTCCTACAATGGAAATAATAAAAGAAATACATGACAATGGTGACATAGAGGAAGGCCTTAGTAGATCCATCTTTGTTTTTAGTTTAAGTGGATTTATAACAACCGTGAAGTGCGAGAAAAGAAACTATTAGAAAAGAACTTACGGTCACATCTTGTTATTTCAACACTAAAACGATAAGATCGAATAGTACGCTTAAATTCATGAAGTCGTGGTACTACGAAAGATACTTCATTAGAACAGTTGCCATGAAAATATTTATAGAAAAATATTTTAGAAAAAAATTTATATTTATAGAAAAAAATGACTGTAGTCAAGATGCCAGGTCAAGACAGATAACATGATAGACTGTTCTTTAGATATGGCGAGAAACTCGGGATATATAGCAGCAGCACTAGCCCAGATATTCCAGAAATATTCAATTTACGAACAAATTGTAGATTTATAAATATGCAAGATGGATTCTGGCGAGAAAAACTGTCTGGTACGACACAGTGAACCAACTTTCCTAGCAGCAGACCTAGCAATTAATTCAATATAATCTTTGCACTTCATGTTAGCAGAAAAAGAAATAACAAGAAGGTGCAATGAGTTGCGCTCCTAGAGGTTAGCATCAGCCATGCTGATGAAGAGCAAAACTAGTTCTTTATTCTCTAAATAGCAGTTTCGTTTTGGAAGACTTAAAATTTACAGCCCATTTCTTGCCCCACTTAACAACTTATTGGAGTTCATTTTCCAGAGCCGCTGAAAGTTTTACTTTTTTTTTTTTAAAATTAAAACAGGAGTAAATAGTTGTCTGATCGGCATAAATACCATGTTTGGAATTGATGACAGTGGAAAGCTTATTGACGAAGATAGAAATAGCGTACATCCTTGTGCAAAATACTTAAAACAACCACTTTAGTTTCCTTTCTTTCACTATACGGTCAGTTTTAGACCCACTGAAGTGACAGGTTGTACTCAGTTTCTATTTTTTCCTCAGATTAGGTCATTTTCAGTGGTGTGCAGTAATATGAATCTGTTTTCGGGGTGTATAATGAAATTTGTTTGACCTTGAAAAATATTGCGTCATCCGTGATTGCATCAGAAATTATTACGCCTAAACTATTGTTTCGACTGTCGGTTAGTTGTCCTGTGGCCAGTGTCTGCGATGTACGTTACTTCAAGGAAGCGTACGAAAATTGTAATGTTGCTTGAACACACAGGCAATCCTTAACAGTGTGCAAATCAAAGTACTAGATCGGCTCGGAAACTTTCCTGATTTAAAACCAATCAAGAATATGGGGTCAATCTGGAATGGACATACGAAGTACTAAGATGTGCACTGGGCCATGTTTCATTGGAAAAATACAAAAAAAAAAAAGGTAAATAATAACGGAATTATTCGTTTTGTTTCAATTAACTTGCATAAGGGTGCAGGTTCAAGTATAGAGCCCCCACCCCCTGCGCATTAATATGAAAAGATTTAGGAATGTGGCCGACCAACTTTAAACTTCATTTAGTGATATATTTGAGAACTATTTTCTATTGTTTATCCTAGAATATTTATACTGAAATAATTTAAACAGATCTATTTTTGATAGATTTCATTCATTGCCGCATCCAGATATTGTCCAAGAGTGTAATATCTAAAAAAATAAAACATAATTAGATATATTATGAAATGGACAAAGCCCGACAATTATTTTAAGATATTTTTATGTTTATACATTCTTTTTATGGATACGAATATTTAAGTAAATGCTCTATTTTATAATAAACAGTATTAAACAACATTTACCAGCCTGAATGTCCGAGAAATTTTCATAGAAAATATTCGTCCTTCAACAGGAATCGAACCTGTATCCTATACGGAACCATCATTTAGCCTGACGTGCCTTTAACCGATTTGGCCACAGAGGAGCGTTCGGTTAGCAAGGTCGATTTTACTGCCTTTAAACTTCAATCTTCCATGAATCGCTCACGTACATTCATATCTGCTCATGACGCATTCAAATGTAAAAAATGACGTCAATAAATTTACTTAAATATTTGTATCTATAAAAAGAATGTATAAACATAAAAATGTCTTAAAATAATTAGATATGTTAACAGCAGTCGAGCATTAATACATACACGAGATCTTACATTCAAAAGTTTGAATTACTTTCTCTGTTTTCAAACTATCCATATAGACACTGTTGGATCACTACCTCTACTCTGTTAGGATTCAATTCATATCTAAACGCCTATAAATATTTTTTAAAATCGTTCAGTTCCTTAGGTTTGGGCACATTATTTAACTGAATTCATCGCGCAATCAGTAGTTGAAGCATTTTATAAATACATGGATTGCAAGATTTGAAGTGCTACTCATTGTTTTGACCGACGAGGGAAGTTAATTTGAAGGTGAGTGCTTTTGAAACTATCAGAAATCTTTAGAGTTCATAGATTGGTAACAACCGCTTACAAATGGTTTGATAAAGGAGGCACAAATAACAATTAAATAAGTATTTATAGGTTGTAAAGAATAATGGCTCTCCACATTACGAATTGTACTCCTCGGTATACGCAGAACACCTAATGAATTAGGCCCCTCATCCTTTTCTGCTGGAACTGATTTTTCAATATTAATTATATATTTGTTTAGCGGCATAACAACATATGTCTTGCTGCTATTTTTACCATAAAAATATATTGCTGCTATTTTTACTATAAAAATGTATTCTTATAATTTCATAGTATTTTTTTTTGGGGGGGTCACTATTTTCCCTGGGACTCTAACAAGAGCTACCACTCCGGATCAGGGTGGACCAGAGAACAGCAACAATTAAGAGGTGGTTCCACGCTCCTCAAAACCTCCAATCTCCCGATCAGAGGCCTTGCTGCCAGATGTAGTTTATCGTCATACTCAGGACATTTCCTGCTTGTTTAACCAGAAAATTAGCATTCAGAATTCTGTTTTTTTATTATTATTATTTTTACCCGGGCGTAAACAACTTTCTCTGGCAATGAAATGCAAAACTTCCTAGCATCGATGTAGACAGACCATATTTTTTTCCTACTTTCATAGTTTTTGCTGGTAATATGTTTTTGTAAAAAATGTACTACTGGTAATAATTTTTAAAAAAAAAAGTATTGCTGGTATTAAAACCTATTTTTATACTTTCATAGTGTTTTGACTTTTTTTGGTGGTGGGGGGGTAACTATTGTTGGGACCCTAACAGATGCTACCAACCCAGGTCAGAGTGTACTTGGGAATAAAAGCAATTAAGAAGTTGTTCCACGCTACTTGGCACCCCTCCGATCAGCGACCTTGCTGCCGAATGTAGTTTATCGTCATACCCCCCAGGAGGCCGGGGGACAACATTAATTCTCCAACTGCTATCTCATAGAACTCAGTCTATCTCATAAAATGTTACGTTCCACACGAGCTTACTTTTCTCTCACAGACACAACTTTGCAACACCATCGTTACTCTATCGATTTTACCATGGACGAGCTCCATTCTGTAATTCTACCAATTTAAAGTTAGGAAACATTATGCTTCTTCCACAGAGTCGAATCGTCCCCATTTCTTACGTATTCCAAATGCAACGTGAAAGTTCCACTCAGACAGTTTTTTGTTATAAACTGCTAATTTGTGGGACATGTATTCCGCATGTATTCTTCACATAACAACAATATGAACCTCTTCAAATCGACGGTCAGTCGCTTAACTCCCCTCTGTATCTGAATAATCTTCACTTCCTACCATATACTCTTTCATTCATATAACGCCACTCATTCATCATAACCATTTTAACATCAGCACTCTACCTTGAGTAGCTCTCGAGTCTTGCATTGACTCAACTTATGTTTAGAAATAATTTATATAACCTACAAAGTACAAATGTAGGAGAAGCAACGTAAAGAATGTGTTTATAGTTTTATAAGCAAGGCAAAGAAAGTATTTTTCCTTTTATAAGCAAGGCAAAGAAAGTGTTTTCGTTTTATGAGCAAGGCAAAGGAAGTATGTTTCGCTTTATAAGCAAAGGAAAATAAATGTTTTTCGCTTTATAGGCAAGGCAAAGAAAGTGTATTTCGTTTTATAAGCAAATGAAAATATGTTTTTCGTTTTATAAGCAAGGCAAAGAAAGTGTTTTTCGTTTTATGAACAAAGCAATGAAAGTGTATTTCGTTTTAAAATCAAAGCAAAGAAAATATTTCGTTTTATAAGCAAAGCAAAGAAAGACGTAAATAAATAGCAAACTGGTGATCAGTAGATATTTGACAGAGGATTTGAAAGCTTTTGCATTTAATGAATGATATAATAATAATAATAATAATAATAATAATAATAATATTAATAATAATAATTAAAAACTGGAATGACAGAGTGGGCCAGTATCTGCACTGGAAAATCTGCAACTTCTACGGGAAGGAAACTGAAAGAAAATGGTATGAACACCACCCAGACCCGGTTACGGAGATAGGACCTGTTACAATTCTATGGGATTACCCAATACACACTGACAGAACAATCAAAGCCAACCGCCCAGATATTGTTATTAAAGACCACAAACCAAAAAAGTGCCTCCTTATTGATATGGCAGTCCCTGCAGACTGCAATGTATCTTTGAAGATATTCAAAAAGCTATCAAAATACAAGGACCTTGAAATAGAAATCTCAAAAATCTGGCATATGGGAACATCAATAATCCCTGTTGTAGTTGGAGCCCTAGGACTGGTTGGAAAAGATTCCAGCAGACTAACTGAAGGGATTCCTGGAAGTCCATGCCTTAAAGAGATACAAAAAATTGTTCTGACAAGTACAGCCCAAACTTTACGAAGGGCTTTATCTATGTAATTTTTTCATTTTTTTGTTTTTATTTTTTTTATTTTTTTGTCAGTGGAAAGTGTCATGATGCCATTTCTAACCTTAGGTCCCTGGGTGGGACCCGGAAAGAAATGTGTAAACGCCAGAAATCAAAGAAAATAATAATAATAATAATAATAATAATAATAATAATAGCGGCCATGTCATTTCAGAGCACAACTAGGGCGGATACTATATCCCTGCTGCAGTCAGATTTGTCTTTCTTTAATACCCACTGAGATTACCTTTTGCTTCTACTGAAATTATGATGAGAGGACCTTGTTTACAGTTTTTTGAGAGAGAGCGCATTATCTGGCGTGATTAGCAGTTTGAACAAAGCTAATACGTTTAAACCATCGGTCACGATGACTTGTGATTCCGTGTTAGCACAACCAATACCCGTCTTTGAACATTTCCGTCTATCCAATTTCATTCACAAGACTTAGGTCAACACGTGGGGTTTGGTTTAGATGCACTTTAAGGATGCCGCACGCACAGGCCAATACCTGACAAAACGATTATGCTGAGACTTGAACCCGGGTCTCATGGCCAAAAAGCGAACGTTCTAACCAGAGATTTCATCTCTTTAAGGAATAAAAGAACAGAAAAAAATGAAACACAAACAAACACACTAACAACTTGCGCATGGGGCACAGAAGCCGGCCATAAAAATATTTTCTTTGCTTAAGACATTGATACTTTTAAAGTACCATTTCCAGAAATAAACAACAAAGATCATCTCATGGAATACGAGAACAAGAAGGGTCACTTCTTCTGATTTATTCTTGGCAGCACGCACCAAACTGCTTTTGCCCAATATCGAATTTTCGTTCACCTGGTCTCGATTAAAGCAAAAAAAAGGAAAGATTCCGGTGTTAACGGAAAAACTCGGAAACTTTCCAGATCTCTTCCGGTTGGAAGCTTCTGGGTAACAGTCTTATTTAGCCAAACGCACTTTCAGCAATACAGCAGTCCTGGGTAAAAAGGGGAGGGAAAGAATGGTTTTTACTGCAGGTATGTCGTCGTCGTTATCCGTCCGTCTCGAGAGACGATGGAGTAGCGTGGTGCTCTACGATCTTGGGCGGGATATATGGAGAACTAGGGCTGCCCAGCCGTCTAGTTCTCCCCTCTTGGCCTTGCTAGCAGAGTCCAAAGGAGAGAATGAACCAATACAATTTGGTACTAGCGCGGCTGCAGGAGTTGCCGGCAGGTAGCACAAAGTGCCGTCCATCCGCCTTAGGGGCTCCACTCCGGGTTTGAATTCAGAGTTGTCCATCTCTATTTACCCATAGCTGGAGGGAGAAGAAGAGGATCCACACCTTTCGTAAGTGAATGTAATGAATTCGACTGGAATTCGAACTCGGCTCTCCGATTCCTCAATCCAAGCCGCTATCTATTACTCCACCGTGTCTCCTCTGCAGGTATGTAAACAAAATGATAACATCAAATATGACGACGCCGAGGGATCGGAAAAATAAGGAATAAGTTTATACTGTTAGATTTACTGGCCGATAGGAACACGGGGTAACACTGGTGCTAGGACTTTCGACACTGCGGCCACATCTCACCCCTTAGACCAAAAATCCGTTGGAACAGGTGCGGAAAATGGATAATTTTTCCGCGTTAAGTCTCTCGCATTAAAAAAAAGCATTGTATCGCATTCAACCTCCGTAGCGGTGGGGGTGGAAGGATTTTTTTTTTTTTTTTTGATTTTTTTTTTACAAGGTTCATTGGCCACTCAAAATAGAGGGTTACTGAATAAAGGGTGTGATATGAACATAGGAGGAGGAAGTAGAAAATGAAGATTATAAGGATATGGCAGAGGAAAGCACCCACGCAGGAGTCTATAGGGGTCTAAGGGTCTAAGGGAAGAAACTTTATGAGAGGAAGATCTTTCTCATCAATGGCGGGGTGGAGTTTATACCGTTTTTCGTTTATATTTTATTACATTATTTACATTATTCGGACTATTGTCCTCATCTTTGTCGCCATGTTTATCACAACGTTTCGGCCGTTGTACGCTCCGGCCTTATTCAGGTGGTTGGAATGTTGAACTGAATCCTTTATTTGTAGCACAGTGGATAAAGGCGTTGGTTAGATCCAGTGACAGGACCCAAAGAGTGTGAGTTCAATACCTGGTTAAGGCAGTGGCGTACTTCCAGAGGGAAATTAACAGGAGATAACTGATAACTGACATCCATTAAACATGGCACGTAGAACTAGAACAGTCTACCCCAGTGAGCGAAATAAAGGGTTAAGTTCGACATTCCAATCACCTGAAGAAGGCCGGAGCGTACAACGGCCGAAACGTTGTAATAAATATGGCGACAAAGATGAGGACAATAGTCCGAATAATGTAAGTAATGTACATAATACCTCATCTCAGAAATATAGACAGATGTATTTTATTGTGTTTAAATCGAATTTTTAGTTTATATTTTATTACTTGGGTTTTTAATTTATTATTTTATTAGTCGGGTTTAAATCGAATTTTTAGTTTATATTTTATTAGTCAGGTTTATTTTTTAGTCTTTGTTCCTATTCTAGTGTAAATTAGACCTATACTCCCTCTTTATTTTTTACTCAAGTATAAACTTTACCTATGTATTTCATTTCTATGTTAATAGATATGAAATACATAGGTAAAGTTTATACACTGTTTTTTGTTGTCTTTTTATTCGAAACTAAATGACCTAAAAAATTTGATATACCTCTATGTCTATAGGTAAACATTGGTCGGATTTATATTTGAATCTGTAAGTAAACATTGGTTTATTCTTCTCAGCCCGTGAAGGTCCGTTGTTGGGGGTAGATCGTCCCCAGATTCATGGGGAATGAGCCATTATCCTTCCACGCCGGCTCAATGCGTGTTGGTAAGGACGGATGTGGTACGCTTGAGAGAGCATGACTCTTTACAAACCATGATCGAGCAA
>CAHIKZ030001163.1:342500-592500 GCA_903632075.3 Acanthosepion pharaonis
CTTGAACAATGCCTAATGGGTAGGCATTGTTGCAGAGAGTAGAAGTAATAAACCTAAGTTCATCCTCCAACTTAATGTCAGAACAGATCATGAGAGCCCTATGCGTAAGTGTCTTAATTAAATTAATTTTGCGCTTCCTGGAACAAAAAGAATCCCAACGGATATACAAACCAGTAAACGTCGGTTTACGGTAAACAGAAGTAATAAAACCCGACGCAGATCTGCTGACGAGTACATCGAGAAAGGGAAGAGATGAATCGACCTCCTTTTCCGGTGTAAATTTCAAGGCCGGATGTATATTGTTAAGGGACGCAAGAAATTGGTCCGCTTTAATCTCGTTATCGAAGAGACAAAAAGTGTCATCAACGTAACGGGAAATAAACGTCAGGTTTATCAGATTTTAGTAGTAATTCTATATTCTATATCTGTCTGTATCTCTGAGATATTGTAATTATTTACATTGTTCGGGTAGTTGTCCTCATCTTTACTATCATGTTCACAACGTTCCGGTCTTCTTCAGATGATCGGAAATTCAAAACCCGTTATTTATGTCCACCGAGGAGATTGTTCTAGTTCCACGTGTCATGCCTCTTCCTGATGTCTCAGTTATCTCCCTTTAACTTAACTCTACAAGGTTTTTTTTTTTTTTGTTCACCACTGCTGTATCCAGGTATTGAACTCACATTGAACTTTTTGGGTCAATTCATTGGATCTAGCCAATGCTTTTATCAACATGTGTCCTTGAGGATATCAGTGTATGGATTTTTGGCACTTAATATCTCAGTAACCTGCATGGCTGGATGTGGTGCTCTTAAGGGATTAATGGTATACGGGACCTGGGTTATGGCGATCGGTCTTTGGCATAAACATTAGTACAGTGTTTGACTTAAATACTCATAATAATTGATAATTTAAATGATTGTTCTTTGTAATTATGTAACGATCAAATTTCAATGACTTTATCAGCATTTCTCACATTAAGTGGTCCGCTCGTAAAAATAGGGGAGAATTGGGGGTATTTTTTTGTAGATTAGAATCCATTAGGTCTTTCTATACCCACGACATTTGTTAGAATCGAAACATATAGATTTTTTGGTTAGGTTGCAGTATAAGAACCCAAATCCCAAGGTAATGAAAATGTTCCATTATGGTGTGAAATTGTCTGATTATCTCGAAAATTACATTAAAGGTTTGTGCTCTATTACCGTTTACGAGTTATGGACATTGTAAGGTCGACTTTCTTCGCGTCGCGTCGATAGAACGACTGCCATTACTATCTTTGTTTATGTACGTTTGTAATAATAAATCATGTGCGGAAGTTTCACTTGTCTTGATTACTGCGCAATGCGTTAAGTTTAAAATGAATGCACGATTCCAAAAATATCAGTAAAAATAAAAAACAAAAAAATAAAATCAAAATTTCGTGCCTGAAAGGATTTTTTTGGTGATGGTGGGGGGGTGAACCCATGACATTACATTTATTTAGAAAAACTTTCAATAGTTTCTATAACTAATTCAAACCAATTTAATAAAAAAAGAATTCATTATTTAATAAAACTTCACTTTTACAAAGAAAAAACACTTTTAATTGAAAGAAAGGAATTTATATCAATTAAATAAAAACTATTCATTTAAAGTTTCATTTAAAAAAAAAAAAAGTGAAAGTGCATTTTAAAATAACTTTCGTGAAAATTGCGCAGTAATCAAGACGAGTAAGAAGATACGAAAAGCGGTAAAAAGGCTGTTAACTAAGTGAGCTTCCACGCATTGCTACTCGGGGCAAACATATGTAAACAACGCCAGTAATGGCAGTCGGACAACGTGAAAGAAGTCGACCTTACATTGTCCATAACTCCTAAACAGTAATAGAGAACAAACTTTTATTGTGATTCTCGAAATAATCAGACAACTTCACACCATAATGGAATATTTTCATTACCGTGGGCTTTTGGTGCTTATATTGCAAATTAACCGATTTTTTTTATCAGTTTGAAGTGGAGCCCTGTTCATAAAATAATTATAGCGTTAAATCAATCTCTGATTTAAAGAGTTATCTGTACTTCATGTTTATTTATTTACAAATGTCAAGTTTTGAAACTGTGTCTACCCGATTGATAACTGCTCACTTCTAATATTCTCCCTTTTTCCCCATTCGTAGTAACACGTTACTTATCAATGACGTAATCCCAGTTTCAACTTTGACATTTGTAAATCAAAACAAAAAGAAACTAATACTTAATACCAGGAAGCGACTGTTGAGATTTTAGGGGACATAATAAGAAGGGAGGGTTTGGAAAATTTGATACTCACAGGGCAGATTGAAGGCAAGAGAGATAGATGAAAACAACACATTAGATACTTTATGAGCTTGTGTAAATGGAGGGTTGAACAGCGCTTAGGAGAAATAACAGAAAGACAAAATTTATTAAGAGCTACAAGGGACAGGAAGTTGTGGAGAGTCATGACCACCTACGCCCTGACAGGACACAACGCATAAAGAAGAAGAAATAAAAACTAAGCACTGGTAACTCTTTACTAAGTCATGGATCGATTTTACAGTGTATTTAAAAATAGGATTCTAAAATGACAAAAGAATCAATATTTAAAATGATAAAAGAATCAATATTTTTCCATTGTAATAAACGTTTTGGGTAGAAAACGATTTAACTAATACTAATCTAAGAAATGTATTCTCCACCCCAAAATCACTTCCCTGTTTTTTTTTACGTTCGGACCACTTAACCTAATTATTTACATTGTTCGTCTTTATTGCCACATTCACGATGTTTCGGCCGTTTTACGCTCCGACATTCTATAGGTGATTATATTTTCGTCCACCTGGGTAGATTGTTCTAGTTTCACGTGCCATGCCTCTTACGGATGTCACGGTTAACTCCAAGTTTTTCTCCACCACGGCAGTAAGAAGTTATTGAACTCACAACTCTTTGAGTTAAGGTCATTGGATCCAACCAACGTTTTTCTCTACTGGGCCATGTGTCCTTGAAGACAGTAGTGCATGAATTTTGGGAGACTTAAAAACTTAATGTCTCAGTCTCCATTTTTACCAGACCTCATATTGCAATTTTATTGTCATTATTGTCTTCGCTTGTATTACGGGTTCCCATATTGTATTCATTTCTATACTTATTCGGCTCAGGTGATTTTTGTGGAATAGCATATTTGCTGATTCCTTAAGTTTTCGTATTTGACAGCGATGTTCTCTGTCTATTATTTCAACCTCGTCACACAGGGGGCAGGGATCTCTCTGTTCTTTCCATATGTCGTGAATGTGGCAATAGAGTTGAGGACAACACTCCGACAATACTTCATCTTAGAAATATAGACACGCTTAACCTAAGTAGTGCTGCTCTAAGAATTGCTTGTTTTGACATCCTTATGGTGTGCATTATAACAGGCAAAGCTTACCGTGTACAGAGAATATTACAGACAGAAATATCAAGCAAAATTGTTTACTTAACGACCATTTAGTCTACTGTAACATGAAACAAGTGGGCAGAGTTGTGGACAGAGTTTTGACCAGAGAAGACGTTAAGCAATAAATGGGAAAGAAATCACGACTCGCATGAAGACAGCTAATTAATTATGCGCATGCGTAAAGGACAGCGAGCATGATATGTTATGGATCGTATAAATAGACAAGTGTTCAACGGTGAGAGCTTACAAGAGAGAGTGCTGAAGTCTGCTGGAAAAGAAAACAACGATCGGCTCCCAGTACAAAAGAGAAGTGATTAACCATGTGAAAATTTAGCAAAAAACGAGGTGAAAGAAGCATCTTTCTAGTTTTAACATTCATCTCATATATAAAGCTAAAAGTTGTCTGTCCGTGTGTGTGTTAAAGTTATGAAAGAATTCTTGTGTGCGCAGATACACACGCACATACCTTTATTCTCATACGTATTGATTTAAACAAACATTCATGCACAAATATAAAATCTAGCTATTCGCGATCACTGCCCACTCGTTGACCACCAACATGTTAAACCAACATGTGTGTGTGTTTGTGTGTGTATATAACTGCTACATGAAATATGAAACTTGGCTTTGTCCGTACGCCTTCTCGAAAAGTCTATGGCACAAACCCGACTTTAAAGTGGTAATTTCACGCGTGCATGGAACCAGATGTCACAAAATAATCCAGTACATCGGACGTTTCTCTTCAGGGAAATCACGGGTCTCAGAAATTAACCCTAGCGCCGTCTCTCACGAAAGGGCACTGCAGCACGAGCAGCAACCTGTACTAAGTCAGTCAGTTATGTGTCATGCATGATACATGACTGACGAGGCAGATTTTTTCCCGCAGTAGGTTGCCATTTCTTTCTGCGGTAGCTCAGATGCCAACCAAGGCTGCAGAACTCGGTCCGTTCTGCTATTTTACCCATAGCTGGGGGGAGAAGATGAGGATTCATATCTTTCCTAAGAGTATTAGCACGTAAATGAATGTAATGGATTCGACTGAAATCCGAACTCGTCTCTCCGATTCCTCAATCCGCGTCGCTATCCATTGCTCCACCGTCTCTCCCCCTGCACAACGCTTGATAATAAGGAGCACATAAAAACGCAGTTTATACCTAGCAGCATGTGTCTTATGTCTTGGTCATCTTAGCGGCACTTAATGTCAATAACTAATTTATAGATAGATCTTTAAAATCAAACAAAAAATTAAGTGTTTTGTTATTCATTTTAAATCTGCGATAGTATTATTCATTGATTTTATTATTGACTTGGAGGCACGTGGAGTAATGGAGGAGGCACGGTGGAGTAATGGAGGAGGAACGGTGGAGTAATGGAGGAAGCACGGTGGAGGCACTGGAGAGTAATGGATAGCGGCTCAGATTAAGGAACCGGGGAGCCAAATTCCAGTCGAATCCATTATATTCACTTACGTGTTAATACCCTTGGGAAAGGTATGAATCCTCTCCTTCTCCCCCCCCCCAGCTATGGATAAATAGCAGGACAGACCGGTTTCTATAGCCTTGGATGGCAACTTGTCTACCGTAGAAAGAAATGGCAACCTACTGCGGGAAAAAATCTGCCTCGTTAGTCGTGTATCGAAAGATACATGATAGCCTAAGCGTGTATCATGCATGGCACTTATTGAATTGCTTTGTTTTACTGAAAAGGGCGATAACCGCTACGGGTCATAGGAAACTAATTTTCTTGAAAAAATTTTAAAAGAAAGATTTTAAGAATTCCAACCGAAAGTAGTAAAAACTGCTCAGTCAATGAATGTCGAATGTTTCCTTATAAGGAAACAGTTAATATTAACATTGCCAATTCAAATAATACGATTTTTCAGCCTTGGAAGTAATAAACACTGTAGGGTTTAGATTATATCATGGAATTAAAAAGAAATAAATTATTCCGTAAAGTTACATATAGATGACAATTTTTACAATAATATTAACCCTGTAAGCGACCCAAGAACCACTGGAGGTAGAAAGAGACAGAGTAAGAGGCCGAGTTTATGAGTATATGTGGGAAGATAACGACTGACCCAAGGTTTGAACAGTTTAAGATTGTAGTGATCGGGGAAGCCTCCTCTTGAGAGTCGGTTCCTCAAATTAGCTGTTCGTGGGAAAAATCTGTTCGAGTTGAATCACCAATGGAAGACAAAGAAAATGAGGGCGATTTGCTATAATGGGCGAACCATGGAGGGTCTTAGATGTGAAGGTTAGAAATAATAGAACTAAGAAATGTAGTTAGTCTGAATACTTTTCATGGAAATAACGATAGAATAACGACAGTTTACATTATTCGGATATGTTATCCTCATCTTCATTGACATATTCACAATGTTTCGGCTGTTGTACGCTCCGGCCTTCTTCAGGTGATTGGATCACTGGCATGAGGTATTATGATTAGTTACATTATTTACATTATTCGGACTGTTATCCTCATCTTCATTGCTATATTCACAACGTTTCACTCCGGCCTTCTTCAGGTGATTGGAATTTCGAACCGAACCTTTTATTTTGTCCACCGGGGTAGACTGTTCTTGTTCCACGTGCTATGCCTCTTCCGGATGTCTCAGTTATTTCCCTTCAACTCAACTCTCCATGTTTTTGGTTCACCACTGCTGTAGCCTGGTACTGACCTCACAACTCATTGGGTCTAGTCACTGCGTCTAACCAACGTCCACTGGGCCATGAATTTTGGTTCGAAATTCCAATCAACTGAAGAAGGCCGGAGCGTACAACGGCCGAAACGCTGTGAATATGGCAATGAAGATGAGGATAAAAATCTGAATATTGTAAATAATGCAAGTAATCTTAATACCTAATCTCAGAGATCCAATCACCTGAAGAAAGCCGGGGCCTACAATGGCCGAAACACTGTGAATATGGCAATGAAGATGCGGATAACAGTCTGAATAAAATAATGCAAGTAATCTTAATACCTAATCTCAGAGATTTAGATATATATTGAATAACGACAGGCTTGAAACGTTTCATCTATGAGAAAGGGATCGTAGAGTGGAAAATAATTCATCACCCATAAGGCCACGTAGACACTTTTGGATTCTATCGAAACTGGAAAGGGAAGACTGGACAGCTACTGCCACATATGGCATCAAGAAATATAAACTGTATGCCGTATATGTAATAACAAATCCAAAATGTTTAAACCTTTTCAACTTCCTTAATTACGACAATTTCGCTAAAACGATTTTACGGCAGAGGCAAATCTCGTAAACAAATAAACGACTTCGTAGCATAGCGGAGCAAAAGAAAGGGACTTGACCCAGGCAACCCTAGATAACATTTCTAGTAAATAAATAAATCATACTTTGGAGAACTTCCATTATAGTGCCGAATTCTGGGTCACCCATCATCGCTTCCAACATTATACTGAGGCAACATTGATGAAAGCGCTGGTAGATCAGTCATCTAACAGCGCTTTACTGAACACATGTAGATAGAACGAATGCTGTTGCCAGACTTATTCAGTAGGCTGAGTATCAGCAAGTCCTTGCTTTGTGCGCATTTTAGTTGAATGACTTTTTTTTTATAACACTACTGTTCGGATACCTTCCAATACGACCTTGTATAATATATTTTAATCAGAAAAGGTCTGTGTACTACCAAATAGTTCGTGGAATTTAAACTGGACGTCAGAATCGAAAACAGTATAGACTTTTGCCCCATCTCTGCTAGCCGGTGTACACACAACAGACAAGCAACTAAATTCTGTTAGATAATGTGTAGGTCAGACAAAAATGGCAAACCAGTGGTCAGAACTTTAGCGGAGGTCATTTTAACATGGTGGGCGTGGAACCCTGACATTGACGGATTGCCTTTGTCAAAATTTTCATATAAGACCAAAAAACGCGCTTAAACCGGGCACTGCAATTGCGGAAGTAGAGAGTTCTTTGATTATTTCTTCTGCCAGGTTTTTCTTTACGTACCGAGACATTCTACCACGGTGACGAGCAGCTTGCCGACCTGTTGACGTCCATTCACTCATTTCGTCTTTCGATTCCACCAAGATACGATGCCTACTATATGCCCCCTGGAATAAAGCGAATAAAAAGAAAGACGAAGAAAATTTGACAGAGTCAGTGGATGCAGCGTTTGGGCCCCGACTGGGGAATTGCAGACAGACAAGTCTAATCCAGAGAAAACACGCAGCCCATCAATGTAAAAGATGTTTCGGCCATTTTCGTGATCAAGAGTCTCGTAACCCATTTAGGGTCGTAGGTGTACCATATGTATTGCAGCAGTTGTATTTAATAAAAGTTTTTGCGTATATCCTTTGAATATTTTTTCAGGTAGCATATGTTGAAATGCCGTTTTAAGACCCCAAATCCCATATCCCATATTGTCCACCATGATTTCCAGTCGCTCGCCATTTTCTATTCAGTTGCGTATCGCCCACCCAACAGTTGCATATCGCCCACCAGCGGGCGATATTGCCCAGGTTGATAAATCTTCATCCAAAATGATTGATGTATTTTTGTTATTTGAATCGTTATTATGACAGACCTTGTTCAGTTTAGCGAAAATGACTAGTTTAGGATAAAGAAACTGACATCAAAATTTAATCTAATGTTTAATTCTAACGCTAGTTACAAAGATAGTAGATCGGTCTATGAAGGTGTGAAGATTATTTCCTCGGCAAATTAATAAGACAGCTCTATCGTTTTGTTTCTTTCTTTTTCCCCTTTTTTATTTCCAGATAAAATTGATCCATAATTTAGCTGCTTGGCGGACGACTTTCTAAAAGATAAAAATCTAAATGTCAAAGCAAATCATGCGCTGTTTTTCTTTTTACGTGAATCAACTACAAAAGGGCACCTGGTTTTGACGTAGAAAGAAACGCTAAAACCAATAATTTCTCTTGCATTCACGACACGCCCTCTATCGCCCTTAAAAGAATACACTCTATCTTTTGCGTGTCTAGAATAAATCGTTTTTAGAGTTTCTTTTATATTTTTAAATGACTAATTTACTCATGCCGTGAAAATATGATGTCGATCTTACAACAGCATTGTCCTTATAAATAATATCGAATATTTTACTAGCATTTTCTTGCTGGTATTGCATATTTCCTGAATACTATAATAAACAAATATATTTTCTGGTAGCGTAGCGATTATCAGCGCCGAATCACTATAGCGAATTCTGGCCAGGTTTACTTTCTCATAAATAGTATTGGAATAGACTATCCTTTTTTTTAAACAGTAAGGTTCACTCTTTAAAAGGCCCGGTGGCCACTTGATGTAGAGGGTTACGTTAGGAGGCTATTTGTACGTATAGGAGTGGAAGTTAACGCTTAACCCTAGCCTTGAACAGGTTAAGATTGTACTGATCGGGGAAACATCCTGTTAGGAGTCGGTTCCAAAGGACAGTGGTTCGCGGGAAGAGGCTGTTCGAGTGGAACTTACTTCTCACCGATGGAATACAGAGGGAATGTGGGTGGTTTGCTACTATGTAAGTGGTATGGCGGGTCCTTGCTGTGAAGGTTTGAATTGGCGAGACCAGGGAATGTAGTTCGTTTGAGCACTGTCTGTAAAATTAGCGATAGAGCAGCGTCATCATTTCAACCCAAGCAAGGCAACAGGGCCACTAACACGCTCGGGGGTTACTGAGAGTGAAACAATATAAGAAAAACATTATTAAGGAGAAAGATCAGTAACAGAACGTTATTTAAGAGGACAGAAGATTGCATTTAAATTTTTGAAGATCAAAATGAACTGGAAAACAAGAGAACCTGAACACAGTTCAACAAGCGAGAAGCGCGAGAGAAGAAACTGTTAGTGTAGAACTTACGGTTAAACCTAGTCATCCTAACTGCAAAAATGATGAGACCTTGCCACCAATCTAGTACTGCGCCTAAATTCATAAAGTCTAGGTACCATAGAGGAAAGTTCATCAGAACTATTACCATTTCTTGGCAAAGGCAAGCGGTGTGGGCTCTCTTTGCGTTCAGGGCTTACTGCCACATTACGTTCAAAAACCAGTTCCCGTACGATCACCAAAGTTAAGCAACGTTAAACTTTGTCAGTACCTAGATAGGTAACCGCTTGAGAATACCAAGTGGTGTAAGTTTGAATGTGTGGATGGTATAATGGATAATGGCGCGGAATTGTTAATCAGAGAACCATGTTCTAATTCCCATTGGGTTTTTTGTTATATTTACTTACATGCAATTACCTTTACGTTTACATCAAATTCCTGCCTCGTCTGTTGCATTCACTTTCGAACAAAATGCCAGTGGACAAGAAAAAATCACGAATCTATTTCTTTTCTCCGTGATCAGATATTGATAAAAAGTTAAGTTGACTGAACCTTCTAAATGTTCGTATGAGTTCGTCGCTAGACTTTTTTTTTAATTTAAGCGCATTACTAGACTGGAGTCATAAATTTACAATTAAGTTGGCTAGATGTAACCGTAAGCTCTTTGTTAACTGTTTCTTTGCTCGTACTTCTCGCTTGTGGAACTCCCTTCCGGATACATGCTTTCCAGCCAAGTTTAATCTTCAAAAATGTAAATGCAACACCAATCGCTATCTACTGTCGTCTTGATTACTATTCCTTTGTTCTTGCTCATTGGTAATATTTCTGTTTCTAATTCTTTCACTCAGAGTAACTCCTTGTGCCTTAGGGGCTTTACTTCCTTGCATGGGGTGAGCGCGATTATTTAAAAAAAACGGTCTAGGAGAAGGCCAGCTTTAAATTCAAAGCCGTAGAGACGTCTAAAGAAGACCAGTCTACTATTTTCCCCCAGACGTTATAGCGATTCACAGATATTAAAGAAAAGAACCTTCTAACAATTGCTGTCATTTTTAACGGCACCGGTACACTAATAAATATATAAGAAAGTAAACAAATTTAAATCCATATTTCAAAGGTAAATTTAGACGAAATTTCCAACAGAAGAACGCTGACGAATTGACACACAGGCTTATCTGTTTACCTCCCGACAGGAGGCTCAAATCAGGACAAGGTTAAATTAATTTTATATAATTGTTTTACCAACGAACCTATCAGTGGCTAGCGTAACGACGTGGAAAGGAAAACAGCGAGACGAATTGAAAGTCCTGCCTAATCAGTTGCGTTCGTTTTCTCATAAATACTCTTGGAAAGGTATGAGTCCATCTTTTCTCAAGTGAGTCAACTATGGGTTAAATAGAAGGTTAGATTGTACTTCTCTAGAGTTGGATGTCGAAGGGAAGGTCGACTCTGAATTCAAAACTGTAGTGAATGCAAAGAGGGACAACACCACTTGTCTTTCCAAGAAATGGTAATTGTTCTGATGAGCTTTCTCTATGGTATCTAGACTTTATGAATTTAAGTCCAGTAATAGATTGGCGGCAAGATCTCATCATTTTACAGTTGAATTGGCTAGACGTAACCGCCATTTCTATGCTTAAAGACATGATTGACTGCGTCTTGTAAGGAGATAGGATTTTAAAATAAAAGACGAGGACCAGAGAAAACAGAATTTTTTTTTTAATTTCTAGTCACCCAGGGACAGATTAAGCTAGTGTGGAGCCTATAGCTTAGCTTATAAAGGGGCCAAATGAAAAAGATAGCATAATAATATTAAATCATAAATTATATACTACCATATTGATAGGGTTTATAAAACAGGCAAATACAGTAGAATCCCTGACAACAGGACTAAGAAGGCCTTCCGAATATGAGGAATTGGTTACAAAGTCCGGACATGAGGGAAAACTAATAATGTATCGAGGATTTTTTAAAATTGCTTTTGCATGATGATTCTTCCTTTTCTAGTGTCATTCTTCACTCTTTCTGCATTTCTATTTGCTTTTTGTTCTCGACACTTTTTAACTCTTCATGCGTTATTGCAATCGTCATAGCTGAATGCTGGCTTTCTTTCCATAAAACTGACAACATTTTCAATAGTTTTTTTCAATTTCAGTCCAGGTTTCATCATAATCATGCATCCTGTCGCCATCTTGTTGCAAATGTGTCTCATTGTCATCCTTTGCTTTTATTCCCATCATTTTTTGCATCAATACAAGCCCTTTGGGTGAAATAAACATAAGCAATTATCCAAAGTAAATTTCCTGAAAAACAGAAATTTCAAATCAGTTACATATCACCAAAATAGTTCAAATATACACATCAAAATCATGTCTGGATATGCGGGATTCCGGATATGCGGGATTCTAGATATGAGGGATCCCGGATATTAGGGATTCCGGATATGAGGGATTCCGGATATGAGGGATTCTACTGTATTTAAACTTCTATCCATATAATAAACAAACCCAGGAAAATGTCAACCACATGATTACAACGAGATATTTGAGCAGATTCGCGATAATGTTATCCGAAATTATGAATAATTAAGAATGCAGTATTCCGGCATGTAAATATTAATACTTCCAGATCGTGAGGTGCTGACTTGAACAGACTGATTGAAGATATTTAATGCTGGGCATTCGTAGTGATTATGTCCACGATAATACGCCAGGTTACACCCCGAAAGTTTATGCAGGTCAGCTCCGCTCAAACGACTGGGCGACAGCTCTTGAAAAGAAAGAAGCACGACAGCCTTACTGCTTAAACATATTTAATATACAAAAGGAAAACGAGAAATAAGTAAAAAAGAAAAAGATGTATTTGCAGACAATGTGCGTCTATGGACTTTGATTAAGAGAAAAGGCGCCCGATTATCCTTGTAAACATATACCGCGACTTTCGCACAAGTTTCCAATCGACCGGCCAATAAGTTACCCCACGTTGTATTTCAATCGTCGTTCTCGTCGGTGTGAACCGAAAGCTGGGAAAGGTCGCGATGCATACTCACAAGGTAGCAGGATTAAGGACAAAAGCCTCGGCGAGAAATTAGAACACGAATCCCGTTTCTCATAGTATGTATTATGCATATGTTTTATTCAGGATTTCGCTTGCTCGTCCGGTTGGATAAGTAGGTGTAACTTTGGACAAATTCTGCTATGTCCACTCTTCCCCTCTACCAACTCCACGCTAACTTAATCATCCCGACGTGGTAGCTTGGCTATACGTATTGAAACTCCGGGACCGTTCGACGAAAACGTCCGTTTCCCGCCCAGGGCCGAACAGAACTCTCTCTAATCCCAAACATAACTGTTAATATAGACCAGCACCCGGATATACCCTATTTCCGGTTTTGTTGCCACTTGATCTCCAAAAATTCCTTATCCACTATTTTACTTTCTGTTCCCCTTCGATGATGGATGCCGCTTAGAAGACCGAACTTCAAATGGAAAACAGAATCACATAAGATCGAGGTAAAAACCACCATTTTCCTTCCTAAGTGGGTGGCCATAGTATTACAATCTTTTCAACATTCCTTTTGAAGATGATGTACCTCTCAGTCCTCGGATATTATTTTACATTATTATTTAATATTATATTATATATATTATATTGTTTTTATATATTATTATATATGTTATAATTATATTATAATTATATAAATTATATATTATATCATTTTATATTATATTATTTTATATTATTATTTCTTTTATTTTAATTTTTTATATAATATTATTATGATATACCATTATCTTTTATTATTATAAATTATACTATTATTATCATTTTATATTATATTATATATATTATTTTATATATATTGTTATATATTATAATTATATTATTATATATTCTATATATATATCATTTTATATTATGTTTTATTGTATTTTATTTATATGATATTATTATGATACACTATTATTTTTATTCTTCTAAAATTATAAATATTATTTTATTATTATGAAATTATTTAATATTATCTACTATTATTTTATATTATTGTGATATACTATAATTATTTATTATTATGATACTATAATATTTTTATTATTATGATTTTTTTATATTAGATTATTCTAAAATATTATCCAATGATTATCCTAAATTCCAGTCCTCTCTAAGATGCGCGCATCTCGTAGTATCTACTGCTTTTTCTGGCTATATTAATCCAGCACTGTAGTAATCATGTTCCTCGGATGAATTAAACGCCCGTGTTCCTTAGAGTTTAATAAAATGAATATCAATGTTAATCAATTTACCCCAAGGAAGGCGATAAGTTCTCTAAGACGTAAGGGTCTACTGGGAGTGAAAAAGAATGAAAAGTCTTTAGAAGGAACTGGAAACTCAGTCCTAAACGGACGAACAAGGGATATACCTCTACTCCTGTTCAAAAGACCGCGGCGGAATGTGAATCGACATGTAAATTTTGCTGATGAACATGCATTCTGTCTTCTAGTAATTTATGCTCAGTCCCTTCTCCTTGCTCTCCTTGCTCTCCTTCGCTACCTTCTGTAGGAGTTTTTTTTTTAGTTTCCTTTCTGTGTGTATTTATAAAAAGATTAGAATTTTATTGACTGTCCAAGAAAATTGCTTTGTAACAGTTTCTTTTCCAAATTCAAATAACACTAACCTCGGCTAGATTTTATTACCCGTTCTCCAAAACGAAATCCCCCTTCTCTTGTTTATTGCCGCTTGTAACCGCGTATAATGACTGGCAATAAATCTACGACCTTGATAAGCTGGCTACAGACAACAATAACTTCATTTGTAATGAAGACATTCATTTAAATGAATGAAAAGCTTAGATGTTATTATAAAAAATACGAATAAAACTTATGTCCTTCACAGAAAATAATTAGAATATATAGAGACACGGTGGCGTAATGGATAGCGACTCTGATTGAAGAATCAGAGAGTCGAGTTCGAATTCCAGTTGAAGCCATTACATTCACTTACATGCTACTACCATTGGGAAAGTTATGAATCCTCTTCTCACCTCACCCCAGACCGGGTTCTATAGCCTTGGATGGTAACTGGTCTAAAAAGAAATGGCAACCTACTGCGGGAAAAAATCTGCCTCGAAAAACACATGATCACCTCAGCGTGTATCACGCATAACAGTCTGAACTCCATTGAAACGCGATAAAAATGATTTTTTTTTAAATGAAATATCTTTCTTGAAGCTTTTATTTCACTTTTAATCTCAAGCTAATAGATTAAATTTAATATTTCCAATAAACAAAATAATTTGCTCTATTTCAAAACTAATTTAAATTGAATAGAACGAGTTTTCGTTTTGAAATTACTAAAATCACTGATTTTAGTTCTATTTTTACTCATCTTTCATCACATTACTCTTTAGTAAAAAATCTTTCAAAAATAAAATATACTTTTCTGAACCTTTATTTTACGAATATTATCTGATTTAAAGTTTAATTAATTTGATTTGAAACCAATATTACTTTAAGTTTAAAATATCGCAGAAATGCCTTTTTAACACAGCGAAGGCTGTTTATTTAAGGTGTTGACAGCTTGGCTGACATACGGATACTTTTTTTCTATGGTGGACATATCTGTAAAATTTTCTTGAGGAATATAACGTGAGCGCTCTTTTATATAATTTTTAACTACACAGTAATCTGAAATATTGGGGAAATATACTTCGTAATCTAATGTTTTATTGAATTTTAGGTAAATTGGCTTTAACTATACTATAGCTATCGCGTTTATTTTCTCATAACTTCATGTATGGATGTCAGTATTTACAAAATGTCGGCACGTTTATACACACAAAAAAAGACAAACTTCTTTTGAAAATATTGAGGGTCAATGAATAGGACTTATGATTAGTAAATATAGTTTATGCTTAAAAATATCACATAACCTCTGCAAACAAAGTAAGACAGAGTTTTAAAACTTTATCATTTATATGGATTAAAATTTATAAAAAATGAAAACAATTCTTGTGAAAATTCATTATTCATCGAATTTACATAAAGTTCCACAAAATCTAATTTCTCGAAATTTCATAAAATTAAATAAGTTGTTGGGGGGGGTGGGGGGTGGCAGATGTAAAAAAATATTTATCGCTAATTCTAAGTCCAACATTTTATTTTGTCCCGTTTTCCTTAAAAAATTCTCGTTTACTCAAATGTTCCATCCATGGTATTCTCAATATCCTTCTGTAGAACTATATGTCTGTTGTCTCAAGTCTTTTCGTTTGTGCGGTGAATATCTAGCATCCACTGCCATATTACATATTAGTTCATCGCTTTTCTTTATTTCTAAGAATATTTTTCTGGGTCTTAATACATTGCGTAGGTCTTGGAAGGCATCTTTCGCCATTCCGTTACATTTTCAGATTTCTGTGTCACGTTGTCTGTCCCCTGTTATATAATTCTTTCCGGGTCATTGAAAATGCTTGTTTCTGACCTCTCTAATTTGTACTCACATCTTGATACTATTGTAAAATGTTATTAGCAAACACTAAAAATAAAAGTCTGTAGTATTTAATGATCTCTTTATAGATTGTGCATCATCATGTCCTCTTAATATTTGCAAGATGGCGGTCAATTCAAGTCAGGTGACTACGGACGTCATAGAAGAAAAAAAAAACGATATATAACATCAGGACTAACTGAACGTCATGGAGGAACGCAATGAACAGGTGTTTTATTAATAAAGAAATTATTTAAATGTTATTAACTCGTAGTAATTACTTATAATTTTCAAATTAAAAATTTAAGATAAATTTTTAAGAAACTTTTTAATTAAAAAAATTTTTAATTTAAAAAAAATGAAGCTTCCTTTCACATGGCTGAATAACAAAGTCACGTGATATTTCTGCCGTATTTTCCTTAAAAACATTCCTTCTATTTCAACAGTTTCGAATTCTTCTGTAATGTTCCTTGTCTTTGAACTCAAGGTTACTTTTAAAATGTCTAAACTGATTCTCTTAAATGTCGCATCCACCATTATGACTATTGGTGAATTAGCTGCCTTGCTTAAAATTTATACATTTCTTGCTAATGTACTATCGTGTTACCTCCTCCTAATTTTCGGAACTGCTCCTAGGGGACGCTCTCTAGCACTATAAATAATATGCGATAATTATTCGCATCCTCTTCTTACTTTTCCGCTTATACGACAACTTGTAAATCTCTCGCGGAAGATCGCGTTTTCCTTTTTTGGAAAGCGCATGAATAATACCTACACACACACGTACGTACGCCCATTCACTCACTATACATACTTTGGACCAAAAAGTTTCCACCTTCATTTGTTACACATATTATTGTCTTTGTCATTTGTAAACCTTTGTTTGTTAATACATTATCATTTGTTTGTGTTTATATATATATATATATATATATATATATATATATATATATATATATATATATATATCGGTTCTTGTTGTTTCTTACATTTCTTTACGTGGACTCACATCTCGAGTCCGTTATGTTTGTTCTGGGCATTTCAGGAGACACGCATGTTTATCTCTCAACGCGTACACCGGCCCGCAACAATATCTTGTGATTTTGATTTTTACGTCAACCCCCTTTTCAGGGTCGTAGACTATCACAGCTTTCCATAGAATTCGTTTATTTACGATCTGTGAATTGCTTTGTTTTCTTTTAATCATCTCACCCCAGGCAAGGTCATAAAGCCACTAAGACGTGCGGATTACTGAGTGCGAAAGAATATATGAAAAGTAAAAACATTTCTGCAAGAGACCAATAAATAAACAGGAATTAAGAAGACGGAAGATAACGATTGACATTGCATTTAAATTTTTGAAGATCAAACTTGAATGGAAATCAAAAAGATGTAGAGAGTTCCACAAGTGAGATAGTTGAGTCACTTGAGAAAAGATGGACTCATACCTTTCCAAGGGTATTTATGAGAAAACGAACGCAACTTATTAGGCAGGACTTTCAATTCGTCTCGCTGTTTTTCTTTCCACGTCGTTACGCTAGCCACCGATGGGTTGGTTGGTAAAACAATTATATAAAATTAATTTAACCTTGTCCTGATTTGAGCCTCCTGTCGGGAGGTAAACAGATAAGCCTGTGTGTCAATTCGTCAGCGTTCTTCTGCTGGAAATTTCGGCTGAATTTACCTTTGAAATATGGATATAATATGGATATAAATTTTCTTACTTTCTTATATATTTATTAGTGTACCGGTGCCGTTAAAAATGATAGCAATTGTTAGAAGGTTTTAATAGTGAGATGCAATCTATATATAAATTTCTGTGACTTCCGTCCGTCCGTCCGTCTGTTACACCCTCTAAAATAGCCATACATTGACTGATCGAAACTAAATTTGACAACAGACAAGGTATCGCGTTTAGAATAGGAAGAGTGGTATTAATCCCAAGAATAAAGTTTATTCATAAATCGTTCAAATATCCTTTCGAATCCAGTTCCCTGTTCGCTCTGCGTTTGCGAGAACTAGAAACAAATCGCAATGCCAAACGATTCAAAAAGTTGGAATTTAGCTCCAGAAAGAAGTATCTACGCATGGCCAGTTGTATGTTGCATGCTCGAGAGTAAAAAATCCCAAGAATGTATTCTTCGCTGTTAAAAAGAAAAAAAAAGAAATTTTCATAAAAATATATTGTTTACCATGAAGTCCTATAAAATTAAATTAAATTAAAGAAATTATTAAACCGCGAAGTAGGGTTTTTGTCAAAGTATATTTTCAAACAAATCAGGTTATTCAAATTTAGTATATTGTTCTAGTTCCACGTGCCATGCCTTTTTGAATATCTCAGTTTCAATTAATTCCCTTTAATAACTCAACTCTCCAAGTTTTTATTCCCTCTGCTTTGGCCAGGTATTAACCTTGGGGACATATGGTCCAGTGGATAAAAGCGTTGGTTGAGTAAACCAAAGAGTTACTTGACTTGACTTGACCCAAAGAGTTGTGAGTTCAATACCCGGCCTTGGAGAGTTGAATTACTAAAGGGGACTAACTGATACTGAGACATCCATTTGAGGGCATGGCACATGGAATTAGAACAATCTATACACGTAAATAGAAATTTTCTTAAAAATATATTGTTTACCATGAATCTCTATAAAATTAAATTAAATTAAAGAAATTATTAAACCACAAAGTAGGATTTTTGTCAAAGTATTTTATCAAATTAGCTTATTCAAACCTCATGGATTGGTATGCCAAAGTGAACGAAACTTAGAGTTTGTAAATCTCAACAAAAATGTTAGCGATTCTCGTAAAACAGGTTTTGAAACAATGTATTGCGGTTCAATAGAACGGGAATAAAAAAAATCACAACTAAAATAGAGGCCAACGAATCATTTACTCAATCTGTTGCCTTTATATTTTTTAGATGTTCAATGGTATTTATGATTCATTGGTTACTCCTGGTATTATATAAATCGCTTTTGGCTCAATATTTTTTCATGTTAAAAATTTTCTGTTTAATATAACAATGGAATATCTCTGAAGAAAAAGATTAGGAGCAGAACGACAAAGACGGCGACGACATTTCAAGATCAAGTTGAAGCAAGATGAACACTTAATTAACAAAGATATCTAGGTATCTCACATGAAAGGCTTGAACAAATAAGGATGCGTTAAACTCATTTAAAACGGATAAATTAAAGTACTTTAAATTGTTATTACATTATATTTTCAGAAGACAATAACATTTTTTGAATAAGCTTATAATATTTCTTCTCAGATCCAAAAGATTAATAATGAAAAAAATAAAATAAAAATAAAGCATTTTCAAAACATATTAAAAAAACTTTAATTTCTTTTTTTTCATATTTTAATTCTTCCAAAACAACATCTATCGTGTACCTGGTTTATTTCAATACTTGGTCTATTTAAAGAAATCATTTAATACATATTCAAATATATCCCCGAATTTTTCATAGGTAATTTCTTTCTTCCCTTTTTTTTTCTTCTTCTTCTTCTTGTTCTACGTGCTTCAGAATATAGGCGACAATGACCCTCCACAACTTCCTACCTCTTGTGGCTCTTCTTCGCAGTTTTTCTCTCTTTGTTAAGCCTCCTCCCCCCCCCGTTCTGCCTTACATTCATACAACCTCGTCAGGTAAGTGGCTCTCTGTTTCCCCTATCTTTCTTGTCCTCAATATGTCCCGTGAGGTTTTTCCAAGCCCTCATTCATCATGATGTGTCCAAGGAATTTCAGCAGTCTTTCCTGAATTTTGATTATAAGTGTTCTTTCTGCTGCCATTTTCTTCAAGACTTCCTTGTTGCTTGCTTGCTCTGTCCATGGAATTTTGAGTATTTTTCTGTAGAACCGCATTTCTGTTGCCTCTAGTTTTTTCTTCATCTCTAGGGAAATCATCCAGCATTCGTTGCCATATAAGAGAATAGATATCACATAGCATTCCAGCATTCTTATTAACGATAGTTTATAAATATAGTTATTTTCTAGACACAGCTTAGCGTGACACAAGACCCTAATAATTGGATGCCAAACAGAATTGAACTCTGCTCTGACTTGCGTAGTCATCTGTAGATATCTTCATTTTATTAATCTTACTAAACCCCTTTTCTTTTCTTTTTTTAATCTCTGGCGTTTTATAGTAATACAGTCTATGAAAGGTTGAAAATATCTAAAATTGGAAATCGCTATCTTTATTCAGATGCTGTTTTATTTAAAATATTATAAAATAAAACAAAAAGTAATGAAAAGAACAACACTCTAAATTCCTACAGAAAAAAAAAGACATGCCCGACTAGAACAGTGGCTCTGTTTAATGTCGTTATTTATTTTACTTCTGGTGAAACCGTCAGTTTTAGATCGAGATGATGTGTAAACAGAAATTTGATAAGTCAATTCGTTTACTGGTGAGTGACATGTTAATGAACATTTCGACTCGAGGACCGGAATAGACGAATACATCTGGGAGATGAAACGAAAGTATAACAAAATGTTGTCGATTGTGGTCTGCTTAGTCGTTGAGATAGTTGTATATTTTCTACCAGTAACAAGTGGACAGCGTCCCTTCAGGGCGTAGTTTCCTTTTTATTGCGTGTGTATGATATGCTTTCTTTGGAAAGAGTGTTTCCCTTTTCTTTCTCCAAAGTCTTAGAATGACAACCAACCGAGGCTCGAAAACCCACGTTTCCTTGCTATTTAACCTGTAGCTGGGGGAGAGGAGGGATTAGATGGATTCATGCCGTTTTCAAAGTCATTAATGCGAAAGTCAAGACAGTAGACTAGGTCAGAATTTGAACTCGAATGACATCCAATGTTCAGTACCAGGTCAATATATATATATATATATATATATATATATATATATATATATATATATATATATTGTTCAGTACCAGTAATATATATATATATATATATATGTGTGTGTGTGTGTGTGTGTGTATATATATATATATATATATATATATATATATATTATTTGGTTGCATAGATGTAAGTTTGTGACCCTGGGTTTCACGCTTTAGCGATCGTCAGACAAACATATTTGTCTGACGATCGCTAAAGCCAGGGTCTAAACTCATATATATCCAACCAAATATGTTAGCTCAATCTTTGATATTGAGCGCTTTCTAATAAGTACCGCGCATATAATATATAAATAATTATACATATATATATTTATTTATATTTATATACACTTTTCACACACACACACACATATATATATATATATATATATATATATATATATATATATGTATATATATATATATATAAATATATATAAATGTGTGTGTATATATATATATATATATATATATATATATATATATATATATATATATATATGAAAATTTCTCAGAGTTAACCTGTAGAAAAGACAATATTTATAAATATAAATGACAATAGGAAAACTTTAGTTATTGCTGACGCGTTTCGTCCAATGTGGTCTTTCTCAAAGCAAAAAACGAAATGAATTTAATTAAAGAAAGTAACTACTAATAACAAAAAACAAAATGTTCTTAGCAACTGGAGGAATGTAGAGAACGCTATTTTCATATTGTTAACTGAAAATAACGTCGGTTATTGTCACGTGTGGAGAATATTGTCATTATAGCTGTGTTGGCGGATTCAATCATTTTCATTTGATTTTACGATATTGTTGTGTAAATATATATATATATATATATATGATGAAAATACAAAAAAGTACGTGTTATTTATGGGTATAAGTTCTCACTATCAAGTATAGACTATGTGTTAATATAAAAGAGGACACTGAAATCAAAACTGAGCCGCGACAGTCTGTTTCATGTTTGAACGTAATTTTCAGGCCTGAATCAATGGTTGACGCAGGATTTCGGGACTTTAGTTTGAAGGCACATAGACCCTCCCTATGAAAGTATTGTTATTTTAATATTAAATATCACCTGATTCAAGCCAGGAGAGGCACTCAAGGTAGAGTGTTAATATTAAAAACTTTATGGTCAATGAGTGCGTGATATGAATGAAAGAGGAAGTGAGAGGAAATGGAAACGTTTCATTGAAACTAGATTTGATTACGCGTTTCGATTTTTAGGCGTTATCAGATGCAAAAACAAAATGTGTGTGTGAGTATGTGTGCTTAGATAATGAATCATTGTACTTTTTACCTAAGCTGGCGTTTCTACTGATTAAAAAAGAAAGAAAAACGGTTTATATTCATTCCGGGTTTTTTTTTCTTTGTAATTCTTAGTTCACGTCAAAAGCTTTTAATATATTTTCCCAGTATTTTTATCGAATTAGAAGTAAATATCATGTCCAGAATGGTTCAAAAGCAAGAAATTTGTAAGGAGTTTAATGAAAAGTTTTGTATTTGGCAAATTTCTTAAATCATTGTCAGGATTCTATATCCTGTTTTTTTAAACAGAGCATTTACTTAAATATTTGTATCTATAAAAAAAGAATGTGTAAACATAAAAATGTCTTAATATATATATATATATATATCAAAGCAAATCGGTTTTCCTTACATAGAGAATTAATACAACACAATCTTTACATCCAGTATATCTGCACATTTGATCTTATGCCAAACTTAACTTTGCTTAGTAGATATGTATAAAAATCTATCCTGTGGCAATTTTAACAATCCTTCCTCGAGTTCAAATCTTGCCTCCGTCCATTTTGCCTATTAGAACTCATAATGTACGTTTTAATCTTTTTCTACTCTCTTTTTTCTTTCTCTAAGTTTATTTTTCCGGTGAGCAAAGCAAGATGTTACACCAGGGTACTTGATCATGTTACATGCGTTAACACATGGAGATCAAAGAGAAAAGGCTTGAAAACAGTTTCAATTTTGAGTCGCGTTTTTTGTTTCTTTGTTTTGCTTGCTTTATTTATTGAAGGTATCTTTTTCAATTCTACTACTCCAGAAGAGAATAATGTGTTACTTGGATCTATCAATGAAGAAAAATATCGATTTAATCTATTTACACCAAGTGAACTTTGTTTTTTTTTTTGTTGTTGTTTATGATTTATCTATTTTTTACTTTTGACATATAGAAATTGTGTATCCGTTTTATAAATTTAGCGTCCCTATTTTGTAAATAAAACAAATAGAATACCTGCAATACTATACGATTGCAAAATACTCTAGTGAGATTGAAACTCACTAGGTGCATCATACATGTACAGTAAATTGTTGCTATTTCATATTTTAAATTTCGCGCATGCGCGTTGCTTGTTTTTGATTTTATCGATTGCACAGTATAGCGGGGTCAGTAGGGCATCGTCTGTGAGAAAAAGAGCACCATGACGCATTTCACTGCACCAGAAATTTGGAAAAGGCAGGCTCTACTGCTTGGCTTTCCGACCGGAAGCTACAATACGAACATTTCAGAGTGTTTGGGTGTCAATCTAAGGACAGGGCAGAGGATACGGTAAGAGTTGGATGATATATCCAGTCAACATCATAGTGTTTGGAGTGATCACTAGAGATGGCGAAGTTGTTCCTCCATTAATCTTCTCACAGTGCCCCAGAACTTAACATAGAGGCCTACACCAATTGCCTTGAGGAGGTAGTGCAGCCCTTGGTCAACGAGGTGGCTGCTTGAATATGTCTGACAACAGGTCTCGACACAGGGCTACACAAGCATGAGAACCCAGTCATGTCTGTCAGACAATTTCTGCGACCACATCACTATTTTACATCTGGCCAACTAACTCCCTAGACTGCAACCCTCTTGATTATTATGTGTGCTGTTGAGCGAAAGACCAACACAATTCCTTGTAGCAGCAAAGATGAACTAAAGACAATTATTATGGCAGCATTCACTAATTTAAAAACAAAGAGACCGCCAAAAAGTATTACAGAACATTCCGAAGTCGTCTGGAGACCGTGGTTAAAACCAATTGCGATTATATTCAATAAATTTACTCTTTAGTATTTCAAGATAATTTTGTGTAATTTTAGTAAATATACCTGTTAAAATATCTGTATACAAAAAGAGTCAATCTTATTGATATGCATATCAACTGGAGACAGATTTAAGCAACAAAAAATATCTTTGATTCAAAACAATCCCGAACGAAAGCAAATAAAACACTGTGTGAAATTTTATGAAAATATTTATTCCATAACATTAGGAATAATATGAATTAATAGTCTGACCATAGAAAAAGAAAAAGTACACATTTCTTTAAAAACAGAACCCGATTCTAAATATCTACTTGTGTAAACAAATAAAAGTTCTGCTCAGTGTCCGGTTGGAAAGTAATGTTTTCTTTTAGGAACTCTGATACTGCGCAAAGGCGAAGGAAATGGAAAAGAGGGTTTCTTTCTGAAAACATGTTTTTTTTAAGGCAGCACGCGGTTGCTGCTGCTACTACGTATATCCTCTGCAGTCAATAGACTGTTTCTCCTGCTGCTATTGTGGTATAAATTCACTACACAATCCATTACAAGCAGAGAAAATGGATATGGTGACGAGATATACCCATGACACTATCGGCACCCCTACTCTGTGTGTGTGTGTGTGTGTGTGTGTGTGTGAGAGAGAGAGAGAGAGAGAGAGAGAGAGCGGCTGGTGACGTTTCGAAACATCAATTAGCAAGGATTTTTCCGAATATTTATCCAGAATACACATTTCAGATCATCAAAGAAGCTAGGCGAACCAGGGTTTTGACTAGCCACTGAATGCAAAAGCAACCTGATTTCACACGCGCATTCGGTTTTTCAAGCTTGGGAAAAATTACATACAGGCAGTTGCATAGAAAACCATCAGAGAGAGAGTGAGAGAGAGAGCAATGGGACAGTTTTATATATATTCGCAACCTTAGAATGTAAGGTCCATGTATCGAACATGGGCTCTGTGGGGTCGCGCCACATATTGGCCAACAATAACTGACAAAATATCAAATTTAAAAGTTAATGTGAAAGATTCTGTCTTATCATTAAATCGGTTCCCATTTTATTACAAGCAATATGGAGCTTAATTCTAAAGGCTAGTAGTCACTTCTTTGATATCCCCTCCCCCACGCACCAATTAATCATAACAACGGATTTCGTTGTATTTATAGGGTTTCTTAACAATATATTAATCCATTCTCGACAGCAAAGCAAAGTCCAACATGAGATATTGTTTTAAAATCTCCAACTCCGACCTAAACCGGACTTCGCCATCGAACAATTTGCTCATAAATCTGATTTATGCACGGTTTATTTTACAAGTCATTGTTCTATGTTAGCACACTATAAGATTCTGACTCTTCTTTTTCGATATTTTATTTTATTTTCGGCTTAATTCATATTGTTTCTTAAAAGTCTGTCGATTTTGACATCCTGGCTTGATCAAGGAACTCTATTGTTTACGAAGCCCAATTTTTCGTTGCATTGTTTTAAAGTGTCACTGAGGGGATTTTGTTTTTAAATTCCAACCCCACTTTTTTTTTACACAGCTTGATTAATCTGCATATAAATATTCTTTAAGACTGAAGAATGTTTAAAAATCTGTTTTTTCTGAGTTAAATATTTAACCAGTATCAAACATCGTTTTTCGATTGCTGGTTGGTAAAAAATGAGCTGCCATAAAAATTGTTGAAAGTGAAAGACTCTGTTGTATCACACGATAAATGCTTATTCTGCCGCTAAAGAATCACAAACACGTATACCAAATAACATACTCTGTGTCACCTGAGGACTTTAAACACAAGTAACATTTCAAAAGAGGAACCCATGTAACATGAAAAGAATATAATAACATAATCAAAGTGTTGAGGTTCCACACTTCTTCCTTCTCTAGGTGCTTCTTTCGATCACGATCACGGCTCCTGTAATCCATTAGGGTCGTAGGGGCACTAATCTCATGTACTTCAGCCGTAGCAGCAGTGCTGTGTCTTGGGCATAATAGCCTGACGGAACCTAACCCACTCCACTCTGTTTAGAATTCAGATTTTTCCTCCTTCTAGACTGGTTGCCAACAAAGGCTATAGGAACCAGATTCCTGCTATTTAATCCATAGCTAGGAGAAGAGGATAGGGATGCATAGCTTTTGTAATAGTATTTGCGTATAAATGAATGTAATGAACTCAACCGGAATTCAAACTTGACTCTCCGTTGTTTTATCTCGAATCGTTAACCATCACATCACCCACACAACTAGGAAGGAATTGCTAGTCAAAACTGGAAAGAATCATAACAGTTAGTGGACTTGAGAAACTTATTTCTTTGACTAATAAATTTTATGGAAATATCTTATAAATTTCGGTAGACAAAGACACTGGCTGTTCGGTCAATGAACGACAAATGTTTACACAGAGGAAAACGACTAATATTAGCATTATCATTCTGAGAGGTAGTGTTAAATGCCAAATTTCCCCTCATACAACGCAAGAGCGATACTCAATGTAGAGAGCTAATGTTAAATGCCAAATTTCATCTCATACAACGCCAGAACGATTCTAGTGTTAAATGCTAAATTTCACCTCATACAACGCAAGAGCGATACTCAATGTAGAGAGCTAGTGTTAAATTCTAAATTTCACCTCATACAACGCCAGAGCGATTCTCAATGTAGAGAGCTAGTGTTAAATTCTAAATTTCACCTCATACAACGCCAGAGCGATACTCAATGTAGAGAGCTAGTGTTAAATGCTAAATTTCACCTCATACATCGCCAGAGCGATGCTCAATGTAGAGAGCTAGTGTTAAATTCTAAATTTCACCTCATACAACGCCAGAGCGATTCTCAATGAGAGAGCTAGTGTTAAATGTACAACGCCAGAGCGATGCTCAATGTAGAGCTAGTGTTAAATTCTAAATTTCACCTCATACAACGCAAGACAACGCAATCAGAGAGCGATATCAATCAATGTAGAGAGCTGGTGTTAAATTCTAAATTTCCCCTCATACAACGCCACAGCGATAAATGTGAAAATGTTAAATTCACCTCATACAACGATTCTCAATGTAAATAGCGATCACCTCATACAACGCAAGAGCGATACTCAATGTAGAGAGCTAATGTTAAATGCCAAATTTCACCTCATACAACGCCAGAGCGATTCTCAATGTAGAGAGCTAGTGTTAAATGCTAAATTTCACCTCATACAACGCCAGAGCGATGCTCAATGTAGAGAGCTAGTGTTAAATTCTAAATTTCACCTCATACAACGCCAGAGCGATACTCAATGTAGAGAGCTAGTGTTAAATTCTAAATTTCCCCTCATACAACGCAGTAGCGATACTCAATGTAGAGAGCTTGTGATAAATGCTAAATTTCACCTCTACAACGCAATAGCGATACTCAAAGTAGAGAGCTAGTGTTAAATGCCAAATTTCACCTCATACAACGCCAGAGTGATACTAAATGTAGAGAGCTACAACGCCAGAGCGATACTCAATGTAGAGAGCTAGTGTTAAATGCTAAATTTCACCTCATACAACGCCAGAGCGATGCTCAATGTAGAGAGCTAGTGTTAAATTCTAAATTTCACCTCATACAACGCCAGAACGATACTCAATGTAGAGAGCTAGTGTTAAATTCTAAATTTCCCCTCATACAACGCAAGAGCGATACTCAATGTAGAGAGCTAATGTTAAATGCCAAATTTCATCTTATACAACGCCAGAGCGATACTCAATGTCAATGCCAAAATTTCCCCTCATACAACGCAAGAGCGATACTCAATGTAGAGAGCTAATGTTAAATGCCAAATTTCATCTCATACAACGATACTCAAGAGCGATACAACGCCAGAGCGATTCTCAATGCAAGCTGTGTTAAATTCTAAATTTCACCTCATACAACGCCAGAGCGATTATCAATGCCAAAGTGTTAAATTCTAAATTCCCCTCATACAACAACGCCTAAGAGAGCGATACTCAATGTAGAGAGCTAGTGTTAAATGCTAAATTTCACCTCATACATCGCCAAGCGATGCTCAATGTAAGAGCTAGTGTTAAATTCTAAATTTCAATACAACGCCAGAGCGATTATCAATGTAGAGAGCTAGTGTTAAATTCTAAATTTCCCCTCATACAACGCAAGAGCGATACTCAATGTAGAGAGCTAATGTTAAATGCCAAATTTAAATTTCGATACTCTCATACAATTTCCCCTCATACAACGCAAGCGCTACTCAATGTGAGAGCTAAATTTCCCCTCATACAACGCCAGAGCGATACTCAGAGAGCTAGTGTTGTTAAATTTTCTCATACAACGCCAGAGCGATTCAATGTAGAGAGCTAGTGTTAAATTCTAAATTTCACCTCATACAACGCCAGAGCGATTCTCAATGTAGAGAGCTAGTGTTAAATGCTAAATTTCACCTCATACAACGCAAGAGCGATACTCAATGTAGAGAGCTAATGTTAAATGCCAAATTTCACCTCATACAACGCCAGAGCGATTCTCAATGTAGAGAGCTAGTGTTAAATGCTAAATTTCACCTCATACAACGCCAGAGCGTAGAGAGCTAATGTTAAATGCCAAATTTCAATACAACGCCAGAGCGATACTCAATGTAGAGAGCTAGTGTTAAATGCCAAATTCCCTCATTAAATGTATAGAGCTAATGTTAAATGCCAAATTTTTCATACAACGCCAGAGCGATACTCAATGTCTAGTGTTAAATGCTAAAACTCATACAACGCCAGAGCGATAGCTCAATGTTAAATTCTAAATTTCACCTCATACAACGCCAGAGCGATTATCAATGCTAGTGTTAAATTCTAAATTTCCCCTTTACTCACCAAATTTCATACAACGCCAGAGCGATACTCAATGTAGAGAGCTAGTGTTAAATTCTAAATTTCACCTCATACATCGCCAGAGCGATGCTCAATGTAGACAACGCCAGAGCTAGTGTTAAATTCTAAATTTCACCTCATACAACGCCAGAGCGATTCTCAATGTAGAGCTAGTGTTAAAGCTAAATTTAAATTCTCAATGTAAAGTGTTTTCTAAATTTCCCTCATACAACGCAACGAGTGTTAAATTCTAAATTTCCCCTCATACAACGCCAGAGCGATACTCAATGTAGAGAGTTAAATTCTAAATTTTCCCTCTACAACGCCAGAGCGATGTTAAATGTAGAGCTAGTGTTAAATTCTAAATTTCACCTCATACAACGCCAGAGCGATTCTCAATGTAGAGAGCTAGTGTTAAATGCTAAATTTCACCTCATACAACGCAAGAGCGATACTCAATAAGATAATGTTAAATGCTAAATTTCACCTCATACAACGCCAGAGCGATTCTCAGCTAGTGTTAAATGCTAAATTTCACCTCATACAACGAGAGCGATACTCTAGCTAATGTTAAATAAATTTCACCTCTAAATTTCTCAATGTAGAGAGCTAGTGTTAAATCTAAATACAACGCCAGAGCGATACTCAATGTAGAGAGCTTGTGATAAATGCTAAATTTCACCTAGTGTTAAATAGCGATACTCAATGTAGAGAGCTAGTGTTAAATGCCAAATTTCACCTCATACAACGCCAGAGTGATACTAAATGTGAGAGCGTTAAATTCTAAATTTTCCCTCATACAACGCCAGAGCGATACTCAATGTAGAGAGCTAGTGTTAAATTCTAAATTTTCCTCATACAACGCCAGAGCGATTCTCAATGTAGAAAGTGCTAGTGTTAAATGCTAAATTTCACCTCATACAACGCCAGAGCGATACTCAATGTAGAGAGCTAATGTTAAATGCTAAATTTCACCTCATACAACAAGCGATTCTCAGAGCTAGTGTTAAATTCTAAATCATACATCGCCAGAGCGATTCTCAATGTAGAGAGCTAGTGTTAAATGCTAAATTTCACCTCATACAACGCCAGAGCGATTCTCAATGTAGAGAGCTAGTGTTAAATGCTAAATTTCACCTCATACAACGCCAGAGCGATTCTCAATGTAGAGAGCTAGTGTTAAATTCTAAATTTCCCCTCATACAACAAGAGCGATTACTCAATGTAGAGCGAGCTAATGTTAAATGTAGAGAGCAATGCAGAGAGTGTCATAGCGATACTCAATGTAGAGAGCTAGTGTTAAATGCTAAATTTCACCTCATACAACGCAAGAGCGATACTCAATGTAGAGAGCTAATGTTAAATGCCAAATTTCACCTCATACAACGCCAGAGCGATTCTCAATGTAGAGAGCTAGTGTTAAATGCTAAATTCACCTCATACAACAACAATGTAAGAGCTAGTGTTAAATGATACTCAATGTAGAGAGCTAATGTTAAATGCCAAATTTCACCTCATACAACGCCAGAGCGATACTCAATGTAGAGAGCTAGTGTTAAATGCTAAATTTCACCTCATACAACGCAAGAGCGATACTCAATGTAGAGAGCTAGTGTTAAATTCTAAATTTCACCTCATACAAACGCAATGAAAGAGCGATAAACTCAATGTAGCGATACTCAATGTAGAGCTAATGTTAAAGAGCTATGTGTTAAATTCAAATTTCTAGTGTTAAATTCTAAATTTCGATATACAACGCAGAGAGCGATTAAAATTCTAAATTTCCCTCATACAATGCCAGAGCGATACTCAATGTAGAGAGCTAGTTAAATGTTAAACTCAATGTAGAGAGCCGGTGTTAAATGCCAAATTTCACCTCATCATACAAGCTAGTGTTAAATTCTAAATTTCACCTCCAGAGCGATACAACTCAATGTAGAGAGCTAATGTTAAATGTTAAATTTCACCTCATACAACGCCAAGAGCGATTCTCAATACAACGCCAGAGCGTGAGAGAGCCAGAGCGATACTCAATGTAGAGAGCTAGTGTTAATTCTAAATTTCACCTCATACAACGCCAAAGCGATACTCAATGTAGAGAGCTAGTGTTAAATTCTAATGTTAAATTTCACCTCATACAACGCCAGAGCGATACTCCAATGTTAAAGCTAAATTTCACCTCATACAAGAGCTAGTGTTAAATTCTAAATTCTAAACGCCAGAGCGATACTCAATGTAGAGAGCTTATGTTAAATTCTAAATTTTCCCTCATACAACGCAAGAGCGATACTCAATGTAGAGAGCTAGTGTTAAATTCTAAATTTCACCTCATACAACGCCAGAGCGATTCATCGAACTAAATAGAGATGTTAAATCTAAATTTTCCCTCATACAACCCAGAGCGATACTCAATGTAGAGAGCTAGTGTTAAATTCTAAATTTCACCTCATACAACGCCAGCGAGACAACTAATGTTAAATTATCAATTTCACCTCATACAACGCAAAGCGATTCTCAAAATTCTAAATTTCACCTCATACAACTCCAGAGCGTTAAGTAAATTTCAATGATTCTCAAGAGAGCTAGTGTTAAATCTAAATTTCACCTCATACAACGCCAGAGCGATACTCAATGTAGAGCTAATGTTAAATGCTAAATTTCACCTCATACAACAAAGCGATACTCAATGTAAGAGAGCTAATGTTAAATGCCAAATTTCACCTACAACGCCAGAGCGATTCTCAATGTAGAGAGCTAGTGTTAAATGCTACATTAAACCTCATACAACGCCAGAGCGATACTCAATGTAGATGTTAAAGCAAATTTACCTCATGTTAAATGTGAGCTAGTGTTAAATGCTAAATTTCACCTCATACAAACGATACTCAAGAGCTAGTGATTCTAAATTTCCCAATGTAGAGAGCTATGTTAAATGCTAAATTTCACCTCATACAACGCAAAGCGATACTCAAAGTGCTAGTGTTAAAAATTTCACCTCATACAACGCAAAGAGCGATACTCAATGTGCTAGTGTTAAATTCTAAATTTCCCCTCATACAACGCCAGAGCGATACTCAATGTAGAGAATGTTAAATGCCAAATTTCACCTCATACAACGCCAGAGCGATTCTCAAATGCTAGTGTTAAATGCTAAATTTCACCTCATACAACGCCAAGAGCGATACTCAATGTAGAGAGCTAATGTTAAATGCCAAATTTCACCTCATACAACGCAAGAGCGATTCTCTCAATGTTAAATAGAGAGAGCGATACTCAATGTTAAATGTTAAATGCTAAATTTCACCTCATACAACAACGATACTCAGAGCCAAATTTCACCTCATACAACGCCAGAGCGATTCTCAATGTGAGAGCTAGTGTTAAATGCTAAATTTCACCTCAAACAACAACGCAAAGAGCGATACTCAATGTAGAGAGCCAATGTTTGTAAATTTCACCTCATACAACGCCAGAGCGATTATCAATGTAGAGAGCTAGTGTTAAATGCAAAATTTCACCTCATACAACGCTAGAGCGATAGCTAGTGTTAAATTCTAAATTTCCCTCATACAACGCAAGAGCGATACTCAATGTAGAGAGCTAATTTTAAATGCCTAAATTTCGATTCTCAATGTCATACAACGCCAGAGCGATGCTCTCTAAGTTTAAATTCTAAATTTCACCTCATACAACGAGAGCGCAATAGAGCTGTTAAATACAACGCAAATGCGATACTCAATGTAAAGCTAATGTTTAAATTTCACCTCATACAACGCAAGAGCGATACTCAATGTAGAGAGCTAATGTTAAATGCCAAATTTCACCTCATACAACGCCAGAGCGATTCTCAATGTAGAGAGCTAGTGTTAAATTCTAAATTTCACCTCATACAGTTAAAGCGATACTCAATGTAGAGAGCTAGTGTTAAATTCTAAATTTCCCCTCATACAACGCCAGAGCGATACTCAATGTAGAAATTTCACCTCATACAACGCAAGAACGATACTCAAAGAGCGTGTTAAATGCCAAATTTCCTCATACAACGCCAGAGTGATACTAAATGTAGAGAGCTACAAATGATACCCAAAAGCTAGTGTTAAATTCTAAATTTCCCTCATACAACGCCAAGAGCGATACTCAATGTAGAAAGCTAATGTTAAATGCCAAATTTCACCTCATACAATGCCAGAGCGATTCTCAATGTAGAGAGCTAGTGTTAAATGCTAAATTTCACCTGATACAACGCAAGAGCTAGTGTTAAATCCAATGTAGAGAGCTAATGTTCAATGCCAAATTTCACCTCATACAACGCCAGAGCGATTCTCAATGTAGAAACTAGTGTTAAATGCTAAATTTCACCTCATACAACGAGAGCGATACTCAATGTGTGTTAAATGCTAAATTTCACCTCATACAACAACGCAAGAAAGCTAATGCGACCTCATACAACGCCAGAGCGATTCTCAAATGTAGTGTTAAAGCCAATTTCACCTCATAACTCAATGTGAGAGCCAAATTTCACCTCATACAACGCCAGAGCGATTATCAATGTAGAGAGCTAGTGTTAAATGCTAAATTTCACCTCATACAACGCCAGAGATACTCAATGTAGAGAGCCAGTGTTAAATTCTAAATTTCACCTCATACAACGCCAGAGCGATACTCAATGTAGAGAACTAGTGTTAAATTCTAAATTTCCCCTCATACAACGCCAAGCGATACTCAAGAGCGCCAAATTTCACCTCATACAACGCCAGAGCGATTCTCAATGTAGAGAGCTAGTGTTAAATTCTAAATTTCACCTCATACAACGCCAGAGCGATTCTCAATGTAGAGAGCTAGTGTTAAATTCTAAATTTCACCTCATACAACGCCAGAGCGATACTCAATGTAGAGAGCTAGTGTTAAATTCTAAATTTCCCCTCATACAACGCAAATGCGATACTCAATAATGTTAAATGCAAATTTCACCTCATACAACGCCAGAGCGATACTAAATTTCACCTCATACAAGAGCGCCAGCTAGTGTTAAATTCTAAATTTCCCTCATACAACGCAAGAGCGATACTCAATGTGAAGAGCTAATGTTAAATTCCAAATTTCACCTCATACAACGCCAGAGCGATTCTCAATGTACAACAAGAGCGATACTCAATAATGTTAAAGCAAATTTCAATGATTCTAAATGCTAGTGTTAAATGCTAAATTTCACCTCATACAACGCCAGAGCGATACTCAATGTAGAGAGCTAGTGTTAAATGCTAAATTTCACCTCATACAACGCCAGAGCGATACTCAATGTAGAGAGCTCCAAATTTCACCTCATAGAGATTCTCTAGCGTTAAGTGTTTCTACATTTCACCTCATACAACGCAAGAGCGATACTCAATGTACGAGAGCGTTAAATGCCAAATTTCACCTCATACAACGTAGCGAGAGCGAGCTAGTGTTAAATGCTAAATTTCACCTCATACAACGCCAGAGCGATACTCAATGTAGAAACCAGTGTTAAATTCTAAATTTCACCTCATACAACGCCAGAGCGATACTCAAGCTAGTGTTAAATTCTAAATTTCCCTCATACAACGCAAGAGCGATACTCAATGTAGAGAGCTAATGTTAAATGCCAAATTTCACCTCATACAACGCCAGAGCGATTCTCAATGTAGAGAGCTAGTGTTAAACTAAAACCTCATACAACGCCAGAGCGATGCTCAATGTGAATGTGTTAAATTCTAAATTTCACCTCATACAACGCCAGAGCGATACTCAATGTAGAGTGTTTAATTCTAAATTTTCATACATACGATACTCAATGTAGAGAGCTAAAATGCAAATTTCACCTCATACAACAGAGCGATACTCAATGTAGAGAGCTAGTGTTAAATGCTAAATTTCACATCATACAACACCAGAGCGAGGCTCTAAAGTGTTAAATTCTAAATTTCACCTCATACAACGCCAGAGCGATACTCAATGTAGAGAGCTAGTGTTAAATTCTAAATTTTCATACAACGCCAGAGCGATTCTCATACAACGCCAGAGCGATACTCAATGTAGAGAGCTAGTGTTAAATGCTAAATTTCACCTCAGAGAGCTAATGTTAAATGCCAAATTTCACCTCATACAACGCCAGAGCGATTCTCAATGTAGAGAGTTAGTGTTAAATGCTAAATTTCACCTCATACAACGCAAAGAGCGATACTCAATGTGAGAGCTAATGTTAAATGCCAAATTTCACCTCATACAACGCCAGAGCGAGCTAGTGTTAAATGCTAAATTTCACCTCATACAACGCTAGAGCGATACTCAATGTAGAGAGCCAGTGTTAAATTCTAAATTTCACCTCATACAACGCCAGAGCGATACTCAATGTAGAGAGCTAGTGTTAAATTCTAAATTTCCCCTCATACAACGCAAGAGCGATACTCAATGTAGAGAGCTAATGTTAAATGCCAAATTTCACCTCATACAACGCCAGAGCGATTCTCAATGTAGAGAGCTAGTGTTAAATGCTAAATTTCACCTCATACAACGCAAGAGCGATACTCAATGCGTTAAATTCTAAATTTCACCTCATACAACGCCAGAGCGATACTCAATGTAGAGAGCTAGTGTTTAATTCTAAATTTCCCCTCATACAACGCAAATGCGATACTCAATGTAGAGAGCTAATGTTAAATGCCAAATTTCACCTCATACAACGCCAGAGCGATACTCAATGTAGAGAGCTAGAGTTAAATGCTAAATTTCACCTCATACAACACCAGAGCGATGCTCAATGTAGAGAGCTAGTGTTAAATTCTAAATTTCACCTCATACAACGCCAGAGCGATACTCAATGTAGAGAGCTAGTGTTAAATTCTAAATTTCCCCTCATACAACGCCAGAGCGATACTCAATGTAGAGAGCTTATGTTAAATGCTAAATTTCACCTCATACAACGCAAGAGCGATACTCAAAGTAGAGAGCTAGTGTTAAATGCCAAATTTCACCTCATACAACGCCAGAGTACAGAGAGCTACAACGCCAGAGCGATACTCAATGTAGAGAGCTAGTGTTAAATGCTAAATTTCACCTCATACAACGCAAGAGCGATACTCAAAGTAGAGAGCTAGTGTTAAATGCCAAATTTCACCTCATACAACGCCAGAGTGATACTAAATGTAGAGAGCTACAACGCCAGAGCGATACTCAATGTAGAGAGCTAGTGTTAAATGCTAAATTTCACCTCATACAACGCCAGAGCGATTCTCAATGTAGAGAGCTAGTGTTACATTCTAAATTTCACCTCATACAACGCAAGAGCGATACTCAATGTAGAGAGCTAGTGTTAAATTCTAATTTTCCCCTCATACATCGCCAGAGCGATACTCAATGTAGAGAGCTAGTGATAAATGCTAAATTTCACCTCTACAACGCAAGAGCGATACTCAAAGTAGAGAGCTAGTGTTAAATGATGATGAGGTGTATGACATAAAAAAAGAAGTAAAGATGATGAGGTTAAATAACGATTCATTCTTGATTTAAAGAGATTATTATTGTACTATTCAGGGAAGCACACACATGGGAGTCTTTTCTGCAAAGCTGCGGTTCTTGAGAAAAAAGCACTCCAAATATAACTTTCTTCTTACGTCTATAAAGAGGAAATATTGTTGATTCGACTCTGTGAAAGTGGCTAGTACTGTCCCAGCTGTAAGGATTTGAACTGGTGACACTAAAGAATGTGACACATATGAACATTTGCTATGGAAATACTGAGAGAACAGTGATCATATCAAAACGTTGCGACTGTGGAGAAAGAGGTTGTAGAATGGGAAATATATATTCTCCGTGAAAACGGCATAAAATGTTTTGGACTGAACCCTACCCAAACCGGAATGTAAAGTTTCGCCATCTACAGACCAGCGATAGCATGAATACACCGTTTTGGGCCTCAATTAACTTTCGTTTGGTAGGAGAATAGCGATAGTAAGGGGTCTAACGTTGTTTATAGCTACAGAGTATAGAAAGCTGTGGTGATCCATGATTGCCCACCTTCTTAGGAGACACGGCACATGAAAGAAGCACTGACAAAGACTATGATTACATCGAAAAAGGAAATATGTATTTATTGTGAACAATAATTGTTTTATCATCATGAGGCTACGAACTTACGGATTTTGATAGTCTATGCCTGAATCTATTGAGATAACACTACGAAGAAAGGGCTGTTACATCCTTTGATAGTGACGATACAGCTACAAGAAACAATTGTTGAATATTCTAGGTTTATACTTTGTTCTTATGTAAAGTTTAGTGATAATCAAAAAACTAAAAATATTGACTAAATTTCAGGAGTGTTTCATTTAAATTTCATTGATTCATGTTTCGTTCTGATAAAATGAAAGAGTTATCAAATTCCGAAGTCAACGGGGACTCGGAAATTGTGAAAACTGCGTCGTAGTCGGTCTTGTAATTTATGGACAGTGCGAAAAGCTGTTACTTATTTTCTCCCTCCACCCATTGAACTTGAAATATCCTGCTGTCTCGAACAGAGGCCGGCATTTTGTACATACAGCGCCCTCTATTGTTTTTGTTTTTTTTTTGTGGATACTTTGTTATTTATTTCTTTTTCTCGCAAAGAAATTATGTAACCATTTTAAGAAGTTCGTGGTTTTTATTTCTTAAATAAATTCATCAGTTAAATGTCATACGTGATACACGCTTGGGTGATTATGTCTTTTCGATTTATGACTGAATAAAAAAAAGCTGATCCAGCAGTCGGCTGCCATTTCTTTCTGCGGTAGACTGGTTTCCAACCAAGGTTAATCTGTCCTTCTATTTAACCCATAGCTGAGGGGAGAAGAGATGGATTCATACCTTTTGCACGTTAATGAATATAACGAAAACAACTGGATTATAAATTAAGTACCATTCTTAATTACTAGGTTTATATATATAAAAAATAAAAGTTTACTAAATCAGTGAAATTAAGTAACTATTTTTGACGTCATTGTCATAAATTTTACTTAAATAATATAAAATAAAAAAAATAAAATAAAATAAAAAATGTAACCTAATATACATACTTATCCTTGATGTAAAAATAATCCTACATACTATAAGGGTTCTAATACATTTAACTGTTCTTAAAAAATATATATAGTATAATAAAAATTAAAAATGAGAATATTTCAAATCGTAGTTAAATAAAAAGTATTCTAATCTGAACACCCGCGAAAATCTTTAAATTTACAAATAGAAAAAAATGCCGTAAGAATTTGTTTGCCGTTAACAGTAAATTTTAAAAAAATCCAGACGACATGCATTCAACGGATGTCAGTTTTCATTGAAAAATACATGCCCACTCCTTACCAAAATGTAGCTAATAACCGATACAATGATACAGACATAAGGAAAACCCAGACACCCCTTGTCTAGTTGAGGTAGATTTATCTGTAACCATGGAAACGGGATTTTAGCCGTGTCTTTAAAACCCAGTAATTTTAAAAGTTACTCCAAAATTCGCTTGAGGATGAAATGGAACTAATGTCTTTAATTTAATTGCAAAATTAAATTCGTGGCTTTTAGCTTCCATTTTTGAAACATGGTTAGAACGGTGTAGCGGAAAAAAACATATTTTAAATCAATTAATTGTTAATATTAATGCTCTGTAAATTTACATTGAGCACTATTTTTTAAGAATAAAATACCTATAAGAACACCGGATTATATATCTTACTGCTCTTTCTTTATATATATATATATATATATATATATATATATATTTCCAAGAAGATAGAATTCAGGTAGAATTTGAATTTGTAGGTCTGATGAATTGGATTGTGCTTACGATTCCAATGTAATAAATTATAACCACGGAATATTAGTGTTTGAGCCTTATATATATATATATATATATATATATATATATATATATATATATATATATATTTATAATATAAAAGGCTCAAACACTAATAATCCATGGTTATAATTTATTACATTGAATATGAATATTAGTGTTTGAGCCTTTTATATTATATATATATATATATATATATATATATATATATATATATATATATAATATTGACCTCTAATATTATCTATCTATCTATCTATATTGAACAAAAAAAATATTTAAAAAATTAAAAATTTCAGACACACAGGGTTGTATATTAATATTTTTCGTTTTATTATTTCATTTAGGTCCCTCGTCTACTTTCGGTCATCATGGTTATCTCCAAGAGAAAAAAAAATCCCGCTTGTTAGTAGCAGTGAACTACAGGAGTGAATGACTGTTTCTGAAGAAAGTGAACTTTATCTATAGTTTTCATTTTTTTTTTTATCGTTAATTTTGGTCAGTCCTCGTGTTGGTCAAACGGCCTCTTTTAAGTTGTTTTTAAGATCCAGGATGGGAGACTTTAAGAACTTCCTCCTTGGTCATTTTGACAGTTTTTGACAGGTTGATGGGGATAGGATGTGTGTGTGTGTTAGGTGTATTATATATATATATATATATATATATATATATATATATATATATATATATGATAAAAGGCTTATGACCATGGAATATTAGTGTTTAAGCCTCTTTATTATATCCTTACTCTTTGAATTTTTATTCTAAAAATATACATGTATGGGTATTTATATATTTTGCATATGTATGTATATTTACCACTAATATTATCTATCTATCTATCTATCTATATATATATATATATATATATATATATATATATATAGGCAGCATATCTTCATCGAAACATGTTTCGTTGAATAATATGGACGTATTATGGGATCGACTCCCCATGCAGATAACATCAAGAAGTCACCTTGCTGACAAATCGACCTCTGGTGAGAATTGTATGAACCGCGAGATAGACTGCAAATTTTAAAAGAAATGTCGGTGTATGTAGGGCTCTGTATGAGTGTGAATGTTTTCTTTTTACACATTAGCATTAGTGGTAATCGGACATTGGCCGACGGACATTTAACCGAATGGATATTTAGCCGAAAATGTAGTGGCGTACTTACATATATGTCACACTCTTTAACGTAATGTGCGAAATATATTTATATTTATTTACTGTATTAATTCATAATTATTATTTTTATTTTTTGACAGGCTTTTTCTTAAATCAATTCTGTATATATTATATTCTACTTCAAATATTACTGTAAGATGATAAGTATTTTGAGAAAAAGTACATTTTACTACAGCAAAAATCTTAAGCTTTTACGATATGAAAGATCTTTCAATTTCGCTTTTAATGATCATTATCTTAAAGGGATGAACTAGCTTTTATCTTACTGTTAAATATGAATTTAAATAATTAGGTGCTATTTTTTTACCCAAATACACACAAATATGTTTTAAAAATACTAATTTCAATAAACAAATATTTAAATAAGAAAACTTTCGACTTTAAATTTAGAAATTTAATCACTTGAAATTCACTGGTATTTATTAGTACTATTCTACTTTATAATACTGTTGATTAAAATACTTAAAATATTGCTTGTTATTATTTTTACTTGTACATTTTCGTTGAAATGTCCGTCGGCCAAATGTCTGTCGGCCAAATATCCGGCCACGAGCATTAGTACTTTCTAAATGAAAACATTGTACTAGATGTAATTTTAAAATATATATTATCGTAGTTGACAAGATAAAATGGATTACTATCATGTACATCATCTGCTTCCTTCTTTTCAGAGCTGATAAAATATCAATCGGAGTTGATGTATGTAAATTATTGTCTATATGCTTGTTCTTATTCTCGTAGCACGTTAAGTAGGTTATGCATTGTTTTCTCTCTTGCCTTCAATTTGTCATGTGAGGATCAAATTTTCCAAGTCCTCTTTCCTCGTTATTTCTCTTTCAGATGTTAAGTGTAAATTTTGTTTCTGTTCTATCCAGAACATTGTTGTTCACAAGTGTAATTTTGTTTCTTCTTTCTCAAGAACTTTATCGTTGTTCACATGTTCGGCCTATGGTATTCGCCTGTAGAACTACATTTCTGTTGCTTCAAGTCTCTTTTACATATGTGAGAAGATTGTCCAGTATTCACTACCAAATATGGGGACTGATATTGCATAACAGTTCAGTAATTTTTCTTTATCTCTAATGAAATTTTTCTGTTTCTTAATACATTGTTTAGCTTTTGGAAGGCATCTTTCGCTATCCGAATGCTTTTTTGGATTTCAGTGTCGCACTTTCCGTCCTCTTTTAAAACGCTTCCCAGTTGTTGCCCTTGCTCGTAATTTGCATATTGGGCTGTCCCTTTTGCTGAAAACCTAGCAACATTAGTTTTTAAACAATGCAGTCATAAAAGAGTGAAAATAAATAGTTGATACAACTACAAGAATACAGTTCAGTTATGTGTCATGCGTGATACACTCTTAGGTAATCATGTATCTTTGGATAACTGACGAGGCAGATTTTTTTCGCAGTTGGTTGCCATTTCTTTCTGCGGTAGACCAGTTGCTATCTAAAGCTATAGAACCTGGTCTGCGCTGCTATTTGCCCATAGCTGCGGGCGGGAGAGAAGAAGAGGATTCATACCTTCCCCAAGGGTATTAGCACGTAAGTAAATGCAATGGATTCGACTGGAATTCGAACTCGGCTCTCCGACTCCTCAATCCAAGCCGCTATCCATTACTCCACCATAATTACTGTTTCCTTTTTGAACTCTGGGAACAAACACGAAATTTTTTAAACATAGCATATTAATTGTTGTAGACCCAGAATAGGTCCGAAAGAAAACTCGAACTCAGCAATTTAGTGAAAACATATTATTAACAAAAAGAACGAACACAAAAGTGTTGCACGTCCGACTGACGGCAAAGTAAAGTAGTCAACTCGTCAACTGTAGACAGCAATATTTAGTTACCCCCCTCCACGAGGGTTACATGTGGCACAAGGCCGGCTTAACGTGGGATCTCCGAGCCCATAGGCTCGGCCAAAAATAATCCCTCTTTGAACCCTCATAAACGGGTTCAGGGGCAGTCAACCTCCCCGAACGAGATTCTGCTCTTCGGCGGGGCCTCGTCCGGGTTCCTCTCCGTCTGAAGGCAGAGAGTTCGACTGTTTAGCTGGAACAGGTCAACTGTAGACAGCCCCCCCCCCGAGAGGCATAATCTCCCCGTATATATAGTAATAGGACGAGTCCATTTAGTCCATAAAGATAGGCCCCATAACATTAATCAAAGTGAACATTATACGGTGATATATGAGAGTAACACCACAAGAATTAGCCTGCTGAGTTCAAATCTCGATCTAATCTGCTGTATCCAGTTTTCAACTAATGTCCATGGGAAAAGACATGAATCTAGTTCTTCCACAGAAACAAACTATAAGCAGAGAATCGATCGCTACTCTCAACTATTTACAACCAACTGCTGACCAGGAATTAAACCGGCTTCTCTCTCTCTCTTTTTTTTTTTTTTACAGTAGATAAGAGACGAATAATGCCTATTAACAACAAACACCCAAAACAGTGACTACCACACAATATCAGTCCCAACACCGAAATCAGTGTGCATTATACATTTTCTATATATATTTGGTAATCATGACAGGTATCGTTCCTTGAGTTACAAGACACAGGTGAGACGACCATTATGAACTATATTTTATGTCGGAAATAGTAAACTTAAATCTTTGAACCTACCAAAAACGGAAAAGGACGGGTTTTCCATTGACACCGCTATTATTTTAAGTACCTTCACTCCTCGAAAATGTTTATTCATTTAAAAAAACGATGGTTAAAATTGTAATAATGCCTAAACTTTTGAAAGTGAATTTATATATTTTCTTTTTATTGTATTTTCTGTGTAAACATTATTTATTTATTATATTATTTATTGGAATGATTGAAAAAACATTAGTTAATTGCCAATTGGTTGGAACTTTATAAAATGGTAAATAATAAAGAGTTCCCTATAATTGGTTCGCATATTTTAACAATTTCGTAAATGTTTATAAATTTATGAATAAAATATCCAAATTTATTTCTTTATAAATTGGTAAATGATAAATATTGCATTGCAGTAGTTTTTAGAATGTTGTAAATATAAAATTATTCTTTAAATAAACAATCTAATTAACAAATAGTGTTTAATACTTTTATGTAAATTCTCAAGAACAAAAAAATATATAAATTCACTTTCCTCATATGTTTAGGTTTTATTCCAATTCTCATTATCACTTTTTAAAACAACAAACATTGGCGAGGATGAGAGGTAGTTAAAATAATAGCGGCGTCAATGGAAAAACAAAGAAATGTGAGAATACTATGGACCGAACATGTGAGCAATGGTGAAGTTTTAAGAAAAATATAAAAAAAGGACATGTATAACACCGGGAAGAGACCATAGAAATTTCTAGGGAAAATAATGAGGAAAGAAGGTTTGGAAAATTTGGCACTCACAGGACAAACTGAAAGCAAGAGGGACGGAGTAAAACAACGTATAATCTGCCTAGACAGCTTGAATAAATGGATGGAGGAACAAAGTTTAGGAGAAATAACAAAAGATATAATAAATATTTAGAGATACAAAATACAGGATATTGTGGAGAGCCATGATCGTCAAACTCCTGAAGGAAAAAGAAGAGCGTGTTTAGGTACGGACTTATTGATCTACCATCTAACATGCATTTGTACCTTCTTAAAATTGGTGGCATTTTCCAAACAACATAATGTTCATCACTTTATTTTCCTTTTTCTTTCTCTCTCTCCCTCTTGCACTCTTTCTTCCCCCTATCGCTTTCATTCTCTTCTCTTTTCCCTATCCCTGACTTATTTCTCTTTCTACTCTTCCTTTCCATCTCCCCTTTCTCGCCATATTATCTTATCCTTCTCTCTCTCTCTCTCTCTCTCTCTATTTATGCGCATTCTCCTATAAAGTTTAGTCTCGTGTTTGATCAACTCAACTCACTTTCAGATGAAACTCAATAAAGCCTAATCAATATTTCTCGGGGACAGATGGGTCAATGTGCATTTTGCTTTTAAGCTCAGTCGACAGCGTTACGAATGTATTATTAAAATAAATATACTTTCAGTTTTAACGATTCATTATCTCAAGATTTATTTCTAAGAACTTAAAATTTTAGAGTCTCTTCTCCTTTCCCGCCTCGACTCAACAAAATCATCGTTTAGCGTTTTAGATGTCAAGCTAGTAAATTAATGACAGCATTAGTCGTTAAGCTTAGAAACACATTTAGCTTGAATTTTAGCTAAATAAGATCATTGTTTTCTGAAAGAGAAACAGACACATAAAGCATCGAAAAGATAAAATTAACTCCCTAATAGTGATTAATTTCTCATCCTGCTTGAATAATGGCGGTTTCGTGATTTTGCTGGAGTTGTTGTACGTGTTCCGGGAAGGGACAACCGCCATATAAAAAATAATTCAATGAAACACACTTGTTTTTAATTTTTTTTTTTTTTTTTAATAAAGTGAATCGAAAAATGCAAAACAAAATGAAGCAGTTTTTGTTTTTAATTATTTTTAATAAAGTAAATTATAATGTAATTTATTTTTTCATAAATAGAAATTTCTTATCATTTATATGTCAATTTAATTTATTAAAAACAAATTTCTTTACGATTTACTTTAAAATAAAAGCAAAAAACTGGTTCATATTTTACATATTTTTATGTCGACATTTTAGTTTTAAAATTTAAATTTCCATAATATAGATTTTACTTATCTCTATCTATAAAAGGCAGGATGTGTGTGTGTGTGGTGTGTGTGTGTGTGTGTGTGTGTGTGTGTGTGTGTGTGTGTGTGTGTGTGTGTAACGAATGCACGGCCGCAATTTTCGACGGATTTGCACCAAAATTTACATGCACATGCTCCAAGTTAGCGGGAAGGCCAAGACATTATGTTGCAAAGAAGATGCTGAAACTGCATTCAAAGATTTCTTAGCTTCCAAACTTTGAGAGTTTTAACGTAAATGCATAAATAACCTTGTAACTCTATGACAGAAATGCGTCACGGTTTCCTATAATCTCTATCTGTAAAAGGCAGGATGTGTGTGTGTGTGTGTGTGTGTGTGTGTGAATGTGTGTGTGTGTGTGCAATGTTCAACGGATTTTCACCAAAATTGCACCAAAATTTACATGCACATACTCCAAATTAGCGGGAAGCCCAAGACCGACTTTACATTTCCCAACTCCTATCGTTAGTGGAAATAATCGATTTTTTCATGCTTCTACGACAGTTTTCATGTAGTTTGCGGCCAATTTCTACTAGTCAGAATGAGAGCCTATAGCTGGCTGCCACGAATAGGCAGAAAGATTCTATTGGCCAGTGTGAGAGCCAACAGCTAACTGACACGAATGTTAACTAGCATGCTAGCACGCAAAAAAAGAATCGATAGCTTCATTCGTCACAAGTTGGAAAAATTTAAATCTGAATGGCACTTTATTCCAATTGGCTCATTCGCTTGCTTAAACTCAACGTTGATTCTGATTCCGCAGAACTGGATTGGGTGTGAAAAAGTATTTGTTGTTAACATTCTTTTTTCATTTGGTTTTTCCATTTACAAGTCCTTTTTTTTAAAAGCTGATCGTTTTGTGTTCATTTTGTTTAGTCCTTTTTTTCGTAACAGATTTAATGTTTAGTATAGAGCTTAGAAAAAATTCGCAGTGTGAGATAGGCAAGAAGTAAGGCATGTAGCAACATCAGCACAGTAAAAGGCACTCCTTTAAAGGCAAGGAAGGGCAAAAATATTTTAAGTCAAGTGATAGCGATTGCTGTATGAGTCGTGCGATTTTTCAATCAAGCCCGGGCAACGCCGGGCCATGCTGCTAGCTACCTTATAATTCTCTAACTCTTCAAATGTTGAATGTATAACTTTTTCTAATTTCTATATTTCCATTTTTCACCATATAAACTATATCTTATAATTGTCCCCTTTTCTAAGCAATCTCTTTCCTTTTATCACGTACACTTCTTTATTTATATTTTTTAAGTGTTTCTTTTTTTAAATATAACTTTGTATTGTTGGTTATAAGCTATTTTTTTCTAATGTATAATTTCTTTTATCTTATCATATTTTTATTTTAAATATATATTTTATTCTTTAATATAACAATTATCTTTATTAATTATAATTTTTTAAAAATATATTCTTACTTAAATTTCATATAAATTGTCTAAATATGACTTATTTTTAATTTTTTAAATATATCTTATTTTTAAGTATAATTTATGTTTAGAAGAGTTTTTTTTTAAGTAGGAATTTGTATTTTTAAACCCAATCTTATCTATTATATGTCTTATTATATTTTTTCTTTTATAAAACTTTCTTTCCGGTTCTCTTTTACTTTCAACTTAACACTTCATTCTTCCTATAACCGCAATTTAATGTCATACGGTTAATACCCGGGTTTAATTTTATAAAACCGCTTCATCTTAAAGGCTACTATCTTCCACCCTACCCTGACTACTACCTCGTGCATTTCGTCTGACTGAAACATTGAACTGAATAAATTCTGTATTAGTTTTTCGACGGCTGTTACAGTTACATTCCTAATTCTAACACGAACTCAGTCATAACACCAGGGTTGAAGAAGACTAACGAAGTTTTCGTTGGTTGAAATAGATATATCCCCCAATTGAGGTAATTTTTGATTTTGTTGTGTAATACTACTGTATATCATTATATACATAACATATATATATATATATATTAATATATTTTCGGTTTTATAGATACAAGTATTTACGTAAATGTTATGTATATAATAAACAGTATTGATTACATTTATAGAGCATATACTTAAAAATTGTATCTTTAAAAATAACGTATAAAGAGAAAATATATTAAAATAATAGTCGGACTTATTCCTCTCATTATATATATAATGATATATATAAAGATCATTATATATATATATATATATATATATATATATATATATATATATATATATATATATATATATTATATATATATCGTTATATATATAACATTATATATACATATACATGTATATAATTTTAACATTAGCTGTGTTACTGTAGATACACTATGTCAGATTTCATGTAAGTCAATGTTTTCAGAATAAAATGACTGTTAAGAAACTGATGTTTTCAATAATTTTAGTATATAGTTGATATCCTCATCATATATATATTTATGTGTGTGTGTGTGTGTGTGTGTGTAAAAAATTCGGATATACCTCAAAATATATTATAAACTATATAAAAAGACAATATCAATAAAGACAAAAAACTTTCTTAGCCTTTTCGTCCTCTGATGGGCTTTATCAAGGCAAATATAAGGATTTTTGTTTGCAACAAGTATTTATAAACATAAGTAAAAATGTTAGCTTTTCAGAATGTTTAAAGTTAATAACACTTATAAACATAATTCATTCTGATTGAAAGTCAAGGTAAACTATTGAGGATACTAAGGGATTCGACATATTTGTTTAATACTACACGAGATACTGAGTTTATACAAAAAGCTAGTAAATAATAATACACGTTCCAGTACGATTACGGAAGTTAAGTAACATCGATCCAGATCGGTAACAAGATGGGTGACCGCTTAGTAACACCAGGTGAGGTAAACTTAGATGTGCGGGTGGTGTAATGTTCGGAATTGTTAATCAGAGAGCCGAGTTCCAATTCTCCTTGTGTTCGTTATATTCACTTACACGCAAATACCATTTGGGAAATATATAAATCCACCTCTTCTAACAAAGCTATAGTTTAATTAGTAAAACTTGTATAAGTCAGTCAGTAATGTACCATACGTGATACACGCTTAGGCTATCATGTATCTTTCGATACATGACTGACGAGGCAGATTTTTTCCCGCAGTAGGTTGCTATTTCTTCCTGCGGTATACTAGTTGCCATCCAAGACTACAGAACCTTGTCCGCCTGCTATTTACCCATAGATAGGGGAGAAGAAGAGGATTCCTACGTTTCCCAAGGGTATTAGCACGTAAACTTGTATCAGTAAACCATTATCATCTCTAAAAAAATAAAAATAAAAATTGCGTACTATATAGATTTTGGCATTAATCTGTACAGTTTGATATGACGTTAAACAAAAACCAGCCAACCAAATGTAATAAAAAGCACAGCAAACAATCATTGTTATGTAAATATTTGAAAGAAAATTTCAAACAGCTGAAGTCATTTATCAAAAAGATATTCTCTTGAATATTGATTGAAAACTTTTTAGCCTGAATTGAATCTGATCTTCTTTTTTAATATAATCCGATTTTGAGGTCCATGTTTTTCTTTCAGCAAGGCGTTAGTTTTTGAATCCTGCTGAAGAGCGAGGAAATTTCTCAACAAATGAAAAGATGTTATTATAATTTGTATAACGCGTACCGAGCAAGTAGTCTTTTGTCTGCATTTTTTGTGCGTGTGAGGGAAAAAAAGAAAATTTGGACAATATATAAAGGTTTTAAAAAATGGAAAAATAAATAAAAAGGGATCAAATTTAAGCAAAAGTGTATGTGTGTATATATATATATATATATATATATATATATATATATATATATATATATATATATATTCAGTAACGCATATGAGGAGGTTATGAATTTGTGAACACATTCACACAAAATATGCGTGCGTATTCGTCTTCGTGCGATATCGATTCATAGAAAGATACAAGAAAATAAAAATAAAAAATATTTCCTCGATAAAAAAGAGTAAAGTAGCTTAGAAAAGAATTTTGAAATTGTTTTTAAACGATTCAACTTAGGCTATCATTTTTAAAACATATTTATTTCTTTAACTTTAGCTTATAAAAACCTGGCGGGATTCACATAGGCCCACTAAGGAACTATTTGGTGGCTGAGATAGTTGCATATTTCTATTGATGGTAGACGGAGAAACAACACAAACTGAGTTAGCGAGAGAGGCAGACCAAGATGTGAGCAACAAATTAGAAATATCAGAATCAATCAATAAGAGAGATTTAATTCTCTGGGATGTGTTGGTACCGAAATCCGAAGGTGTATTAGAATTGAGAAACTTGTTTTTCAAGAACTAAACAGAATGCAAAGACTGAATTTTTGGGACGAGATGTCATCATTTGTTACACTATTTATATTCGGACTATTGTACTCACCTTTGCTGTTCTTCATCTTCGTTGTTGTTATCACAACGTTTCGTCCGTTGTGCTCTCCGGCTTTCCTCAGGTGTGTGTATATATATATATATATATATATATATATATATATATATATATATATATATATGTATATTCGGACTATTGTCCTCATCTTTGTTGTTCTTCATCTTCGTTGTTGTTATCACAACGTTTTGTCCGTTGTGCTCTCCTTTTATCTGACAGCTTATTGATTCAGTTATGAAAGTTTGTGCGATAATCTTAAGTGGCATTTAAGACCCGCTAGTGATTTATAAAGGAGGCCACATATGGAGCAAGTGTGAGGATTGTGAAATGAGATCACTGTTAGATTGGATGGCCTTTTAGATCTTGCTCTCGCTTCTTGAAGATGATTCAGACAAGCAGACTGAAAATTGCTGAGTCCACTAAAACACGTTGATCTCCATTCTACCCGTTCCAAAATTAAGCGCTCAAGAGTGTTATGTGGTATATTGACTGCTGACAAGTTCCTTTTCAGCTTGTCTTTGTATCTTAGCCATGGGCGTCCTACATTCCTGTAGCCTTGATCTAAATGGCTGTACGTTAGGATCCTGGGTATCCTGTCATCAGACATTCTCAAGACATGACCAGTCCACCGTAACTGAGACTGTATGATAAAAATCTCGATTCCTCCAATATTACACCTGTTAAACAGGTCTACGTTAGATGTCCTATCTTGAAGCTTAACTCCACAGATTGCACGCAGACAGCTTTTATGTAAAACATCTAGCTGGCGTATATGGTACCTGTATGGAGTCCACGACTCTGAGCCATACAAAAAGGTGGCAAGTACAACAACATATATATAATAATATATATATATATATATATATATATATATATATATATAGGTTTATATTCGGACTATTGTCTTCATCTTTGTTGTTGTTATCACAACGTGTCGGCCGTTGCGATCTCCAGCCTTACTCAGGTGTATATCGATCTGGATAACTTACAGGGAATTCTGAACTGAAACTCCTTTCCTCTAGGGATATCGTCTAGTTTTTATTTTAATTGTCTGAGAGAGCAATCCCTAGTAGTTAAATGCTGTTTTGTGAATTAGGTAACATACTGATTGTGAGTCCAATTACAAATCTTTGAGAATAGCAATGATTTTTCCAGGTACTATCTCTGGCATTTAACCCAGGGAGAAAAGACGGATTTAAACATATTTAACCTAAGGAAAGAAGACGGATTTATAATGTAATATAATGAAACCGGCTGGAATTCGAACTCGGTACTGTGATTTCTCATTCACCATCGCTATCCATTACACCATCCGCACATCCGCAGTTGATTTCATTATGTCTTTGCTTCTTTAATCTATATTTAAAAAGATAAATTAATTAAAATAATTTCGAAAGTTCGCCATTTCCAAATAAGTAAATATCGTTACATAATTTTTTTTTTTAAATATTCAAAATATTTTTTAAAAATTAAAAAAATTAAATATCTAACGAGTTCCAATCCGGAAGTTATTGCCAAACGACCTACTCCTCCTAAAAAGTCGTTTTTTATTACTTAGGATTTTCGGCACTGCATCTGACTGTTTTGATAAGGCGTTGCACTTTCTGGTGCCTACGGACATTTGAAACGGGGGATCTATGATGGAGAAAATATCTCATACCTCAAAGGTGACGCAGAATAAATTTTTATGTGAAGCGTTCAGGACAGATACAAGATAGGGTCCCAGTGAAGAAGAACTGCGAAAAATACCGGTGAGATTGACTGAGCGAAAAGAACATTCGATAGCGATTTACCGCATTATCTTCGAAAATCAACAACCGTGTGATTATCAGTCTTAAAGAATCGATGTATTTAAGTGCCATTCCGAAAAGTTATTGTAAACATTGTCCGAAAATAGCACTTTCTCCATCAAGCGAACTCAGCTTCTAATGGAATTCAAAGAAAGAAAGAAAGGTCAGACAGAGAATAGGCATTATCTTGAAGATAAAAAGATCAGATCATTTTATGTGCAGCTCAAGACGATGCATAAAGACACTTTGTGTCATTAAGTAGCAGCTACATATTGAGAATTCAATTCCCTGTAACTTAAAAATAATCCTTGTGTTTGTACGCATTTTGTATGAAACTTTGCTTTAATTTCATTGGTTGAAAAACATTTGTGTGTGTGTGCGCACGCGCGTGTGCGAAGAGAAAGGGAATATCATAATACAGGTTTTAGTTTGGCTGATACTTATTACTGGGATATAATATAAGCTCATTTTTTGCGATTTTCTGTAGAAAGGGATTGTAGATGATTTTACTATAGAAATTCATCGTACATGATTTTACGGTAGAAATGCATAAGGAATGAATGGGTCGAATAAAGCTATAACATATAGATCAGAGGTTACTGCACACAACCGGTGATATGTAAACCAGTAGAATATTTCACGTTAAGCTGTCAGATAATGCCATGAAGGACACGGTATAGTAACTAGATGATATGTTATGTGAAAGGATGATTTAATTTTTCTTCTGGTAATTCGTCATACATTAATATTTATGTAACCCATATAATAATATCGTTTTCCACTAGTGTACAGAGCCAAGGCAATAAATAACGAGAAAATGTGTTTAAACATAACGCGAACATTTCCAGCTTGAACATAAAAAAGGTCTGTTGCTGCACCATCTCAGAAAATCAAGAATCAAATGTAAAAAAAAATCGAGGATCAAATGTATTCAATAATAGTTTAGACGAAATACGCTTTTTTCAGCTTGTCGACGCAGTTGAAGAATCCCCGGAATCGTGTTTTTTTCCGTATGTTAAAATCCATTAAGACACTTGGGAACATAACTGTCTTTTTGTTTAAGTAAATGTGGCATACATTCTTTTATATAAGGAGTTCCAGGAAATATTAAATAATATGAAATATTGTTGTGGATTCCAAGATGAAATTCGGTCTCCAATGAATGAAAAACGCAGGAATGAAATATAACAAATAAATGTATTTACACAATAATACAATTGGTAATACGGTTAGTAAATCCAGAAACGTGGTTAGTAGCAATAATAATAATATATATATATATACAGTCTGGTAAATTCAGTCTCGAAGTAGGACTTCCTTAGAGTCTACGTGTTCATATCTGTGACTTCTACAAGTGGTTACCTCACACTATTACTCTACCTCCAACTTAATCACAATCTCTCTTTGACTGACTCTGGGTATTTAACGGCAGCAGTCTAAATACACACTGGTCGAGTCCACTTGTATGAAAAAGGGATGGACCCCATAACAAATATTATTAATAAATCTTGTACTATGAAGAAAGATGTCGATGACCTATCATAAAATTCAGTTCTTTTCATGACATCGGTCTTCAGCAACTATCCACCTTCATTCGCTTTTCATTTTCAAATTTAACTTACACTTAATTTCTAAGTTTGCTCAAGACTCATCACGAGAGTCCATCGAAAAAATCAATTTCAATTGTAAGTTGTATCGATCACAATGGCTGAAGTTGATTCGATGGACTGTATTTTTCTCATTGTCCATGTTTGCTCAAGGGAACTTCAGAATGCATACGACACACGAAGACACAAAGCTGATTTTCCTGACGAGGCCGCAGAATGCCGAAGTAATGAAACATTTTTTTTTGCTATTCATAAATCGAAGAAATAAAAATGCTGTAAAGCCGGCGTCTGTCCATCTTTAAAATATATTTATTTCCTTCTCGTCCAATAATTTTTAACCTACATTAACAATTAAAGAAGCCGGGGTATATTTTGTATATTGCAGACAATTACGACGATAATGATTATTTAAAATTAGGTTATGTCGGAACCAAAGCTTGAATCTTGTTAATACAGAATTGGGAACAAAATATATAGAACGCAGCGAGAGAAAAATCGTAAATTATGGCAAGAAAGATAGTCATTGTCTTTTAAAATTAATACGAGGTGGTTTTGAGAAGTTCTCCACCTTACCGATTTTTAAAAATTTCGATGTTTGCTCATTTAGACAGATTTGGAAAATTAATCAAACCATGAATTCTTCACCATCCTATCTCATTTAAGCGCTTACATTATAAACAATAATTGCAGTTGTTGTGGTTTTATCTTGCTTATTCTATATTCAAGCCAAACATTTACGCCATTTTGAGAACTTAAGAAGTCTATCATTAACGTCATGTTTTAATAATTGGTCGATAATTTTTTTCATTAATCAATGCAGTCAAAGGAAACTTGAGAAGTGTATTAAATATATCCTAATGACACGGACACACGCTATCAGTTTGTTTGGTGAAACTGAAAAATTCCTTTTTTTCACGTAAAGAATCACAGAAGTAATGAAGAGTTTGAATAGTACTGAAGACCGAAAAATCTAAGAAATGATTCAAAGCAGGCGATCTGTCTATCATTAAACAATTATTCATTAAGGCGATCTGTCTATCATTAAACAATTTTTCATTCTCGCAAAATAAAGGTCGTTCTAATAACTTGGACCGATTTTAAATGTGAATAAAGTTTAAGCGTCTAATGATTTTTTTTTGTTTTTCTTTCAGACTTAACAACTTATGTCTTTGGCAATTTCAACCATGGAAAGATTAACAATAAAACAACTTGATAAAGTTATCCAAGTCTATTACGAAAATGGACGTTCAAACAGAAATGCATTTAGCGCACTTCGCTATTTTTTGGTCAACATAATCGACTAAGAGAAAGTGAAATTGAAAACGATGTAATGTTGTGAAGAGGTTCAATTCCTGTGTGCAATGACGAATAGTGGGGTCTGGATTTTCGGCCAAATTCTCGTGCACTGCAACAATGTTTTTAGCTGAACGGCGTAAAACACGAGCAGGCAGTTGTATTTTCACATCTGTCACCGCCTAATTTGTTTGAATTTACGAACAACTTTTCCAATTGCACTCTTGAAACTTTAACTCTTATTTGATTGTTAATCTTACCATGGTTGAAATTACCTTGTTGTTAAATCTGAAAGAAAAAGAAAAACTCATTAGACGCTTAGACTTAATTCACATTTAAAATCGGTCTAAGTTATTAGAACGACCTTTGTTTTCCAATATTACCCATTAAAGAGGTCGGTGCATAGTTTTTATTGTAGACTGTTTTCAATATGTCTTTAATGAATATTAATGATTTGGTTGTAATTCAACAAATGAATGAATCTCGTTAATACAGAATTTCCATTTGAGGCATAAATTATAGAAGACAATGAGAAAAATGGACTGTGGCGAGGAAATTGCAGAGATTTTGTTACTTTAATACATACGAAGCATTTTCTCGGCTTGACCAAGAAAGGAATTTTTAAAAATTCGGATGTTTCGTTATTTGGTAAAATTTTGGAAAAAGTAGGAATTCTTTATCATTCTATCTTATTTAAAATGTTAAAATTATAATCGATATTTAAAATGGTGCTTTGAGATAGCAGAATTGTGGTTTTTACAGAAAGATGCTGACAATACCATGGATTGAACATGTGAGCAACAAAGAAGTTTTAGAGAAAATGGAAACAAAACGACACGGAATCAGAAAGTGACAACAGAAAATTCTAGGACACATAAAAAAAGAAGTTGTTTTGGAGATTTTAAGACCCACATGGCATGTTGAAAGCTTGACTGACAGGGGAAAGCAACGTATAACCTACCTAAAGAGCTTGTGTACATGCATGGCAGAACAGGGTTTAAGAGAGATAGCAAAAAGACTAAGAGCTACAAAGGATAGGAAATCTATGATCGCTCACGTCCCGAACGAACATGGCACATAGAAGATGAAGAATATTCAAGTGAAATATTTCCACCATTTTGAAAACTTAAAAAGACCATCATGAATGCCATTTTAGAAAATAATTCCTGCAACGGAATCAGCTTTTAATTTAGCCATAGCACATTTCAAATATTAAAAAATTATGTTATTGATAAAAGAAGATTTTAATGCCACCAGAATGTAAAAGATGAAGACTCTCCGCTGATTTTTTTTTTTTTATTTCATAATCAGTGAATTGTCATGGCTTCTTGGGAAAGATATTGGAGTGATATTCAGTTGATTTTTCTACTGTTTAAAATACAAAGTTTTCATTCTATTTTAATGGTTGCCATTCAAGTATAAAGTCTACCCGGCTACTTAACCCATAGATATTGTAAGAAGAGATGGTTTAAGGCCTTTCACAAGAGCATTTGCGCGGAAGTATAGACAACTGAATCGGCTGGAATTTGAACTCAGCTCTCCGATTCTATTTTACCGCGCCAATAACCGCGCCAATAACCGCGCCATTAACCGCGCCATTACTTTCATATCGCCAATAACCGTATTTGTTTACCAATATTATTCTTCAAGAAAGAATTACATTTGGATCTTTTCTGTTTATTCACCCCAAAATATTAACTTAGGAGATCCTTCCATTGCACTCTGGTTGGGTTTGTCTTGGCAATCGCCCCTAATATGGGCGACTCGAGTGCACTATTTCTGCGTGGGGTCTGCATTCGCACTCACCCTTATAAGAAAACCAAAAATAGATTTAATTATTTTTTAAAATTGTAAAAACTTCCTTGTTTCCCTCGAATATCATCCGCAGTTACGAAATGTAAATAACTCCCTGATTTTTGGTGGAGTTGTTGGTTTAAAATTTATAATTGCAAAAGAGTGCAAAAAATTAAAAAAATTAAATTAAAAAAAAACAGATACTTTGTTTCAAAATTTAGGATTTCTTAGGGTGAATTAATATTTGCAATAAGTAACTTTAGATTGTTTCCGGTGAATTAATATAAAAGATCCTTAAATTTTATTCAATTATATGTTTACCACTGTTTGCAATAACATGTTATCATTTATCATCGATATCTTTTGAGTAAAATTATGTCGGTTTGATTGGTTTGGTTTGATTTGTTTTACGGCATATCAACTTCAACGGCTTATTTAATGCCAACAAAAATTTTATTGCTAGTAATATTTTTTTCCAAAAATGTATTGCTGCTAATTTTTTTTTCAAAAAAGTATAGCTTGTAATAATTTTTTTTAAAAAATGTATTGTTGGTAATAATTTTTTTGCAAAAATACATTGCTGATAATAATTTTTTTTCAAAAAAGTATTTCTGTTATTAAAACTTATTTTTACACTTTCATAGAGTATTGACCCCAGTTTGGTGGTTAACTAATTGCCCATAGTTGTGACCCTAACAGGTGCTACCACCCTAGATCAGGGTGGACCTGGGAACACCAGAAATTAAGAGGTAGTTCCACGCTTTTCAGACGCGTAGTTTATCGTCATACTCAGGATGCGGATTTAGTTTATCGTCTTACCCAGGAGGCGGATGTAGTTTATCGTCATACCCAGGAGGCGGATGTAGTTTATCGTCTTACCAAGGACGCGGATATAGTTTATCGTCATACCCAGGAGGCGGATGTAGTTTATCGTCTTACCCAGAGGGCGGATGTAGTTTATCGTCTTACCAAGGACGCGGATGTAGTTTATCGTCATACCCAGGAGGCGGATGTAGGTTCGGTGTGAAGAAGATTTCGGCGAACATTTGAATTTGCTTTTTATTGGAGAAATATTTCGCCATTTTATAACGATCGAAAAAGGCAACAATCTGTCGATGCATGGTCAAGTGAATATGGCGGATCGGTTAAAAACATCAAGATCGATAAAATTGAATAGCTAAATTATCGAAAAGGATTAATAAAAAGTCATTTTCTCAAATAAATTTAACATTTGCATCATAAAATAATATTTTCAGACGCTTTATACAAGTTTTTGTCCAGCTTAATTTTTGCAAAAAATAAAAAATAAAAAATAGGCGTCAAGTTTTGCCTTTTATCTCTTTGCCTCGCGTTGTTCTCTCGCTATCTCCCAAAGCTGAATTAAAGCAAATGCATTTGTAAGTGTAGCTTCTGTTTGGAAGTGAACCAAGTTCATTCATACCAACAGGTGTTAAATGATTTTACTACGTGCTTGGCAAACATAAAGGCATTTCCATTTCCCGGTGAAGCACGGTTCCCGTGACTCACGCACATCGGAGAGTTGCGTAAGACATAATCTCTGGCGCGACCAAGCTGTGATGATTCAAATGTATGTTCGTTGTATGTAAACAACGAATACATTAACAGAAGTTAATTGAACTGATTTTATCAGCATTTTTTTTTTTTTTTTATTGAGCCTTCACTTCTTTTTATGTGCCATGTCCCTTCAGGACATTGGCTCTCCATTCCCCCCACGCCTATTCTTTGTAGCTTTCAATAAGTTTTGTCCCTTTTGTTACTTCCCGCTGGCCATATTTTGTCCCTATTTGCTATTCCCCCCAGGCCATATTCTATTATCCACATGCTTAAGCCCGCCAGGTATGTCACGCGTTGCTTTCCCTTGTTTCTAGTTCCCTCTATTCGCACTGTGAGTATCAGATTTTCCAGCTGCACCTATGTTCTATGTTCTTCTGTTTTCTTTTTTTTCTGTATCTTCTTATTTTTCCCTTATCCATTCATACCTTCCCTGCACATTCATGATTTTATGTAAATATTGTAAAAAAACATGTTTTTTTTTTTTTTAATGTAAAATGAAATACAATAGGCCGATTGTTGGTTGGCTGATTTTACATGCCAACCCTTTTGAAGTCATTTAATTTTTTGTGGCGGCTCTCAGTGAGGATGGAACTCAATACTTCGTAGTAATGGTTAATCAGACTGGTCTCGTTAACCATAACTCTAGACCGAGTTAGTTAATTTTACATGTCAATACTTGCTGAGTTAATTAATGTCGAATATTTTGAGGTGGGGCAGCCAGTGAGGATAAAACTCACTTGTTAGTAGTAATGGTCATTCAGTCTAGTTAACGATTACCCCAGGTTGAAACATCTTAGACAGCCGCAAATTTTCACCCATAACGATTCTCAAGCTCAGGTAAAAACCAGCATTTTTGAATGCTGATTGTCATGGCATAAAAAAAACCCTTTTCGGTAGAAAGATTGTCAAAACGATTTTGAACGTCTCGCTGTGGAGACTTCGCAAGTTCATCACGTTTACCATTACCGTTACTGGGAGTTCAATCCACATACTTGTGCGTTTTGTAAGTCCCTATATGAGTAGAGGTAAAAATGGAGAGGTCATGTGATCAAGATGAAGGACAATATCATCCCTAAGCACTTCCTGTGTGGTGAGTTGACTGAAGGGAAAAAGACCAGCACACAAGTTGAAATTGCGGTATGGAGATTACATCAAGAACACCCGGTAGAAAGCTAACTTCATACAAAATGATTATGTAAATCTAGCTTAGATCATTCACCCGGGAGGAAAGCCTAAGAGAGATTTTGAACAGAATCGTGACGAGGGTGAGAAACTCAACAGACTTGTTCGTAAGGTTGTTGATGCTAATTTCCAAGAGAATGTTGGCACTGAAGATATTATAACAATATCAATAACGTTACGTCTAAGTAATGCAGGTGTCGAAAATCATCAAACCCCACACACTGAATGTTCCGCCAAATGATGTAGCAAGTACTGCAAGGGGACCTCAACCTTGCTACATCTGCACAAAATAATATAAAACCCTAGCAGGTCTAAAAAAAAATATCACATGCAGAGGCATCGACACAGTGGGGTAAGGCATAATGAGCGATTCTAGTTAGCCTTTTGTCGTCAGTCTGATTAAAGCCTACAACAGTATAATTTTACTTATAGTAATGACATTTGAACTGAATATAAAATAAATCTTAAACTTATGAACCTCCTGTGAATAAACATACGCAGAAGTATGAGAGGCCATAAATTGGAAAGTATATACACGAATTTAACCGAGAATTTATACACTCGAGTTAGGAAAAAAAAAAGAAAAAATTCTTAAAAATTTAGTTCGCAAAATTTATTATTAGTAGTAACAGGAAAAAACACCTTGTCGTCATTATCTGATGTTCATTTTGAATACTAAAGTAATATATCTAAACAAAGTCTATGTTAATTTGGAAATAGGGTTAAAAAAAGTTTTCTATATAAATGGCATCTCTATCTATAAAAGGCAGGATGTGTATGTGTGTGTGTGTGTGTGTATGTGTGTGTAACGAATGCACGGCCGCAATTTTCGACGGTTTTGCACCAAAATTTACATGCACATGCTCCAAGTTAGCGGGAAGCCCAAGACCGATTTTGCATTTCCCAACTCCCATCGATAGTGGAAATAATCGAATTTTTCATGCTTCTACGGCAGTTTTTATGTAGTTTGCGGTCATTTTCTACTGGCCAGAGTGAGAGCCTATAGCTGGCTGACACGAATAGGCAAGAAGATTCTATTGGCCAGCGTGAGAGCCAACAGCTGACTGACACGAATGTTAACTAGCTTGCTAGCATGCAAAAAAATCGATAGCTGCATTCGTCACAAGTGGGAAAAATTTAAATCTGTGTGGCACTTTACTCCAATTGGCTCATTCGCTTGCTTAAACTCAACGTTGATTCTGATTCCGGAGAACTGGGTTGGATGTGAAAAAGTATTTGTTGTTAACATTCTTTTTTCATTCGGTTTTTCCAGTTACGAGTCCTTTTTTAAAGCTGGTCGTTTTGTGTTCATTTTGTTTAGTTCTTTTTTCGTAACAGATTTAATGTTTAGTATAGAGCTTAGAAAAAATTCGCAGTGTGAGATAGGCAAGAAGTAAGGCATGTAGCAACATCAGCACGGAAAAGGGCACTCCTTTAAAGGCAAGGAAGGGCAAAAATATTTTAAGTCAAGTGATAGCGATTGCTGTATGAGTCGTACGATTTTTTAATCAAGCACGGGCAACGTCCTCTAGTGTTTAGTACATAGAGGGTATGTCCTCTAACGATTTTGTCCCGTGTCCTTTCTGAATAATCTTCAATATGTTTTAAATGTCCTTTTTTAAAACTGCTTTTTAATAAATTGTATTTCTTTAATGACAGTTAAAAATATTTTTAGTGTAGGCATTTATCCACTAGAACTAATCTTTCGCATTTATTTTCGTAATAAAATGCTCTTGGAAAAAGCATGAATCCATTCTTTCTCTCTACCAACCACGTGTTAAATAGAATTGGTGGAATGTGCCTTGGTTGGTAACCAGTCTAAGAGAAGGAAAAATTTGAATTGCAAACCGTGGAGAAAGCAATGTGAAATTTCCCAGGAAATCATGAATCTCCAAAGCTTTATCTTTATCATATGTGAATAGATAACGAAAAGAAACGTGTGGAGAGACATGACTGACTGTATTCGGAATGGACATGGTATTAAAAATTATCCATACGTACATTTGAACTTTATTTGAAGACGTCCCGGGCGCATATCGTTGTACAGACAAAAATTACTCAAGCTTCCACAAATTTTGAGATTTTGTAAACGTTAGCATTCATTAACCATGTCCCAATGACAAACGACAACCCGCTGGAGGTGATGAAACTTTTTATTAATTCCGATATGGTTCTGTCAATGGCTAGGTGTTTATCAGCACGCCCACTCAAATGGATGGCAAAAGGCAAAGTTTAAAGTGGGGACCCATGCCTACATAGGACCAGGGACAAACATTACGCTAGCGTCCTCAGTATTTTTTTTTTTTTTTTTGTGGGGGATGCTTTATGCGCCAGAGATTAATACTAATTCCCTTTCATTGAAGGGGTGCTTATACTTCATTTTAATCGCTCGTTTATTTTTTTAATATAGGTATTTAATTGGAGCGGCTGTATCATCGGGCCGAGGTTAAAATTTGTATTTCATACATCCATAAGAATATGGACAAATATCGGCTCATGCTCGATCAACCCTTTTTAGGACACTTTATTAAATAAAGATTAACCCAAGTCTTCTCTTGTAGGTGAGGTAATGCCTGGGAGGACGGCCCATGGATTTTTTTATTATTTTAACTCTCAGCTGGGCCGTGTAGCTGTTTATCCACCAGGCGACTCAAGCCAAGTTTTAGATGGGATGGGAGCCCAAACGTGTCCATGGACTAGGGATAAAAATCCCCCTCACCATTTCCTCATTTGTGGGTAGCTAAAGTGTCAGGTGATTCCCCTAGCCATTTCCGAAGAAGTATTGCTTAGAGGGGGCGTCCCTCTAAGGTTTACATTCTATTAAATTTTAACCGTGCATCCCAGCTGGACCAGTTAGTATTTATCTGTAAATCCATTTCGCACAAAATACGACACAAGGTCGATATTTTAGTTAGAGCAACGAATACATCGGTCAAAGGACAAAACTTCCTCACTATTTCTCGTTTCGGGAACACCAGGTGATGAACCTGTCCAGTTTCATAAAGAGAAATATTGCCTGTGGGGACGGAACCCAGGGACTCGAACAGATTATATTAAATTTTAACCATCCGACCTTGCCGGGTCTGGTAAGTATTTTTATATAATAATAAATAATAGCCGGCCACTCGTATTCGAGGATACCTGTCTACTAGGGCGGCTAGCCAATCCCTATTGCAGATTCTCGCTCAGGCACATTTGTGTTTGTTCAACACCCACAGAGCCAACTTGTGGTTTATACTGCAAGTATGCTGAGCAGACCTTAGTTACAGTTTCTAGGAGAGAGAGAGAGAGCGTGTCATCTAGCATGATCAGCAATCTGAACAACGCCATCACAATCGAACCCTCGGCCACGATGACTTGTGACTTCGTGCTAGAATACGTCTACCCAATTTTACTCACAAGTCAATCCGTGGCATAGTTTTCAAACACTCTCCAAAGGAACCGCACGCTGGGAAACGAAACGTCAGAAAGTTGACGAATCAACCAAGTGAGATTCGAACCCAGGCCTTATGGTCAGAAAGCGACTGTCCTAACCACTCGGCCACACGCCTATTGTTTTATGTATAAGTTTGTTTCAGACATTCTAATTAATTTATCTTAATTTACGTTTGTATAAATAAATAAGAAATTATTTTAATTTCAGTTAAACAAAGGGCGTCATGTTGGCAAATGAAGCAGTTTTGCTTACAAATGCAGTTACAAGCAGATATATATGAATTGGAAAACAATTGAAAAACAAGTGATTACGTCTAATCCCAAGTGATTTATGAAGCCGGACTTAGCGTGGAACGAGACAAGCTTGCTAAACATCACGCCATGTGTGCGTTTCTTTCATAGAACCACAATAATGAAACACTTCTGAAGATCGAAATCATTCCACTAATGAAATGGTTTTGCTTGACGAGCTTTGCTAATGGTCACTCACTAATCGAGGAAGATATTTACAAAGATTTGCTTCGTGCGACAAAGATCAATGACAATAATGATATGAGAAGACTTAACACACGAAACTAGCGAATTCGTCTGAAGGAATTAATATGAAACATTAACAATGCCTAGTCTTAGACATTCAAACAAATAAGTATGTATGAGAACATATAACAAAATAAGGCATATTACTACGTCTATACTAGTTTATACTTCAGATTTTTTCATAGTAAAGTCGATAAAAATACGATTAAAGAAAAACTACTACTGCTACAACGAATACTACTACTACTACTACTACTACTACTAAAATAATAATAATAATAATATTTTTTTTTTGTCAGTAGAAAGTGTCATGATGCCATTTCTAACCTTAGGTCCCTGGGCGGGACCCGGAAAGAAATGTGTAAACGCCAGAAATCAAAGGAAATAAAAACAATAATAATAATAATAATAATGGCCGTCCCTGCAGACTGTAATATATATTTGATCTTTAAAAACTATCAAAGTACAAGGAACTTGAAATTGAAATCTCAAAATGTCGCACAATAGGATATCAGTAACTGAATCTGGAGAGTTCGGTTTGATTGGAAAAGGTTCCGATAGAAGGGACCCCTGGTAGTCCATGCCTTAAAGAAATACAAAAAATTGTACTCACAAGGACAGCCCACACATAACAATGGGCTTTATCTATGTAAAATGTGTGTGATCTTAGATTGTTTTTTGTTTTTTTTTCCAAAAATGCTCAGATGGGAATGTCATGAAGCCATTTCTGATCTTAGGTCTCTGGTTGGGACCCGGAAAGAAATGCTTAGACAACAGCAATCAAAGTAAATAATAATAATAATAATAATAATAATAATAATAATAATAATAATAATAATAACTTACGTTTGCATATGTAAATAAGAAATTATTTAAATTTCGGTTGGAGCAGGGCATCATGTTGGCAAATCTATAAGCAGCCACTGAATATAATACTTAGTAGATAATATGCCTATTTTACGTGAAGGAAACTGCAAGAAACTGGTATGAACATCAGCTCGACTCGGTTATAGAGATTAGGACCTGTAACAATTTTATGGGACTTTACAATATACACAGGCCAAACAACCAAAGCTAATGGTCCAGACATCAGGATCAAAGAACACAAAAACAGAATGTGCACTCTTAATGATATGGCAGTTCCTGCAGGTTGTAATGTATCTTTAAAGATCTTCAAACAAAACTATCAAAATACAAGGATCTAGAATTAGAAATCTCAAAAATCTGGCACATTAGGACATCAATAATTCCAGTTGTAGTTGGAGCACTCGGATTGATTGTAAAAGGTTCCTCTGAGCACACTGAAGGTATTCTTGGTAGGCCATATCTTAAGGAAATACAAAAAATTGTACTCACAAGTGCAGCTCACACATTACGAAGAGATTTACCTATGTAAAATGTCTGTGATCTTAGGTTCTTTTTTTGGGGTGGGGTACAAAAACGATCAGTGGAAAATGTCATGAAGACATTTCTGACTTTAGGTTTCTGGTTGCGGAAAGAAAATGTTTATACGACAGAAATTAAAGGAAAGAACAAAAACAACAACAATAACAATAATAATAATAAAAAAATAATAATAATAATGGTTCATCTACCAGATTAAAAAATCTCAAGTTTATTACGTCTACTACTTGGTGTTGGGCTTGGTTAGGTTAGATTTTGCTTGTCAAAACTTGGGTGATTTAATGTCGAGATCTGTTTTTATTATACTTGAATTTCTAGATAAAAATAATCAGTTTTATGAGAAAACATTGGTCAGGTTTAAACTTGAGTCTGTAAACAAGCATTGGTTGTATTGATACATGAGTCTGTGTGTAAACTTTTTCGCGTTTACACTTGAGTCTATAGGCAAAAATTGATCCGTTTTATACTTAGTCTAAAGTCAGGTTTATATTTTAGTTCATAGCTAAACGTTGGCCGAGTTTATACTTAAGTCCATGCATAAAAATTGGTCAGATTCATTAGGTTTAAACATAGTTCATATATATATATATATATATATATATATATATATATATATATATATATATATATATATATATATATTGGTCAGGTTTATACTTGAGTCTATCGATAAATATTGTTCAGGTTTGTACTTGAGTCTATAGGCAAACAGCAGTTGAGTTTATACCTGAATCTATAGACAAACATTCGTCGGGTTTATATTTAAGTCTATAGGTAAACACTGGACAGGTTTATAGTTGATTCTATAGATAAGTATTGGCCGGGTTTATACTTGCGTCTATAGATAAACATTAGTTGGTACTAAGTTGGAGAAACGGTATAGTTAAGAGTAAAAGTAGGATAATGAAGAATGTACCTATATGACTATATTTTAATGACGCTTACGGTTTAGCCTTTGTAGTCTAATTGGTTATTTACTGTCCTGGTCAGACGGGCTCCCAAGATATCTGAAACAAGTTCAGATATGATCTAGTGTTTATTCTTTTCGTTATAATCGATGCTGCTTTCTTCGTGGACGTATAATATAAATATATCCTGACCGTTGCTACAGAAATAGCAAACAACAGACAATTGGTGGATTTAGGATGAGGCTTTGGGTGAAAGATGGTTCTATGAAGAGAGAAACAGAGTCACTTATATTTGCAGTATAGGAGAAAGCCAATATCCCAAGTTGGTCAGAAAGATTATGAACAACGATATGATTGGATTGGTAAGATAATCTATTGGTAAAGATGCCTAAGTTCGGCTTCAGCGTGAAAGAAAAATGGTATGTATATCAGCCAGAGGCAGTGGTAGAAAATGACACTCAAAAGATATGCGATTTCTCTGTCCAGGCAGATCATGTCATCGAAGCACGTAGACTCGATCTTATTGTGATAGATAAGGAAATTAGCAATTGCTGAATTATTGACTTTGCTGTTTCATATGATACAAGAATGGGTTCCAAAGAATATCAAAATATTGAACATATTAGGATTAGAGTAGGGAGTAAAAGAGATTATGGAACATGGCTGTTGAATTCATTTCTGTAATAATCGGTGCACGTGGAATACTAAGAACTTTGAAGAGCGCTTAGGGAAAGACCTTAAGAAAACTGTCATAATTTGGTCTGCGGGGATTTTCCAAAAGAGTCTTGTAAAACCATATGAAAAGAACAGAATTTGATTGTACGACAACACAATAATGACAAGTCAATCAGGCAAATATCGTACATGTGACATTTTTTTAAGCATATCCCCCCCAAACAAGGCGGGAGTGCCACGTTACAGTGAGTGAGAGTAAGAATAAAGAGGGGTGTTTGAGGAGAGGATAAAGAGAAGATGAAGGCATCAGAAGATGTCGATTGACATTACATTTGAATATTTGAAGATTATAGCTATCAGCGAAGCAAGTAAGAGGAAGGGAGTTCCACTGTCGGGAAGTGCGAGATAAGAAGCTGTTTGCATTTAACCGTTTCGACAGTAAAAGTGTGGGACCGAGATGTCAACCTAATAGCACGCTTAAATTCATGCAGTTTGGTAACCAGTGAAAGTAGCTCGTCAGAGGTGTTACTATGAAAATATTTCTAGAAAAGACAAAGGGAAGCCACAGCACGTCTTTGAGAAAGTGACTGTAGACGAGATGCCAGATCAGGACCTATCGCATTGCATATTCGTTTTGGGATTTTGTCGAGAATCTCGCGATGAACAGCGGAGGCACCAGACCATATATGTCAACAGTATTCAATGTAAGGACGAATGGTTGATTTGTAGATTTGAAGGATGGACACAAGCGAGAAAAACCTTTTGGCGCGGCACAGAGAACCAACTTTCCTTGCCGTAGATGAAGCTATTGATTCAATGTAGTTGTTCCACTTCAGGTCAGTGGAAAGCGTGAGACTAAGCAGGCGCAGGGAGGCGCTTTCGTGAAGTTCATGCAAAAATGATCATAATAATTTTGATAGATTAAAATAAAAGTACCTTTCTAAGATTAATCTAGGGACGACTCAAATTCGGAAGTTTCATTGTCCATAAAACTGCCTATCATTGTTACCCAATCAGAAATCACGAAGATTATTAAACAGTTCAGACGATTTCGTGATTATGTGTTCTGCTAAAGTATTAAGAAACCCGCCCATACAAAGCGATGTCTTTTGGGCTATCGGTAAGATAAATATTTCTTTTATAAAATCCATTTTCTTGGTTTGGTTTGGTTTGTTTTATTTTACGGCATATCAACCTCAATGGGTTATTTAATGCGGACAATGTTTATTGCTGGTAATAGCTTTCTGTTTTTTTTTTTTAAATTTATTGCAGGTATCAGTCTGTATTTCTGAGATGAGGTATTATGTACACTATTTACATTGTTCGGACTATCGTCCTCATCTTTGTTCCTATATTTATCACAACGTTTCGGCCGTTGTACGCTCCGGCCTTTTTCAGGTAGTTGAAATGTCGATCTGAACCCCTTATTTTGCTTGTTGGGATAGACTGTTCTAGTTCCACGTGCCATGTTTAATGGATGTCATTTATCAGTTATCTCCTGTTATTTCCCCTCTCCAAGTTCTCCACTGCCTTAACCTTCAGTATCTGTCTATATTTCTTAGATGAGATAATTATGTACACTATTTACATTGTTTGGACTATCGTCCTCATCTTTGGTGCCATATTTATCACGACATTTCGGCCTCTCTCCTGTTAATTCCTCACTCCAACTTCTCCACCGCCTTAACCAGGTATTGAACTTACAATCTTTGGGCCCTGTCACTGGATCTAAGTAACGCCTTTATCCACTGTTCCATGTGTCCTCAAGGACAGGAGATAACTGATAACTGATATCCGTTAGACATGGCACGTGGAACTAGAACAGTCTACCCCAGGGAGCGAAATAAAGGGTTCAGTTCGACATTCCAACCACCTGAAGAAGGCCAGAGCGTACAACGGCCGAAACGTTGTCATAAATGTGGCAACAAAGATGAGGACGATAGTCTGAACAATGTAAATAGTGTATTGCTGGTAATATTTTTTTCAAAACTATTGCTGGTATTACTGTAATAATTTTTGTACTTCAAAAATATACTTCTGATAATAATTTTCTCCAAAAATATATTATTGGTATTAAAACTTATTTTTACACTTTCATAATTTTGATCCCAATTTGGGGGTTAACTATTTGCCCATATCTGAGACTTTAACAGGTAGACTAGTTGCCATTCAAGGCTATATAACCCGGTCTGCCCTGCTATTTACCTATAGCTGGGAGGAGAAGAAGAGGATTCATAACTTTCCCAGGGCTATTAGCACGTAAGTGAATATAATGGATTCTACTGGAATTCGAACTCGTCTCTCCAATTTCTCAATCCGAGCCATTATCAATTACTCCACCGTGCCTCCTCTATATCAATAAGAGTAGATAGTCTCTCTTATCGTCCGGTTCGCACTCCTCTCGGTCTTTGAACAAGTCGTTTATCCATTGCTTCCTGTGTAGGACTTGGTTTTCGGTTCCTTCTAAATTCTACTTCAACTCTATACTTGTAACGTTTCTGCCTAAACTCTGAAATCTTATTTACTATTTATTTATTTTTTCCTCAATAGGAGTAGATAGGTTCGCCTATTGTTCGTTTCACGCTCCACCCCGATTTTTATTTTTTTTTTTTTATCTTTTGACAGAAGTAGAGGTTTATCTCTTGTTTCCTGTTTAGGATTGTGTTTCCGGTTCTTTCTATAGGTTTTTTTTCCATTCTCTTTCACTCCTTGTAGTCCCTTGCATCTTAGTGGCATTATCGCCTTGCTTGGGGTGAATTGATTAAAAATTGCAACAACTGTCATGATTGCTTCTAAGATTACCTAGTTAAAGAACATTTTTTTATTAAATGAAGCATAGTCAATTGTTATTAATTTATGAGTCGACAGATCGAGACTTTCAGGTAGATATCATTCATAGCGAAATATCTTTTGAAAAATATCTAAACTGTCAACTGTATACAACCACTTCCCCAGATCAATCATCAAAAATGGCTTCGAACAAATGAAGACTGTAGGTCTTATAGAGAACTTTTCTCCTTTGAGCTTAGTGAAACAAAGAGCCGTATCAAATAACAGAATCCGCATTAAGGACTTTCAACAGCAGTAACAACTAAAATGGATAGCACATTTAACCCAGAGTGAAAATAATGACATAATCAAGAGGTTAACGTTCAACATTACTTCAAACAAAAGGTTCGGAAGGAAACTCTAGTATGTACTGGAAAGATCAATATCAGTAGACTTGAAAAACCTACTTCCGGAAAAAAATTATAATAGAAATATTTTATAAACTGACAGTAGCACTGGCTGTTCGGTGAATGATTGCCGAATATTTCCATAGAAGGAAACGGCTAATATTATAATTGCCCTTTATTTCAGTTGCTTATATATCTGGTGGTAAGTCTAAAGCCATCTCTTAAGTCAGGCTTTGGTAGATCAGTTGGCCAAACAGCTAAAATAAGTTGAAAGAAATGCTAATCTAAACTTAATAATATTTAACAATACATTCATGTAATAACAAAATTATTAAACCCTATATGTGATCATGGCTCTTCACGAATTCCTTTTCTTTATTATTTGTGAACTTGTATATCTTCTTGAGAAAAATAAAGAGGCTGCGAGTTGTATTCTCAACTGTTTAGAAATTTTCCTGAGACTGAGGAACCAGTTTATACAAATTTTACGGGGGATGAAGAAATGAATTAATGTCTTTCCCAAAGGCACTTGAACGAAAGTGAACGCAACGCACTCAGGCGGAATTAGAAGTCGGCTCGGTGGCAGGAAATTCTGCGCCGAAAACTATTACGCTACTCGCAAAGATATTGCGTCGTATTTAAATTAGTTTTATCATATGATCTGTATGAATTAAACATTTCTGAATCGAAATCGGTATTTTCCACCGGCATTTTTGCTTAGAGTGTCGGATAGCGTAACGATTACCCACAGGAAAAATATAATAGTACTTGTTGCTTTGGCTATCATCACAATGTTTCTCTTGATCCATTCTATCGATTCCCCCAAATGTTCAAGAAAGAGAACTGTAGCCTTGCTAACCGAAAGGATCCTCTGTGGCTCAATCGGTATAAGCACGTCAGGCTATAGGATGGTTCCGTATAGGATACATGTTCGATTCTTGTCGGAGGACGAATATTTTCTATGAGAATTTCTCGGACATTAAGGCCGGTAAATGTTGTTAATACTGTTTATTATAAGCAGGGCATTTTTGTATCTATAAAAAGAACGTATAAACATAAAAAAATGTTTTAAAAGAGAAGTGCGTATTTTTGTTTTTTAAGAAAAGATTGGCGACAACTATATGAGCAGATCAGCCCATTGTTGGTAATGCACGCAAAACAGAAACTCGGGTGATACTGGCGATTATATATATATATATATATATATATATGAAAGTGAACATTGAAGTCAACACTCAGAGGCGACAGGCTGTTTCATGCTGGACGCAATATGAAACACCCTGTCGCCTCTGAGTTTGACTTCAATGTTCACTTTTATATTTATATACGCTCTATCTCTGATATTGAGCACTTCATCCCATAAATATAGCACACCTTAAAACTATATTTCTTCATATATATATATATATGTGTGTGTGTGTGTGTGTGTGTGTGAGAGAGAGAGAGAGAGGGGGGGAATATGTGGTGCAGTTCAATTTATATTACAATGAATCATTCATAGAAAATGTAAATTAGTAAAGTTCATGATATAAAATGGTGAAATCACTTCACTAACAAAATTTTAAAGATGCATTAACCTATCAATCACTCAATGAATGTCATGATCCTTGTTTTTTAAAATTATGAACTGTATAAGTTCTTTCTTAAATACGCAAGTACTTTCGACTGTACATTCAGTCATCTTCCGGCATGGAAATTATTTTGTTTTTGGTAAAATTCATGTAGCATCCGAGAGGAAAAAATATAATGCGAATCTCAATATGTTCTTTTTTTTAAAAATATGTTATGGTTAACGGATACAAATATTTGGAGCGTGCAGTCGCAACACTAAGGTTGAATTTCTTTGAAAATGTAAGAGAGTGCGTTTTTTACTAATATGCTATTTGAGAATTTTTGTTGTAGGAGTTTATCAGTCGGTGTGGCATGAACTAAATAGTTCAATAAACAGAGTAATATCTCAGTTGTTATCCCGAAAATTTGCACGTCGAATCAGTTCTTTTAAATCAAATATGTGGTGCATTTGCGTATTTAAGAAATACCTTATACAGTTTATGATTTTAAAAAACAAGGATCATAACATTCATCGAGTGATTAGTAGGTTAATGCATGTTTAAAATTTTGTTAGCGAAGGGATTTCGCCATTTTATATCATTAACTTTACTAATTTACTTTTTGTATGAATCATTCATTGTAATATATATATATATATATATATATATATATATATATATATATATATATATATATATATATATATATATATCCAGGGAAGTATTTTCGTTTCTTACTAAGCAAAAAGGATTAAACTGTTTGAAATCCATATACAGTAAACAAGTTCAAGTGTGCCAAATATTATCGGTACCACTAATGCATCCATTTCAGCTTCCTCCATATATCCGGTGCAGGTTTCCTCCGCTTTCCGAAATGTTTTAAATCGAAGAAACAATTAATATAAACTTAATAGTTTTGACGTTCCCAAACCTGACATACATTTCTCCGTTGGGTATATACGTATGTGCCGCTTCCTTCAATTTCCTTATCTCACTAAAATGCTGCTTATCTATTGATTAAACCGCATCCGAGATAGGATAGTGCGATCACGCCTTCCTCAAGATATGATATGGTGATTTTCTAAGCGTAGGTTTGATGTGGCACAAGGTCAAAAATATAAGGTACCCTCAAAATATGATATGTTATACAATACGTTTCTATTTAACTTCTTTTCATGTTTTCTTATGTACCATGGGATGTTTTAACAATCTACTTGTGGGAGATAACGGCGTGAAGCGGGTTAAGACTATTGGAATTAACTCCACCCTCGGTAAGGTGGGACATGGGCAACAGGTGTTACCTGAACGTCATCCAGCAACTGTTAACAAAAACGGTGTAAAGAGGATCAACCTCCTTGTAACTGATCCTTCGCCCGATAAGCGAAGACATGAGCGACATGTGCCACCGGGCCGTCATTAAGCAACAGTTCGCATCAAACAAATAATAATTCTCGAGACATGGAATATCAGAACAAGAAACAAATGTGGCCGGTTATAAAATAAGACGCAGGAAATAAGCAAGATGAATATTAATATTTTAGGCGTATGTGAAACGAGATTGGCAAACAATGGAAATTTCGTCATTTATACAGGAGCATATATGCAAGCAGAAAGAAAAATGAAAGAGGAGTAGGACTGATATTAGACAAAGATATGTAGAAATGTGTCCGGGGATACTGTGTGAAATAATTATTGTCGTGAAAATAAAAGAAAGGTCTTTCAACATATCCATTCCATACTCGTGTATGCACCGATAGCAGAAAGTACAGAAGAAAACGTTTAAAAGTTTTACTTTACGCTAGACAACGCCAAGACTCAATATAACCCGCAAAAAATTATGTCATGGGGGACCTGAATGCCAAAGTATGCAAGCAGAGAGATGGTGAAATGGTTGGTAAATTCGGACTCAGTCAGATTTTTTCCCGCAGTAGCTTGCTATTTCTTTCTATCAGTTGCCATCCAAGACTATCGAACCCTAGTCTGTCCTGCTATTTACCCATAGCTGGCGGGAGAAGAAGAGAATTCATACCTTTCCCAAGGTTATTAGCACGCAAGTGAATGTAATGGATTCAACTGGAATTCGAACTCGGCTTTCCGATTCCTCAATCCGAACTGCTATCGATTACTCCACCGTAGGACCTCGTAATAATCATAAACGCAAAGAAAAATGGGTCCAATGTTACACAGCGATGATCAGGTAGTAGCCAGCAACTGGTTTTAAGAACATCCAAAATGTATGTGAAGAAGATTAAGAGGAGAAACACCAAATCGACTATATAGCTATTAATAAGAGATTCAAGAATGAAGTTTTACACTGCGAAAAATACCCAAGTGCCTAATGTGGAAGCTACCATCTTCCAGTAATATGAAACTACGAAAATTGAAGAGGGCCAAATTGCAATACGACCGATTCCTGAATGACCCGAATGAAGATGGACAATGTTAAGAGCAGATACAGTGGACAAAATGAGAATAGAACCGCGAAGCGCGACATATTAAGAATAAGCTTTAGTAACATCATCAATTGAGATACTTCCAAAGAAAAATAGGCAAAGAAAAAAAAGAAAGAACTGATAACAAATAGAATTGTCGATTATGAAAAGAAGACAAAGAATAATGCCAAGGTGTAGCACAGAATATAAGAGCCTGCGCAAAGAAATTAGAAAGAAATGCAAGCAAGCAAAAGAGGAATGACTTAACGAAAAATGTGCAGAAATGGAAATAATGAGTATCACAAATAAGACAGATATGCCTAAAAACATAAAAGAACTAATAGGACAAAATACATGCTCGTCGAGAGGATGCATAAAATCCAAGGACAGAACGCTGATATTAGAGAAAGAAAAAATGCTTCAGAGGTGGAACGAATACGTCGAAGAACTCTTTCACGGCGAAAGAGAACAACCGGTAATACACAGAATTTTCAAAAGACCAGACTTATAAAAAAAACTGAAGTGGAATCAATATGACCAAATTGAACAGAAACAAAATAGCAGGACTAGACGAAATCGTAATAGATGCTGGCAGCCTTAGATGATTTCAACATTGACAAAATTACAGACATAATACAGAAAATATACGACAGCATTGATATATCGGAAGACCGAAATAGATCCGTTTTCATAGCACTGCCTAAGAAGCCAGGTACAAACGAATGTAAACTCCATCGGACAATCAGCCTAATGAGCTATATAACAAAACATATCATTCTGATGAATACGGCGCGCAGCAAAATCAGACCGGAAATAGCACAAGAACAGTGCCGATTCGTAAAAGACCATAGGACTGGGAATGCGATATTTATGATAAAACTTATGCCAGAAAGAGCCATAGAAATGCAGAAGTAGGTGTAGCTGTGTTTTATAGATTATTCAAAAGTGATTGATAAAGAGCTGTTGGGACTGCTAGGTAACCTCGGCATATTTGGTAAGGATTTTAGAAGAACTGGCAGCAACATACGGATAGAAAGTGAGTTCATTAAATATGCAAAAAAAAAAAAAAAATAGAAAGGGGTGTAAGACAAGGATGTGCCTTATCACTAAACTTATTCAACCTATACAGCGAGGTGATTCTGCGAGAATTAAAAGTCCTATCAGATTTCATTATTGGCGGTTACAGTTTTTAACATCTCAGCAACATAAGATATGCAGATGACACAATGTTCATTGCAGACACAGAAAGGAATCTAAAAGAATGCTTACCGACGGTAGTGAAGGAAAGCGAGAAGAAAGGGCTAAACATCAATCGCTTGAAGACAATTCATGGTTTTTAGCAAAAGAAATAGCCCAGCATGCATATTACAAATTGAAGACACTGAAATCAAACAAGTACATCAATTTAAATACATCGGAAGCGTTTTAACAGAGAATGGAAAGTGTGACACTGAAATCCGAAGGTGAAATTGCTATAGCGAAAAATGCCATCCAAAAGCTAAGCAAAGTATTAAGAAACGGAATTATTTCTTTAGAAACAATGAAAAGAGTACTGAACTGTCATTTAATATCAGTCCTCCTATATGGCAGTGAATTCGAGACAATGGATGGTAGGAAATTGTGATGAACGATGAACACCAACGCCCTGAAGGAACATGGCACACAGAAGAAGATAGGATGCTGTATGTGCAGGTTTTTGTATTCCATTTAATTTGTGAAGGAGTTTGTGAAAACGTCGGACTTTTATCGAAAGATATTGCCAGATGCGTATTGTAAAAAGCCCATAATATTTATATTTGTCAAGTTTTACAATGCGCCTATGTTAATCAATTCCAGAAATTTACCTTACATCCACTTTACTGACACTTAGAATATACGAGCTTGCCATAAACTCATAGACAGAAAATCACGCCATGACCCATAATAAAACACTATACAATTAGGCTGATCTATGAAAGAATCTGTTATTTCACTTAAATCAATAGATTCCGTAGGCTCCATGTGGAGCACAGGATCTCATATGCGGTTTTAGTTGCAATTTCTTTGTTTTACGGAGTATTGTTGGCAAACCTATATCTATCCCTCTTTCCCGAATGCTTTTTTTTTCGTTTGCTTTTATATATATATATATATATATATATATATATATAAACTGTAAAAATTGAATATAGTTCATCTGATTTTAAGTCTATTAGACAATCAATAATATATTGAAAATGTCATCTACACATAAAATCAATACAATCAGGAGATGGCTCATAAAAAATGAACACAATCTCAATTACTAGTATTTTAAGTAATTTCACCAACAGCGAGTATTTAAAAAAATCACACAAGCAAATATTAAAAATCTATATTCTAATAATCTGATTTTTATTTGTTGGTTTGTCTGTTTGCTGCCGTAACAGTGATTCTCAACTGGTGTGCCACGCGATCGTCTTAAGTGTGCAGTGAAATATTGCCACGGTATACATATAAAAGTTGTTCCAATAACTTGGGCAGATGAATTAATTTTAAGCGTCAAATGATTTTTTTTTCTTTATATCCAGATTTAACAACTTAAGTCTGGCAATTTCAACCATGGAAAGAATAACAATCAAACAACGTGTTAAAGTTATCGAAACCTATTCAAAGGGAAATGCAATGAGAAGTTCCCAGGTCACATCAACTTTCGAAACAGCGAAGTCAATTGGTCACCATAATCGTGAGATTTGACGACTTTAAATTTTTTCCTTTGGTCTCATCTCAAAAGTAAGGTCGATGCCAACAAGTCAACAACAATTCAACAGCTGAAGGATGAGATAATAAGGCATATTGGTGAGATCGATGGAGCAACTATGCAAAGACGTCATCAAAAATTTTTACCATAGAGTGGAGATGTGCCGCCGAAGCATTGGCGGACATTTGGGTGATATTATTTTTCACACATAATTGCTATGGCATAATTAATATGATCCAATACAGAAATAAATAAATTCTCACCAATAACACTGATTTATTTACTGCTGACTTTGATCCGTCTTAATGAACACCTATATATATATATATATATATATATATATATATATATGGAATTAGTAATGATACAGCATTAATATTTGAATAAATGAATAAGTATTTTTTTCACTATTCTTTGATTATGTTATTTAACATACTTTGTTTTCATGTTTACTTTTTAAAAACATTTTTTACATCTTTAATGCAACTTTTAAAAATGCATGGTTTTATTTCACATTTAAATGTATATCCTTTTAAAATTTTTCTATTTGTGCCGTGATATTTTCATTTTCTCCTGAGTGGGCCGTTACTTAAAAAAAGTTGAGAAACACTGCAAAAACAACAAAAACGGTACACCATAGCGAGAGTTATGTCAGGATTAAATCAATATATATATATATATATATATATATATATATATATATATATATATATATATGAATTCTGACACTTTGTGACCTTTCAACCACCTGATGAACATTCATGAACGTTCTCAAATTCAAAAGCGGTTTAAAAACCAGTGACGCCATTGCTTTTGTATATGAACACGTGCACTAAAATAAACCCTACAAAGTCTCTAAGAAGACGAAACGCGTCGTCTAAGAATAGTTTTTCCTCTTGTCTATTTTACATATACACTCTATCTTAAAATAATTCATATATATATATATATATATATATATATATATATATATATATATATAAAAATTACTAATATCTTTCCGAATGACGGATTAGATGGATTAGATGGAGTAGATGTTCTGTTACAAGTATTTTCGAAGAAATTTGCTCCTTCATCGTCAGGTATTAATATTGTTTTCATTTCAGGTAAATTTCCAAGACGAAAATAAATGTATTGCAATCCGAAAGATGTTTTTTTTTTAAGTCTGCTATTTATTAATGGTACAAAAGCATGAACTTTTCAACCCACCTTTGTAGAAACAACACACTGCTAGCGTGTTTGTGAGTCTGTATGTTTCAGTCTGACTAATGTGCGTGAGGGCTAGGTTTGTGGTAGGGGATATTTTGATGTGACCATTGTGGTCGTCGTAAGCTTCAAATAAACATGTCATGATTTTTTTTCAGAGTTAGTCATTACACATTCCACGTGGCACAGAAAAATGTAAACACTGAAACGGAAATCGTTTTATGACCTTAAAATCTGACCGTAGTAGAGTGTTTTTATTTTACCTACGTTTTTAGTACGTCTTTCATCAAATATAGTTTCCTTTTTTTAAAAAATCGGTAAAAAAAATCCAATATTCCAAAATTCCAAGATAGGTAAAACAACTGCCCACTTCACTAGATAAATGCCTGGATTTTTATGATTACAGATTTACAGTCCACCTCTCTCTCCTAAAGAGGACTCTTCCTATTTACATTATTTATATTGTTCAAGCTATTGTCCTCTTCTTTATTGCCATATTCACGACGTTTCGGCCATTGTACGCTCCGATCTTCTTCAGGTGATATTTTATCTATTTTATTGTTCTAATAGATTTTATAATATAAAATCTATTAGAACAATAAAATTCGGTTCAAAATTCCTACAAATATCACCTGAAGAAGAACGGAGCGTACAATGGCCGAAACGTTGTGAATATGGCAATAAAGATTGTTCTAATTCCACTTGCTATGCCTTCTGGATATTATAATTTAATTTTTTTTCTCTCTGTGGCCAGCGATTGAACTCACAACCCTTTGGATCAAGTTAATTTTGGATCAATCAACTAATGCATTTATCCACTGGGACATGTGCCATTAAGAGTGAATTTTAGGGAACCTAATATCTCAGTAACCATTTTTACCAGAACTCATATTACAATTTTTATTGTTTTTCTCTAGTTCCCTCTATTAATGGTTCCCATATTGTATTCATTTCTATGTTTGTCCTCCTTGGGAGAATTTTATAGCCCAGCATATACCCTGTTTCTTTAAATTTTCGTATTTTCCAGTGATATCCTATGTCTATTATTTGAACTTCATCCAACAGAGGAAAGTGATCTCCCTTTTGTTTTCATATATGGTCAGCCATACCTGATTTTTCTATTTCCCGTCGTGTTACAGCCTTACGGTGTCCCTGCAAACTTATCTTAAAGAGCGGTGTGTTTCTTATTTGTATTTTTTGCCACAGCTGCACAGGATGGTGTACATATAGTTCTTAATCATGTTCTCCTCTATGGCCAGTCTTAAACGGAAGAGATGTCTGCGTAGTGTGAAACCGCGCCTGAAAGCTGTACTGATGTTATATACACCACAGATTTTTTATATCTTTTCAGATAAGCCTTTCATATGAGATAAGGCAGACCAAGGCTGTTTATCTGAGCGTAGTTATCATCTTGTGCCCTTCTTTCCTAGTTTGTGTGTCCTGGGTAGGTGTGTGTTACGTTGCAGGATACTTGTATTGACCATTTCTTCTTCATACGTCTTCCTATCAATCATTGTATAAGGTGAAGTGACGTAAAGCGAATAATTAATTATCACTAATCAAATTCGCTCTTTTCGTTCAGATCTTTACAAATAGGACAGACCATGGAGCTAAATTGACATAATTTCCTCTATATTCTCACTGTAAGGAGTAATTTCCATTCAGACAGCTTTTTTGCAAGTCTCCCGCGTGGATGCTTCCCTGAACACTATACTATTGATCTCTTCAATCGTTATCTATCCTTGTTATCCTCAAAACCTTCACATCCTACCATTCTTCTCTTTCATTCATATCAAACCCCATTTATTATGAACCACTTGGATAATAACCCTCTACCTAGAGTGGCTCACCGAAGCATGGAATGGGCGTACGAAAACATGTGAATATTTTCCTATACTCCAGCTATTACTTTGCTTCAGATTTTTGCTACAGTTAACAGTAATGACTACAGATTTAATTTTGAAAGAGCAAAGAGCTTTAGAGCACCTTTACAGTTTGAGAAAGAACTGTATGATAGAAAAAAAGGCTTGACCCTAATCAATTAATCATAATGACGTATTTCAAACCTTCTACAGTAGACGACGTACCTCGATTCAACATTGAGACTGGTAGACATAGATGAAGCCTATTTGGGAGGGAGAAGACTCACAAAAATCTTTTCATATAAATTAGTAGTAATTGTTTCTTCGCTTTATGGCAATTTCGGAAAGTGAAAGAATCCAGTATCAGAAATATTAGAAACGTGTGAAACCGGAATGCATCGGTCGTACCGATAATATTTGGCGCACTTGAAACCGACCAAAAACACGAGATGTGAGATTAGAAGAGTTAGAAATTCAAAAGAAAAACTTGATACTGTTCAAGTCAAAACAGTATTCAGGTCTGTGGAAATACAGAGAAATGGCTTCAATCCTACATTTCACTGAAAATGTCTTAATATCATCAAAAATAGAACATCGTTAAATATTACTTACAAATGGTCTACCCATGGCCGGTTCAAGAATCTCGTGCAAAAACTAACGTTTTCTCAGTTTCTTTTCACTCTCAATAACCCCCTTGAGTCTTAACGTCTTTATTGCCTTGATTAGGGTGATATTTTTTAAAGGATAGCGTAAAAGAGGTTAGCCTATGTCTGGCAATGATCAGCTCTAAAGCTTACCGGAGTAAAGTGAAAAAAACATGTAAAGGGTGTTACAATAACTTGGGCCGATTTTAAATGTGAATTAAGTTTAAGCGTCTAATGATTTTTTTCTTTTTCTTTCAGAGTTGGCGGACATTTGGGCGATATTATTTTTCACACATAATTGCCATTATTTAAATAACATGATCCAATAGAGAAACAAATATATTTTTACCAATAACACTGATTTACTTACTACTGACTTTGATCCGTCTTAATGAAACACCCTTATATATAATCTGTCTTAATGAAACACCCTTTATTAACACTGAAGTCCTCAGGTTTGCAAGAAAGACACACATTGACACCAAAGAAGTATTTAAGTTGGGAAAGTAGTGTCTGAAGTATATAAGGCTATCGTCTAATAAAGTTTTTAATGTTCAGTGAACTGTCAGCAAAACAAATGAGAACTACGGTAGAGATAGAAGAACTTTGACACCATGTAACATCGACTATCGAAAATAGACAATACGGTTCTATTATAATTTTGCACCTCCGAAAAGGGGTGCAATCTCAAATCACGTGGAAGCTAAGCGGCAAAGATACAATTAAAAAATCCAAGCAATGCATGTGTCATCCAGTAGTGATATAATCTTTATATATAAATCAGAGGATATCTGTGTGTCTGTCTGACTGTGTAATACCTTTTCACTCGAGATCCATCCAACCGATTATGGTCAAACTTGTCAATACATTGTACAATGCAAGAGATAGGTTCTTAGCGTAAAAAATCGATAATTTTTAAAAAATCAATAATCGATAAAGCCGATCAAAAATCGAAAAAGTCAACTTTTTTCCACCGATTTTGTTCAAACTCTGTGTGTAGGTTGCTTACATCATGACGAGCTCAACGATACCTCATTTTTATTTTTACGCCACTGCGTTTAGCGAAAAGAAAACGCATAAAACGAAAAATCGATTTCAATAAAAATCGATTTGAACACAATTTTTAAACTCATTCAATTTTGAAGCAATCTAATAAAAACTTCACTAAATTGTAGCCAACAATAAGTTGGTTGTTTAAGTGATATAAATGAATGCATCCATATAGTGAAAACCCGCGTAAATAGCGAAAAATGGCGATTTTTACTGGTTTCTTATTTTTCGTTGATCTTTCAACCAACTTTCATCAAATTTAACAATTGCTTTATAAATGTATCCTCTTTTATATCCCTACTAGCACATTGACAAATTGAATTTCGAAAACTCCAAAATAATTGTGGTCTGAAGTGGGTCTTCATATTGCCTGTTTACCCCTTCATGACCCCGGCAAACTTTGATTAAATAAATGCAGACTACATCTGTTATATCAATAACTGCATTAATTCAAAATGTATTTTTAATGAAAGTACTTTAAAGTAATTGAAGATAGACTTTGTTACATGTAAACATGATGCTGTTTCATTCTAATTGAATGCTTTTTCTGATCGACCAGCTGGGTATTGGCTGCTAGTGTACAATAATTGATTATATGGACTATAGGTGAACAATTTAACTAGAAAATTTGGTAATAAATACAATGAATCTAAATACAGTTTAGAGACAACAAATATTTTTCATGACAACTGCTCTGATGAGCTACTTTCATTGGTACCCCAACTGCATGAATTTAAGCGTGCTACTAGGTTGGCATTTCGGTCCCACCATTTCACTGGTGAAACAGCTAAATGTAAACGTCTCTTCTACTTCAACGGCTTCTTCCCTCGCACTTCCCGACAGTGGAACTATCCTCCGACTTGCTTTCCTGGTAGCTATAATCTTCAAATATTCAAATGTAATGTCATTCGACATCTTCCGATGCCTTGATCTAATTCCCCGTTCTTCTCTTTATCCTTTCCTCAACATCCCTCTTTTCTCTTGATCTCACTCTTAGTAACGCTTGCTTGAGGTGAAATGCTTAAAAAAAATCATAATAGATCATTCTCTGTAAATAAATCAACAATGTTTTACGCTAATTTTTAGCATCAACTTTTTTTTCTTCTAAAATGTTGAATAATATTTTACATGCAATGATAACAGCAAAAAATTGCAATATGAGCACTGGTAAAAATGGTTGCTGAAGACATTAGGTTTATAATACCCAGAAATTCATACACATGGCACAGTGGATAAAGGCGTTAGTTAGATCCAGTGACAGGACCCAAAGAGTGTGAGTTCAATACCCGGTTAAGGCGGTGGAGAGGGAAATTAACAGGCGATAACAGATAACTGACATCCATTAAACATGGCACATGGAACTAGAACAGTCTATCCCAGTGAGCGAAATAAAGGGTTCAGTTCGACATTGCAACCACCTGAAGAAGGCCGGAGCTTACAACGTCCGAAATGTTGTAATAAATATGGCGACAAAGATGAGGACAATAGTCCAAATAATGTAAATATTTTACACGTTCAATATTATGGATAAAAATAGCAAATTTTATACCGTGTTTTTTCGAGACTTATATAGTGTTTTTTCGAGACTTACCATAATCAAAAAAAAAAATTCACGGATTTGGACGAAAATGAACTTGCTCTCCAATGACAAGGCATAGACTAGTTTGAAACAAGTTCACAACGAGTAGTAACAGTCAACTAGATTAGCCCGCTACCCATTACTTTATCTAAAGGCCCTTCTTTAAACACCAAGAGTAATAATGGCCCACAGCTATACAGATATAGGGCATTCTGTGAGGATCAAACTCACTACATGGAAGTAATAATCTATGAGACTGGCTTGCTAATCCCGAGGCGACGACTTTAAAACAAAGCGTATTCTATTTTCGGCACATAGCTACAAATATGAGTCATCCAGCAAGAACCGAATACACGAGTAACGGTCAATCAAACTGACTCATTAACCATTACCCAACACGGAAGCGACCTAGATATTATTCACTCAGCTTTCACATATTACCATACATTGGAGCACCCATTAAGTATCGAACACATTACTGCGAGACTGGCTTGATAATTATTACACCACGATGAAGAATACTTCACCAATGGCAAAACTCTGATGAATACAGCATTGTTATGCAGCTACGTGTAAGGTTACCGTCGCACGTGATCGAGAGAGGACAGTAGTTTAGGATTCGCTATTTAGAATTCTAAATGTTAGAAGAGATGCGTGAATCGATTAAATGTGGGATCTGAGTAAAAGAAACTTGTAAAACTAGAAGAGACAATCTGTAAACAAAGGCGCTGAGATTAATAAATATTCTTCATCTACTTCTATCCGTCCAGGACGTTGGCGATCATGACTCTCCACAATTTTCCTCTACCTTGTAGCTCTCAATAAATTTTGTCTTTTTGCCATCTTTCCTAAACCCTGCTCCGCTATCCATTCACTCAAGCTTGCCTGGTAGGTTATGCTTTGCATTCCTCTATCTCTCTTACCTTCAATGTGTGTATCAAATTTTCCAAGCCTTCTTTTCTCATTATGTATCTTAGAAATTGCAACTCCCTCTTCCTGATGTTAAGTATAAGTGTCCCTTTTGTTTCTGTAGAATTTCATCCATTGACTTGTATTGTTGCCATTGCCTCTAGAACTTACAGTAACGAAAGAGGAAACCTGCCTTCTCACCTCAAGTGTATATAACCCCCCGTGGAGTATAGGACCCGAGCCTCACAACGTTAGGTGTGGTTGCTGTAGGTTTTCACGGGATGGAGTTCTGGTATTATGCTCAACCGGTTTTGAATTCAGAGTCGCCATTTTCCTAGATTGGTTGCCAAACAAAGTTAGCGAACCCAGCCTGGCCTACTATTTAACCTAAAGGGCGCGGGGGAGAAGAGATGGATTCGCTCCTTTCCTAAGAGTATTTGTGTGAAAGGGAACGCAACAGCCGCCGGTGAAATTTGAACTCGGAAATCCCATCTTACGCTGCACTAACCACTACACTGCGAGTACATTCTTTACGACAACTAACGAGCGAAAAAAAAAGGTAAATTATTTAAATTTTTGATGATCAAAGTTGATTGGAAAGCAAGAACTCGGAAGGGAGTTTCATTATCGGGAAGCGCAAGAGAAGAAACTATTAGCATAGAACTTAGCGTTCCATCTAGCAATTTCACCTGTAAGAGGATGAGACCTAGCTGCCAATCTAGTATTTCGCTTAAATTCGTAAAATGGAAGTTACAAAGAGGAAAGGTCATCAGAACGATTACCATGAACATATTTACAGAAAAGGCACAGGAAAACTACATTACGACGGCGTTAAAGTGACTGAAAACGAGATGCCAGGTCAAGACCTATAATATTACACTATTATACTTCTTTGTCAAGAATCTTTAAATAAATAGCATGAACACCAAACCAAATTTGACAGTGATATTCAATGCATGAACAAATGATTTATGACATTTGAACTTATAAAGGTGTAAGATTGATCTTTTATATATATATATATATATATATATACTATAAAGCAAAAACTCCAAAATTACCTCATGAGGGTATAGTCTATTTCAAACCGGCAGAGCCTTATTCCAGACTTCTTCATCCCTAGACTGATTGTCTCGGAAGCAGGGTATTTGAATTTGATAGTAGTCGGGGATAAGGTACAGGCCGCCTTTAGACCTGGCGCTACACACACACACACACACACACACACACACACACACACACACATATATATATATATATATATATATATATATATATATATATATACAAAGAAATAATCACACATAGAATCAATCAGAAATATATACGAGTTCTAATATATATATATATACGAGTTCTAATAGAAAAAATATCGGGACTGTTGCGATTGTAACGGAACTAAAGTACGTAGAATGAAGCCGCTTTGCACACTGAACTTGAACTCTGTCGCGCATGAAACTAAGTTACAACGTTCTCGGTGAGTTGCGTTTTTCGTAGCAATGCTTGGTAGGAAAGTGTGTAGAGTGTGGGCGTCCATCACACCAGAGAAAACATTTTGAAAACAGTTATAACAGGTGAGGAATTGTAGGTCTATGGCTATGACCCTGCAACTAAGTCTAACTCATTGTAATGGACCGATGAAAGCACGATTAAGTCGAAACAATGTGAAGACATTTTTGACAGTTTTCTTCGACTAAAATGATATTGCTCATCATGAGTATGCGCCACGTGCTCAAACAGTAAACAAGGAGTACTACTGTTACGTGTTGTGGCGTTTGCTGGACGCTGTTCGTCGGAAAAGGACAGAATTCCATGCGTCCGGTGATTGGCAACTCCTCCAGGACAATACACCTGCCCATTCAGCTCAACTACTGCAGCAGTTTTTGGCTGAGGAAGACATTACCCAGGTCCGACAACTACCATATTTCCCAGAACTCTCTTCTTTCCAAAGTACTTGAAAGGAACAAGATTTCATGACGCCGAGTAAATCCAATAGAATGCGACGTAGCAGCTGCTCACGATCCACCTAAAAAGGAATGCCAGGAATGTTTCCATCACTGCGTGGCTTCAGAAGGGAACTCCTTCGAAGGAGATTAAATACTGAATTTATATGTGCTTTAGTTTTCTTTTTATACCAACAGCCCTGATACTTTTTGGTGAGACCACACACACACACACGCACACACACACGCACACACACATATATATATTGGCAGCATGTTTTCATTAAGACATGTCTCATTAAGTAATTTAGACAAGTTTTGTCTACTCATTTTTAATAGGATCCTCTCGTAATTACGGACAAATTTCTTAATATCCTTACTAAAGGACGAAAGTTACCATGTTGATGCATATTCACTTTATTCCAAGTTCTTCGATATTAGCACAAATTTCGTCATCAGGGTCGTTTTTTCTAAGACAAAATTGTTGTGTTCTGAAAATTAAAATTTTGCGTGATAAGTGAAAAACGATAAGGTTATGTGCTGTACAATTTTAAAAATTTTATCATGGAGACACGTGAAAAAATCGATGGAGATACAGGGAGGTTTGATGCAGACAAACTGATTCCATAAACAGTTTCAAAAAAATTAAAATTCGTAGGTGAAAATGGTCAGTTACTAAAGGTATCTTAATTCCAATTGTAAAGAAAATTTGCTCTGTTTAATGAAAAGCGCTCTTTTCTTGAACAATAAAAAAAGTTAACATTTCAGACACACAGTGTTGTATATTAATATTATTGTTTTATTTTATTAAATTAGGTTCTTCGACTAGTTTCTACCAGCACAACCATCATCAGGAAAAAATTATTGTTTGTTTTGTTAGTAGCAGGAGTTGAATGACTGTCTCTGAAAAAGATGAATTACACATGTACGTTGTATTTCGGGTTTTCTATCGCTAATTTTTGGTCAGTCCTTGTATTGGTCAAAGTCCTTTTTCAAGTTCTTTTAAGGAGAGGCTGGGAGACTCATCAGTCATATTTACCGCTTTAGTCATTTTGGCAGCTTTATTGGCTGCTGGGAACTGGATGCGTGTGTTACGTTTATGTTATCTTTTTTATGTTTTTTTGTTATAGTCTTTTGGGGAGTGTGTGTGATATGTGTATGTGTATATATTTGTATGAGTGTGTGTATGTGAGTGACCTCATCACCTCAGCAAGCATCTCTCTCTAGTGGAGATAAATGTGAGGGGGTTAGGGAAGCCAGCTTGTCTGTCTAGTGTAGATGAGGCTGAAAGGGGTTAGAGGAGTCAGCTTGGTCCCTTTGTGGGTGGTGAAATATTCTATATAGTAACATGGGGTTATGTATTGATTCTGTATCCGCTGTATAGTTTGGTGTTAAATCCGTCCAGACAGTGTTTTGCGATACAAAATCCATTTGTCTTCATGTTCTAGCATTTTCCTAACTTTATCTTTTGTGTCTAATTCTATTCTTTCAATAATAATTCAATAATCGTGAATTTTGCATGGCTATTAAAATCATGTTTTTCTAGGCGGAATTATTATTCTACAGGTAATAATCTTTTTGTGCGGAGCCGACTTAATCCGATTCTGATAATTATTAATTCTGCAGTAAAATGACCATTCAGATTTACCCACATATTGTTTCTGGCATAGTGGGCGTTCAAATAAGTAAATATTGTTATGACTTCTACAGTTAGGGTTGTGGTAGGTTGGGGTCGTCTTAAGGACTGAGCTAGCGAATAGTAAATCTAATGTGTTTACAACATAGGCTCCTTTTGTTGTTACATGGTTCTAAAAATCCTGTTGTTTTTATTCTTGGTCTATTTCGTGTTACTTTATCGTCTGAAATTTGGTTACGACTTATTTCCTTAAGGTTCTTTAGTCTACGATAGACTAAAAGGCCTAGTTGCGCATTATATATATATATATATATATTAAATATATATATATATTAATATATATATTAAAATATATATATATATTAATATATATATTAATATATATATATATATATTAATATATATAAATATATATATATATATTAAATTATATATACATTAATATATATATATATATATATATATATTAAAATTACTAGAACAATTCTGTGGATAAGACAAATTGGTATAAGAATGATTATAGGAATCGAAAAGCGAAATTGAAGCGAAATATTTTTATTTTCAGTTACATTAAATACAAAATTTAAAAAAGAGAGAGACGCTTTTGCGTAAGCCTCTTTCTGGCTAATGTTTACTTTTTTATACTAAGAGTTTTTTTTCAATGTCGACAATATAGTAAAATTCTCATGGAAAAAAATTACTAGTGATATAAAATCTCTCTGAGAACAAAGCATTTTTGTCATTGCTTTTTCCTTTCAACCATTCCGTCCGTATGATACGGTGTTATTATATCATGCATATAATAATGCCCATAAAAGGAGACAAGAAAATGGGAAAATGAATCTTTTATCCCTTGCTCTCTCACGCTGCAGGGGATATGGATTAATATTTTTTATATTTGTCTGCCTCTCTATCTTTCTTTCTTTATATCAGATACTCTTGGCGTCGTTTTAAATTGGAGTCTTCTTTTTTTCCATACATCTAAGGCATAGTTAGAAAGTATAATATTAAAAAGGGAAAATTTCACTAAAATATGTTGAAATATTCTCAAATTCTCATTTGAAATCAGAAAAACCTGAATTTAAAGCAAAATGACCCTAATTTATAATAAAATGGTGTCAATTTAAACTGAAGCGAGAAGGATATGGGTTAAGCAACAAGAAGTCAGTCAATTATGCACCATGCGTGATACACGCTTAGGCGATCATGTATCTTTCGATACATGACTAACGGGGCAGATTTTTCCCGCAGTTGGTTGCCATTTCTTTCTGCGGTAGACCAGTTGCCATCCAAGGTTATAGAACCGGGTCTGTCCTGTTATTTACCCCGAGCTGGTGGGAAAAGAGGATTCATATCTTTCCCAAGAGTATTATTGTTATGGTCCAATTCCTTGTATCACGGTGATGGTCCAAGGCAGAACCAATAAAGAAGAACTCGAACACGGATATGAAATAAAACAGATATATTACAAACAGGAATATATACAGAGAAGTAGAAAGTGTTAGTACGAACAATCAGGTTTAGTAGTAATTGTCTGAACACGACTCTGTTTCGGACTGCCTCTGACTCGACTGACTGACTCGCTCGCTCTGACTGACTGACTCCTGACGGACTTCATTCCAGACTTCAGACTTCACCCCAGTCTTCAGACGGAACGTTATTTGTACCACGGGGGCATCATGTGGCACAAGGCCGGTTTAACGTGGGATCTCCGAGCCCGTGAGTTCGGTCAAAAATATGCCCTTTGAACCCGTTTCGTTTACCTCCCCGAAAGAGACTCCGCCATTCGGCGTAGCCTCGTTCGGGTTCCTCCCCGCCCGAAGGCAAGAGTTCAACCGATCAGCCGGTCAGCCGGTCGCCGACTTCAGACAGAACTCCCTGCTTCCTCTTGAGGCGCAGTATTTATTACGTATGGAATAGTCCATTACGTTATTATGGGTAAGGTCCCATAACAATTAGCATGTCAGTCAGTTATGTGCCATGCGTGATACATGCTAAGGCGATCATATTACCTTTCGATACATGACTGACAAGGCAGATTTTTCCCGCAGTAGGTTGCCATTTCTTTCTGCGGTAGACCAGTTGACATCCAAGGCTATAGAACTCGGTCTGTCCTGCTATTTACCCATAATTGGTGGGAGAAGAATAGGATTCATACCTTTCCCAAGGTTATTAGCACGTAAGTGAAGGTAATGTATTTGACTGGAATTCGAACTCGGCTCTTCGATTTCTCAATCTGTGCTTCTATCCATTACTTCATTATTTAAAGCATCAGCAGATGTTCTGAGAAAAACAGCAAAGATTCTAAAGTGGCCAATAATTAACATTAAATCTGCAAATGAAACTTTCAGAAAATCTTTCCTACGTACACCGAAATAAACTGTTAAAAATACGAGTAACATATTGGATCAACCCGAAGAGAAGGACGCTGACAGATCTTTTAACAGCTGCTGCGCACTTTAGGTCATATAACTAAAATACATTGAGCGAATACAAAATAAAATAAAATTTTTATTTGTATTCAGGCTGTCTGGAGCTGACAGCTGTAAACTTCGACCATAAGCTACTTTTTATTACATTTTAATTTTGTTCTTATATTATGCAACTAAAACTATTATTCTCTGTAGGAGTAACAATACCTCACTACAAGATAAATAAGAAGTCCTTCGTCTTCCAAGCAATGCCTGTAGATTTTATTTTCCTTGCTTTCTTCATTTCTGTGTCTTATTCATCTTTGCCGCCTTATTTATTACAACGTTTCGGCTGTTGTACGCTCCGGCCTTCTTCAGGTGGTTGGAATGTCAAACCCTTTATTTCGCTCACTGGTGTAGACTGTTCTAGTTCCACGTGCCATGTCTTATGGATGTCAGTTATCAGTTATCTCCTGTTAATTACCCTCTCCAAGTTCTCCGCCGCCTTAACCAGGTATTAAACTCACACTCTTTGGGTCTTGTCACTAATTATAAATTAAATTTATTTAATAAGTCACTCAATACAAGACCAAAGAGCCACTCAAAGTAGAGTAATACTGAATGCAATTGTTGTAAAGGAAAGAAGAACTGCATATTATGGGGATATATGGGATAGATAACGGTAGAATCTAGACTTGTTGATGTTAAGATCTTACTGATCGGATCAGGTTTCTGTTCCACAAAGTAACAGTTCTTGAGAATTATCAGAATATAACTTCCTCCTTACTAATGGTAGAACTAAGAAATGTAACCCATAGATATGAAAATAGCTGCAACGTTTCGTCTGCGGGAAAGAGGTTGCAGAGTGGGAAATAATTTACCCCACATAAGGCCTCATAAACGCTTTTAAAGTCTACCAAAGATGGAAATCAGATGGAGGATCAGGGAGCTCCAGCCCAGATATGACAGTGATACCTCATCTTTGGTTTGATTTGATTCTTGTAAAGAAGAAGTAATGACAGAAGATGTCCGGTACTTTTTAAAGCGACAAGAGGGGCCGGCTATTTAACCAGCAACTGTTCATCATGATTGAAAAAAATTCAGAGTCTGCTTGGTGATACAATATATACATTATCAGATCATTGGAAAATTCGTAAACTTAAAGAATCAGCACATATGCTAGGCCACAAAAATCTTCTGAGCCGACCAAGCATAGAAAGGAATACAATATGGTAACCAGTAATAAGGAGTGCCAGAGAAAAGCAATAATAACAACAAAAAATTGAAATATGAGCTCTGGTAAAACATGAAATGATAACTGGAAAAATTGCAATATGAGCACTGGTAAAAAATTAGGTTTATAATACCCAGAAACTCATAAACAGATGTCCTTAAGGACACATGGCACAGTGGATAAAGGTGTTAGATCCAGTGACAGGACCGAAAGAGTGTGAGAACTTGGAGAGGGGAATTAACAGGAGATAACTGATAACTGACATCCATGGTACGGACAACTGGAACAGTCTACTCCAATGAGCGAAATAAAGGGTTTAGTTCGACATTCCAACCACCTGAAGAAGGCCGGAGCGTACAACGGCAGGAACGTTGTAATAAATATGTCATCATATTTATTACAAATACATTGTATTATATATTGTAATAAATATGGCGACAAAGATGAGGATAATAGTCCGAATAATGTAAATAGTGTACATAATACCTCATCTCAGAAATGTAGACAAATACATTATCAGATCATTGCAAAAAGTCGTACCCGATTTTCATTGGTAATATCAAATGACCGCCACTTGACACTGGCGTTTTTTTTTTTTGTTTTTGTTTTTTGGTGTCGATTTCTGGCATGTTCTCGATTCAAACCTCCTTGCATCGTTCAGTTATGAGTCAGACGTTTGTTCGCAAATGAATGCCGTAAAGATGAAGGGTGAAAATTAGGCTCTATGAATTCTTGAAAGGAGTAAACGTCGGAATTGCAACGAAAAAACAGTCAGAGGTTTATTTCGATCGTGGCTCAGCTCTTCAAACAGCCAGAAAGTGGTTTGGCAGATTTCGTCGGGGGTGATTTTAACCTAAACGATCAACGACGCTCCCTGGGACCGTCCGGCGTCGACAAAGACGCCCTGCTTGACACCATGGAGAATAAACCGAAGATTTTAACGTAAACGGTTGTTAAGAATTTGAAAATCAATGTCTCATCTGCTTTTCATCAAGAAACTTGGGTTCAAGAAAAACGCCCGATTTTGGCAAATCGAAAACGTGTCATTTTCCCGCTCGACAACGCAAGACCACATGTTACAAAAAAATCCCGCAGAACCTTAAAGATTTGAAATGGTAAACCTTCCAACACCCACCATATCCACCTGGCTTGGACCCTTCGGACTTTCTGCTATCAACAGAACAATTTAAATGACAAAAGTTTTGACTCTGTACAGTCAGTTGAAAACTATCTTACAACCTTCTTCCAACAAAAAGTACAAAGTTTCTACGAAAATGGTATCAACAAGCTTGTAGAATGATGGGAGACGTTTGTCAAAAAACAATGGAAACTATGTAATTGACTAATTCACTTACGTGCTAATCCCATTGGGAAAAGTATGAAACCTCTACTTCTTCCCCCCAGCTATGGGTAAATAGCAGGACAGACCGGGTTCTATAGCCTTGGGTGACAACTGGTCTACAGCAGAAAGAAATGGCAACTTACTGCGAGAAAAAACATCTGCCTCGTCAGTCATGTATCAAAAGATACATGATCGCTTATCGTGTATCACGCATGTCACATAAATGACTGAATAAACATAGATAGATAGATAGATAGATAGATAGATAGTGATCAGAGATAGATATGAACTGACTGAGACAGGTTGGTAGTGATTGTTTGGTATTTTAGATAGTTGTGTGTTTCTCACTTGTTCCAGTGTTTCATGTTTGAGTTCATGCCTGAAGATTGAAACAATCACCGCTTAGTGTTGAACTCAATGTCCATTTCTATATTTACATACACTTTGATAGTGAGCACTTTTACCCATAAATATAGCATATATTAAAACTATATTTCTATCATATATACAATGTGCGATGGGTAAATTGTTGCCATTTGCTATTTTTAATTTCTCGGGTGGCTTTTGTTTGTTTTTGATTTTGTCGACTGTACTGTATTATAGGGTCAGTTGGCCACGGTCTGTGAGGAAAAGAGCAGCATAACGTAATTCACTAAGGCATAAATTTGGAAACGGCATGCTGTTCTGCTTGCCATTCGCACCGGGAGCTTCAATACAAACATTTCAGAGTGTTTGGGTGCCAATCTAAGGACAGTGTAGAGGATTCGGAAAGAGTTGGAGGAATCTAATGGTGATTACGAAGGCACGGCAGCTCGGAAAACTCACTCTGTTCTGATAAGAAAAGAACTCAAGAATTTGTAGGCGAGGGCCTCAGACTCAACCTGGAGGTCTACATCAAGTGCCTTGAGTAGGTAGTACTGTCTTGGGTCAAGAGGGTGGCTGCCGAAAAACTCTGTGCCTGGCAAAAGGACTGTGCACTATGTCACACAAACAGGAGAACCCAGTCATAGCAGTCAGACAATTTCTGAGATCACATCACCCTTGATTATTGATGTGTGGAGCGCAGGCGAGCGAGAGACCAACAATGGAAACTATGTAACTGACTAATAAATGTTTTTTTTAGGAGTAGGTAAAGTGTTGTTTTTAATTTTCTAGTCAGGCATGAATTTTTGCAAGGATCTAATTGTTTCATTATATTTATCACTTTAAACGTTATTTTTAGTGGATAACCATAATTAAATAGACGTTTTGTTTATTTATGAAACAGTATAGGGTTTTAAGTGATTAAACTTGCCGTATTAATAAATAACAAATCTATTTGTTTAGAAATGATCTCATTATATATAACGAGGCTGCCTCGCCGTAGTTTATATGGAAACCTTGCAATGGCTGCCCAAAATACTGTTACGAAGACTAGGACAAGAGGAGATTATTATATGTCACTGGGCTAGACCAGCAAATTTAGGAAAAGGAAACATTGAACCACAAACCCTGGAGAAACACTATATCGATATGCTGAGAATTAACAAGGCTGTTGTTAGAGAGAGTATCGAAGGAACAGAAGACTAGGTAGGGAAAGAGGTTTATTAAATACTCATACATAGAACGGAAATACTTAAGTAAACCAAATACTACTCAAATGCCTATTCTAATGTGGCTACTTGATATATTCCTAAGTAGGAGCAGTCCATTGTCGCTTTAGTAGGGAAGATCAGGATTTACGCTGATTCCTACCCAACAACAAATAGAATACACAATTGTACATGAATAGTGAAAATAGAGAAAAATACATGAATAGTGAAAATAGAGAAAAAATATGAGTTGATTGAAATTAACCCGTTACCTGCCATGAGCCCCATTTGGGGATCTGTTAAAATTAAACTCACTACATGTTATTCCTTGTATTTACATTGAATTGCTTACATGCATTGCAGTTGCAGAGGTATATTTTACAACACTTAGCCTTTAAAATTTTTATTATTAGCCATAAGAAGACACTTTCTGTCGTAATTTTACATTTCACGAGTAGAAAAATAATGACTATTTTGAAAAGCGTTTTTTTTATTATTTCTAATCAATATTATTTTTTGATGTTTTATACACATATATATTTGATATTCTAGTTTCTATAAAAATGACAATGGTAACTACTGAAATTAAACATAAGGAACAAATAAACTCCTAAACACCTGCCTGGGCCAAAAATGCGCATTAAAAAAAATTGGCAGTTAATGGGTTAAGGCCAAGTGAATATAAGCGTTGTTTGAGTAATCCAAACATTGGACTACATATCCTGGCGCGACATTATATGGTTGTGCGGAGAAAGGACAACAGTCAATAAATGAAACACGAGCGATGAGGGTGGGCAAAGTGCCACGCCCTCCGGAAATAATTGCTCGTCCTCATTATCCAGGTCGATTCCAGGCAAGAATCAGTGTTACGAGCCAACTTAATATTAATGGAAAATAAGAGGTCCTCCCCATACCCTTACGAGAACGAAAATCAATGACGAACACGAATTCGACGACGAAATTCAAAATTTCCACGTGTCAACACAACTGACTACAATCTAGATTTATCCTCTTGCGGCTTCTGGTCAAAATGGGTTATCATCTCATTATCTCAAACGGCGGAAAAGATTAAGAAGAATGCGACTGTGCAGCTGATGGTGATCCCGAAAGAAGTGTTTGCGAACTGTTTTGAAAAGGCGAAGAGGTACATAGCCCATTGGATAAAATCGTTGGTTGAGTAATCGAAAAATTGACTTTACCCAAATAGTTGTAAGTTCTGGGCACAGCAGAGAGAGCAAAAAATTTGAAGAATTGAACTACTAAGAGGATTTTATCTGAGATTGAGATATCCAAAAAAAGGCATGGCACGTGGAATTAGAACAATCTATTCACTCCCGGACTAAATAAATCGCACTTTTATCCAAAATTCCAAGATAGGTAAAAAAACTGCCCACTTCACTGAAGAAATGTCTGGATTTTTATGATTACAGATTTACAGTCCACATCTCTCTCTTAAAGAAGACTCTTCCTATTTACACTATTTATATTGTTCGAGCTGTTGTCCTCAACTTTATTGCCATATTTACGACGTTTCGGCCATTGTACGCTCCGATCTTCTTCAGGTGATATTTTATCTATTTTATTATTCTAATAGATTTTATAATATAAAATCTATTAGAACAATAAAATTCGGTTCAAAATTCCTACAAATATCACCTGAAGAAGGTCGGAGCGTACGACGCCCGAAACGCCGTGAATATGGCAATAAAGATGAGAACGAACGTTATAAATAAAACAAAAAGGCGAAAAGAAGTTGGGATAAGTGTGTGTGGTCCCAAAGTGTGTATTAGAAAGGAACCCAGGCGCCATTGCTTTACGTTAATATCAAATAAATGGATTATTTCTCGTTCAAGAAAAGTAAAGTAAGAAAAAGATATATATTTCTCTTACTGATAGATTTGAGAGCCTCTCTCTGTAGAGGAAACAGATAGGAGTGGATGCTTGCCTATCTTCAAACCTAAAATAGCGTTTGCTTCGTTGCATATCATGATTAAAAAGAATAGTCGGGTGCAAATATAATCATGTTAAGTGAAAATCTCGTGCCTGCATGGTGGCAAAGATAGTTGTGTATTTCACTCTGGAAGTAAGTAATTGTTATTGGAGTATATGTCAAAAGCTTTGATTTCGAACAGTAATTTTCAAACCGTCTACGTTTGAAATAGCCTTGCTGCCACCATGCTCTCTTATTTGATCTTAAGCTTAATAAGCATCAAGTAAAATAGATTTATCTTTTTAATAAAAAACAGCAAAAGAAAGCGAAAAAAACTAGTGATGCACCGTCAGATTGCTGACATATGGCTCACATGACAAAAAACGATAGATATATATTACTAAAAACAAGAAAGATAGATAGGTAGATGTGCAATAAACAAAGATAGATAGATAGATAGATAGATAGATAGATAGATAGATAGATAGATAGATAGATAGAAATTTACTAAAAACGGGAATGATAGATAAGCAGGTGTGTAATAAGCATAGATAGATAGATAGATAGATAGATAGATAATGACAAGAACGAGATAGAGAGATAGATAGATAGATAGATAGATAGATAGATAATGACAAGAACGAGATAGAGAGATAGATAGATAGATAGATAGATAGATAGATAATGATCAGACGTAGATATGAACTAGCCAAGATAGGTAGGTACTGACTGTTTGGTAGTTGAGATAGTTGTGTAAGTCTCACTTGTTCCTGTGGTTAATGTTTTGAGTTCAATTTTTTTTCTTTTATGGAATTCTGATTTCCCAGGCAAGGAATCTATCCTTACGTGGGAGGTTGACGGAATACAATCTTTCTCTTCCGCTCAGCCACAGTGGGCTTGGCGCCAGTCTAAGCTATAACATAGAGGAGTTACTTTCGAATTTTCCACTGGAACCTGCAGTCAGTCAGTATTCAAGCGCAGTTAAAGGCCAGTATTTCGTTTTATGTTGAATTTCAAAGCCTGTTCTTACTATTAGGTGAATTAACATAACACGATTTCAATTTCTCTCAGTTCTAAGCTGAGCCGATATATCTATCTATCTATCTATCTATCTCTCTCTCTCTCTCTCTCTCTCTCTCTATATATATATATATATATATATATATATATATATATGCGTGTGTGTGTGTGAGTGTTTTTGTGTGTATGTATATGTGTATGAGTGTGTATGTGTGTTGGAGTATATGTGAAAAGCTTTGATTTCGAAGAGCAATTTTCAGCTCGTCTACATATGAAATAGTCTCCTGCCACTGCGTCTCGTCATTGGATCTTAAGCTTAATAAGCAGCAAGTAATATGGATATATTTTTTATAAAAACAGTAAAAGAAGGCGAAAATACTAGGCGAAAAACCGTCAGATTGCTTATATAAAGCTCATATGACAAAAACAGATAGATAGATAGATAGATAGATAGATAGATAGATAGATAGATAGATAGATAGATATTACTAAAAACAAGATAGACAAATGTGTAATAGACATAGATAGATAGATAGATAGATAGATAGATAGATAGATAGATAGATAAAGATAAGATAAAAACAAGATGTAAAAGACATAGATAGATAGATAGATAGATAGATAGATAGATAGATAGATAGATAGATATTACTAAAAACAAGATAGACAAATGTGTAATAGACATAGATAGATAGATAGATAGATAGATAGATAGATAGATAGATATAAACTGACTGAGATAGGTTGGTAGTGATTGTTTGGTATTTTAGATAGTTGTGTGTTTCTCACTTGTCCCAGTGTTTCATGTTTGAGTTCATGCCTGAAGATTGTATTTAAGCATGAAACAGGCTGTCACCGCTTTGTGCTGAACTCAATGTTCACATTTATATTCATATACACTCTGATGTTGAGCACTTTTATATATAAATATAGCATACGTTAAAACTATATTTCTATCATATATACAATGTGCGATGGGTAAATTGTCGTTTTAAGAGTTGGGTGAGGCTAATGGTGATTACGAAGGTACGGCAGGTTTGAAAACTCACTCTGATCGTTCTGAAAGGAACTCACCAACTTGTAGGTGAGGGCCCCCAGACTCAACATGGAGGTCTATACAAAGCGACTTGAGGAGCTAGTACTGCCCTGGTTCGAGAGGGCGGTTGCCAAAATACCCTATGTCTAGCAAGATAACTCTGCACCATGCCACACAAACAGAAGAACCGAGTCACAGCCGTCAGACAATTTCTGCAACCACATCACACCTTACATCAGGCCATTTAACTCCTCTCACTGCAATCGCCATGATTATTATGTGGGGTGTAGTTGAGCGAGAAATCAGCAAAACTCTTTGTGAAACCAAACATGAACTGAAGGCAAGGATTATGGCAGCATTCACCAACTTGACAAGGCGACTGTCCAGAAGAGTTACAGGAGATTCCGAAAATGTCTGTAGGCCGTTGTTTAAGCCAATTGCGATTTTATTTTATTTATTTTAATTTACTCTTTAGTATTTCAAGATATTATTGTGTAATTTTGTTAAATGTTTCTGTTAAAATGAGACGTCAGTGTTATTTTCATTTTGCGCAATTTAGAGGACATATGCAACACATCCTATATATATATATATATATGTGTGTGTGTGTGTGTGTGTGTGTGTGTGTGTGTGTGTGTGTGTGTGTTTTCTATAAACCGGACAAGAATTATCTATTGATCCTTTTGACGTTGCATTTTATTTAATAGAATATTATTTGCTTTAATAGAATTATTTGAATGAAAGATTGCTGTCAAATTACTCTTAATTCACATATATACAGACACACACACAACACACACACACACACACACTCGTCCTGGGTAAAGATGCATCCAGCAGCACGGGAGGTTGTGAGGACCGTGAAACCGCCTCTTAATTGCCGTTACTCCCAGGTCCACTCTGACGCGGGTGGTAGCACCTGTTAGGGTCACAACAATGATCAAAAAAGTTAACCCCCAAACTGCGAAAGTGTAAAAATAGATTTTTTTGTCAAAATACCACCAATACATTTTTTAAATTAAAAAACAGTAAAACAAAATATCACTAACAGCAATACGTTTTTGTAAAAAAACAAACCAAAAAAAAAAAGCAGCAATACATATTTCACACAAAAATAAACTTTTTGTAAAAAAAATATATTGTAAAAAAGTGTATTAAAAATAAAATAATATCAGTAATACATTTTTGAAAACGAAATTACGAATGCTCCTACGAAAATTAAATTTCGGCGTTAAATGACCCATAAGGAGTTGATATGCCGAATGTCTATTATGTCTGTTCACGAGTCTAAAAACTGTCACCTTTCTGATCTGAGTCCTATTAAACAACATTTCTTAGAAAAGCATAGCCATGTACATAATATTAGTCAGATATTAGTCGATAACGCAGTAATACTCACAAATACACACAGTAAAAAGTAACTTTAGATATTGGAGAGCATCTACCTTAAAACGAAGCAACCCAAAAATCCAACAAAATTACATTTCAAACTAGTCACAACACATTACATTGCATCTAGACATTGGTTCTATTGTAATGCTTCGGTCTATCACGTGGTATGACGTCATAGAACCGCATCTTGAACATACGAATTGCGTTTGCTATTGCGCGACCGTTATTTTCTGTGTCAAAATAACAAAATATCATCTTTGACGGTAGATATCTTTGTTTCATGCCTGTATAACCGTTCTGAGGATGGCTCATATGTTACAGAAGCTTAGGACCAACTTTTAAAAAAAATATCCAAATGTTGGACAACTTTTGTTTTTATTTTCACCAGAAATTAAAGCAAACATTTGAACATTAGAACGGCTCGTGATCAGACATAATAAACATTCATTGTCTATTATATTTAAAAAATATGTATAAATAATTATCTGCAGCAATATATATATATATATATATATATATATATATATATATATATATATATGTTTGTGTGTGTGTCTGAAAACAAAGGAAGGAAATGTAAAATTGGAGATAAATGGCGTGCAAATATAATACAATTATCAAATGAATCATCCGAGATTTGATCGACTTTTCTGGGCCGAGCTTTTTAAAGAATGTCAAAATATCACAGCGAAATGTTATATGCGAGCATCTGACGGGATGCAAACAATGTTAAATACATATTAATGTCAACCTAATGGATATCGATCAAATAGGAGTTAATATGAAAAAAGAAAGTGCAGCACACTCGACGCACAAGTCTGAATGGATTCTTCGTTGTGTATCCGAACGTGTAGGTTGGTAGGTTTTATGAAAATGAACATCCAGATAGCAATTTTAAAACATCAAGTAATTCCATTTTCAGTGACTAAAAACAAAAAAAAAGATTTATAAGGAATCGATATTTGATTAAACAAAGTGCAAAGGATTTTATTATGTCTTCAATTTATACTTCTTCATACCGACTTCCAAGCTGTTTCTTAACGTTGTCAAAATATAAGAACAGTTGCATATAATGTTAACAACGTCAACTTTTCATTGGGTAAATTTTCCACTCAACAACCTCTTTCCCACAAACGCAATTTCGCAAACCCATACCCATTCTATCGTTATTTTTACGGCAAATATTCAAATGAACTGCATTCTTTCGTTCCCCAGTTCAGACCTTTACAGTTAGAAACGCCATGCTACATCCAAGGACTCGAATTACCTTCATTACCTCTGTATTTTAAAAGTCTCATTGAAAGATTTGTTTTTTATGAGTTATTAACCCTTTAAAGCCGAAACATATTTTCTATTGCAAGAATAATTATCTTTAGGAATGAAAATTGTATTAACAATTTCTTGAAAATAATAATTTTCCAGATATAAGTGGTACTATTTAACCCATAGCTGGTCGGAGGAGATGGGTTCATAATGTCTCCAAAAGTAAAAGAATGTAACGAACTCAGCTGGAATTCGAACTCGGCTCTCCGAGTTCTCAGAAAGGCTTGGAAATTTAACCCTCCGAAGTCATATTGTGGGCAAGAGAGATAGGGGAAAGCAGCTAGCCACTTGTCTGACGAGCATGTGTAAAGGAATAGCGTAATGCGGTGTAGGAGGCATGGCAAAGAGAGAAATACAACAGTGAACCACAAAGGATAAGAAGTCGGGGAGAGCCATGAACACGCGGTACATAGAAAACTGATTACATTTGACGCTGCAAAAATGATTGCCGTGTTTGGAGTTCATAAGTAACCACCCATCTAAGTACTAAACTTGTACAAGGTTGCTTAACTCTCATACCATATATACTAATCTGACACAGGTCTCAAGGTGAAGTCAGGCCTTATATTTCCTCACTTGTTACCCATATACACACTGAGCAGTTTCCACGTTGCTTTACTTCTCTATCTTATATACATGACCACAAGATTATTACAATACCTGATGTTCTTAATTGGTCTCCCCTCTAATTATTGAGCATTTTCAATGTTGCTTACCTTTCGTATTTTATATACTTTTTTAGTCTAGCAGTGTTTAAAGTTCCTAACTGGTCACCCATATATGTACTAACCATTTTTGATGTTGCTTACCTCCTGTATCTTAATATATTTTTTAGTCTAGAACAAAGCCACGGAATGATTACAGTGCTTGGATTTCCTAACTGGTCACCTATGTAAGTGCCTACCATTTTCGATGCTGCTTAACTTCAGCATTCAATATATGTATATTAAGCCTGACAGTAATTATTACAGTGCTTGTATTTCCATTGATATAGTGATTAGATTCGATTAATTTTTTTATCTTATATACTAAGTTTTTACTTAGAATGGTCAATAGTACCAAGATACATACGATCTTTAGAGTGGTCACCTCGAGGTGGTGTAATGGTTAGCAAGCTTGTCTCGCTAGAACTATTACGACTGAGTAGTGAGTTCGATCCTCACTGGTTACCCCATACTTTCGGCCATTTGCCACATCTGAACTACGCTTGGAAAATCACTACATACAGTCTTTAGAGTGACGACGTGGTCAACCCTGTAACTACTGTAAGTTGCTTAACTTCTGTTTCTTATATGCTAAGATTTGCGTAGATTGGCATGAGGCCACAAAATAAGTGACATCGAATTTGACAATGTGTATTTTCTATTCACCCATAACATATCTGCAAGAGATTCTAGAACAGTATGTATGTTCATGCAATATAGTACTGACACTTCGAAGATTGCCCTAACATTACGCAAATGATGAAGCTGCGATAATTTGTATCAACACATTCCTTGCTCGCAAATAGAGAATATATGACGAAAGGAAATTGTAAGTTCCGGTGCCTGCAAAAAGTTAAAGAACATCGATCAATTTTGTTTCTAATTCCTTTAAGAAATCGTAGCACTCAAAATTTTGTCACTGCCTCTCATAAACAAATATATCAAAATATTCCATTTAATTTGTTGGGATATTATTATTATTATTATTATTATTATAAGAAAATAAAACACCAAGAAATAATAATGAAAATGGTAAATAAAATAAAATAAAACAATACCATAAAAACGTTATATAAAATAAATTAAATAAAAATTAAAATAATAAAAATACTTCCAGCATGCAACAAAAACTGTTTCTGTCGGAAATACGGTCATCTCGCCAAAAGACATTAAATTAAACTTGTACACCACGAACCTTGGTACGGGCAACACGCGTCAAACTACAGGAGAATCGGATAGCCGAGTTCGAATTCCAGTCGAATCCATTACATTCACTTACGTGCTAATACCCTTGGGAAAAGTATGAAGTATAGCTTTTCTAAGCTATGGGCAAATAGTAGGAAAGACCGGGTTCTATAGCCATGAATGGCAACTAGTCTACCCCACAAAGAAATGGCAAACTACTGCAGGAAAAAAGCATGGAGCACCCAAAACATCAGGAAGAGTCAGCTGAAGTTTCTTGGACACATGATGAGGAAGGAGGGCCTGGAGAATATGATACTCACAGGTCGAATAGAGGGAAAGAGAGACACGGGAAAACAGCGCGTGATATACCTCGCATACTTGGGCGGGTGGAGGACAGAACGTGGTCTGGGGAAGGAAGTAGAGGGAAGAACCTTGTTGAGAGCTGCAAGGGATAGAGGGAGATGGAGAGCCATGATCGCCCACGCCCTGAAAGGACATGGAACATAAAAAAGAAAGAAATGTTTTGGGTGCTCCGTGCTTTCGACCTTCAGTATGTCTATATTTCTGATATGAGGTATTATGTACACTATTTACATTATTCGGACTATTGTCCTCATCTTTGTCGACATATTTAACACAACGTTTCAACCGTTATACGCCCCAGCCTTCTTCAGGTGGTTGGAATGTCGAACTGAACCCTTTATTTCGCTCACTGGTGTAGACTGTTCTAGTTCCACGTGCCATGTCTAATCGATGTCAGTTATCAGCTATCTCCTGTTAATTGCCCTCTCCAAGATCTCCACCGCCTTAACCAGGTATTGAACTCACACTACTTGGGTCCTGTCACTGGATCTAACTAACGCCTTTATCCACTGTGCCATGTGTCCTCGAAGACACATGGCACAGTGGATAAAGGAAGTGGAGAACTTGGAGAGGGGAATTAACAGGAGATAACTGATAACTGACATCCGTTAGACATGGCACGTGGAACTAGAACAGTCTACACCAGTGAGCGAAATAAATGGTTCAGTTCGGCATTCCAACCATCTGAAGAAGGCCGAAGCGTACAACGGCCGAAACGTTGTGATAAATATGGGAACAAAGATGAGGACAATAGTCTGAATAATGTAAATAACTTTCGACCTTGTGTCCCATCTATTCTACGCTTAGTAAATCGATATAAATACATGTCTTGTAATCTTCCTTTCGTCAGGCCATCTTTTACTTCCATTAAAACATGAAGAAAACATTCTCTTCGTATTTAATATTTCATTTGAGTTTGTGTTTCACTGTAATTAAGGGATATTTCAGATGTATAATAAGTGGTTCGAGATTTCTTTTCTTCTTCGTAATTTTACTGTTACTCATGTCATTTGCTAATTCGACCGAATGGTTAATCTGACAATATTGACAAAATTTAAGATGTTTGATAAGACTTGAGCATGCAAATTCCAAGTTAAAATGTCTTTAAGATGGAGTTGTATAAAATATAGCAAAACAGTTAATTGTGAATAATTTTTTCCGGGTTCCACGTTTTTAGTTTAATAAAAAAAAAAACTGAATTTAAATTTCTTCTCTTTTTCTCTTTTTCCTTTTCTATTTTTTTTTATAAGCGTCTCCTTTTGAGGTCTTTTCTTACTTCCTCTCTTTCTCTTTTCGTCATGTCTAGGGGTTTGTCCGACGATTAAGTTGAAACTGCTTTCCTTCTTTCTTTCGTCTCGGTGTAGCAGCATTCTCGTTTAAAGTGGTCTTTTCTTACTTTCTTTCATTTCCCTTTCGTCCATTGTTTAGGGGCTTGGGTGACGATTAAGTTGAAACTGCTCTCTCTCTCTCTCTCTCTCTCTCTCTCCCTCCTCCATCTCGGTGTGGCAGCATTCTCCTTTGAGAATTTTTTCTTCCTTTCTTTCCTTTTGCCCATAAGTATCTCCTTTGAGATCTTTATATTATATATATATATATATATATATATATATATATATATATATATATGTATGTGTATGTTTGTGTGTATGTGCCATAACTCCACAAAGAAATACATTAAAATTGTTTTTAGATTATTTTTCATACTTTTATAATTGGAATATTCGCATCGTTGCAGAATGCATAAATTAATTCAGAATTGATTATTTTTTAAATACGAAATCCCGAAAAGATTACATTACGTGTAGTAATGCGCAACCTCTGCAATCGACAGCAAATCTTTAGTCTTAGAATAAAATAAATATGCATTATTTTCTAATAATTTTTCCAAACGTTAGGACACACCTCGCTGCTGATTTACATAAATTATTTGGGGTTAATATTCGAAGGATCGCATTTCCCAATTTAATTGACTCAGGTGCATATTTTCAAATTATTATTAAAGAAAGCAATTATTTAATTTGAAAAACTCTAAAAATGTTTAATTTATATTTACGGTTCATTCAACTAAACAGTCATATATTTGAACATTAAGAAAACACACACATATATTAGCACAATGTCATCTTCAGAGTGTTATTTTTTTTCTAAATCCAAATTGTTGTGTTCATCTGAAAGTTAAATTTTTCAACTGTGAAGTGAAAAACACCCTCGGACACTTCTTTAGCCATTTTCATTATTTTTTAATTTATTTTTATATTTTACTCTGTGTGAAATACAGGGTGTCCATAAAGTTCGTGTGCACTTTAAAAAATTTATAACTTTATTTGTATTTGCGATAGAAATAATCTGTAAAAAATGTCATACAATTTAATGTACCTAGTTTTAAGTATAGCTAAAATAACTAATGTGATTTCAGGCATTACTGTAAATCACTTGGCAAATGTTTTCCGTGAACTGCAAAATCGTATTACCCTTTGTATTGCTAATGATGGAGGACATATGGAAACTTAAATAAAATTTCAATAAAACCTTAAAAATATAGATTTACTTCTTTCTAACCATCTTCAGGACATATATGTTATAATTTATGAATATGTCCTGAAGATGGTTTATTAGATCGAAACGTCCGACGTTGACATATTAACATTAAAACAGCATAATTGTATATAAGGATTTTTGTTTGTTTTTTCCGTATATATTTTTTCTTCATATATATATATATATATATATATATATATATATATATATATATATATATATATATATATATATATATATATATATATATATATATATATATGTATATATATATATTCAGTACTCATTATAAGTATTTGAACAATCGGGCACTTTGCTTCTCCTCTCTTGCTTTTGAAAGTCAAAAACCGAAACATTACGTAAAAGGAAACAAAATTCTATTGTAATCAAATAACAGGGCATTTAGTCATGTTTTGGATTTCTGAAAGTTAAATGTCTGGAAAAATATTTTTAATGGAATTAAATTGGTAAATTTTATCCTTCTGAAGTCTTGTTAAGAATCGATCAAGGAGAATGAAAACGTGAACTGACATTGCTATTCGGAAGAGTTACCGAACGAAAAGGAAGTTAATTTGGATCCTTCCCCTCGCTCAAAATCCTTAATAGCCGCCGTAATCTCAGTCAATAAAAACAGAATTTCCGTTTCTTCAAATGCTTATGATCGGGGACAAATTAAAATTAAAATACTGCTCATAAGTATAGTATTTCATTTCAGAGATGAGTAATTGTCAAAATACTTGTATTATTTCTAAGTATTGTTCTTCTCTTGATTGATATAGATGTTATTATAGACACGACGTTTCGACTAAGTAAACTCCGGTCATCATCAGATGTTCATTGATATGGGATATCTGTTGGTTATTCTGACCTTCTCTCCCTGTTATGTAACAATCTACCCCGGTGGACGAAATAAAGGATTCGGTTCGAAATCCCAATCACTTGACGAAGGCCGGGGAGTACAATGGCTGAAACGTTATGAATATGGCAATGAAGATAAGGATATCAGTCTGAATAATGTAAATAATGCAAGTAAATTTTGTTCTTGTAAAATTCTTTTTCTGATGACGTCGGTCCCAAAATTTCAAATTGTTTTGTTTTTTTTTCTTGATCATATTCTCCCTCATGTTAGGCTTTACTCGGCAGAGATTTCTCTATATGGACCTCAGACCTGAAATCTTTTACGATGGGCCCTTGTCATAAGATAGACAGACCGTGGTCATTTTCTGGTCATCCTACTTATCCCTTCTGTTCTCACCTGTAGACGCATACCTATTAAATAAGATTTCAGATCGAATTTTGAAAGGATCCTGACTCTCCATTTTCTTTTTAACCCAAATAAGTTCTATCCATTTTCGAACTGTGATTTTTATAATTACTTTCTTGATAATAGAAGCCTCGGATAATAACTCGAAGACCACGTGGTTTTGCATGCTTAAACTGGATTTGGTTATATTGTCTACTGTTCATTATGACATTTATCAAGCAGATATGTCCGAAAACCTTCAACTGAAGGACAGCCCCAATCAAAACAATGCCTCCACCTCGTTAACTAGATGGAATAACACATTGTTGATAATGTATATACCGTATATCACACACACACACACACACACACACACACACACACACACACACACACACACACACACACACACACACACACACACACACACATATATATATATATATATATATATATATATATATATATATATATATAATAAAAAGAAAGAACAGTAAGATATATAATCTGGTGTTCTTGATTTTTTAAAATTTTTATTTTTACAAAACAGTGCTCAATGTAAAATTACAGAGCATAAATATTATAAATTAACTGATTTAAAATATGGTTTCTTCGCTAGACAGGAATTACCATGTTTCAAAAACCGAAGCTAAAAACTTCAAATTTAATTATATAATTAAATTAAAAACATTAGTTCTGTTTCATTCTCAAGCGTTTTTTGGAATAACTTATTTTTAAATTTACTGAGATTTAAACGCACATACAATTCATAATTTTTTGTTTGCAAGGATACAGAGAAATCCAATCATTTAGACAGGGGCGGTAGCGTGTTCATTTTTATTAACTATTGTTGTATCAATTATGAGTTACGTTCAAAAAGAGATTAAGTTTAGGTAGGGTAGGGGTGCATTTTTCAACGAATTTTGACATCCGTTCAACGTATGTCGTCTGTTATTTTTTTTTTTTATCAAACAGAAAAAGGTTTTCGGCATTTTTTCCCGTTAAATAAAACATGTGTTAAATTCAACACGTGTAGCGATATATATATACATCCCTCCCCACCATATATATATATATATATATATATATATATATATATATATATATACATCGCTACACATTTTGAAATCGCTATACAAAAGATTCCATGTTTCAATACTTTGATTGTACTTCTTCAGGCGAACTATAAGTAACTGGTGATGAAATAATTTTTAAAGAAATTTAAAAACAAATTATCTCTTTTCCGGAACTTAAAAGGTGCGGGGAACATAAGGTCAGAATTAAAATTAGACTTTTTGCTATTAATCTGATAATAATATTTTTTTCCAAAATTCATTGCTGGTAATGTTTTTACAAAAACAATTGATGGTATTAAAATCTATTTTTACTCTTTCATAGTGCTGTTGGATGTAGTTTATCGTCTTATCCAGGACGCCTCATTTGGAGTGAGGGGTCTTACCCCTCTGCAGAGGTGCAGTCGGCGTATCACGACAGGGCGGTTTACGGTCTAGTTGCACATACTTCTTACTATATTCTGACATTTTCTTATGTTTTGTATGTTCAGTAGTTGAAGATAGTTTCTACCTGATAGATTTAGCTTAAGACATTTGCTTTGATTTAAAATTTACCTGTTGATTTGAATATATTTTATAGAACCAGGGTCAAAGTTCATTTGATTTTTTCTTTAGGTCAAACCAGCATGATAAAGTACGTGTCTTTCTTCTGTAGACATTTCTTTATGCATAGACATGTTAGCGTGTCCTCGATGCAAAATTTAAGAAAAAAAACTTGTTGAAACTGTTAGCATCAAATTTCTTTATGCTTTCTGTCCTCTCAGGATGAAGGCGATCATAATCTCCACAATTTCCTGTTCATTGCAGCTCCTAATAAAAAATAATGTAAAAATAAAGAAAAAAGTGTGCAAGACAATAAGAAACACTACCTGCCAAAAAAAAGTGAAGTTTTGTTGAAATCGGTTGAAAAATGTAGGAAATCCGATCCCATATATAAACGAACACAAACACACACAAACAACCTGGGCTTTATAATAAGTATAACTTTGATATGAGTTGTCCCTCTTTCATCCTGGCGACTTAATCGTGTTTTCAAATTGATTTCATGCAAAAACAATTGTGTTTTTCCAATTTTTGGCGCTGTCAGAACCACCGCAAGGTAATTTTTGTAGTCCCGTGAAGTTTTGTTGAAATCGGTTGAAAAATGTAGGAAATCCGATCCAATATATAAACGTACAGACACACACACACACACAAACAAACAATCTGCGTTTTATAATAAGTAAGATGTTTTCTTAATTTCTGTTCTTTTGTTGTTCCCTCTGCTTAATAATGTTTTCTTTTTTCTCATTCTCTCATACTCAGTAACTTCTTGAATCTTAGTGATTTTAAATGTGAAATGATGAAAAAAAATAGATAAAATAAAATAATCTTCTCCGCGGTGTTATTATTTTGCTCGAATTTATTAAACATAAATAAAATAAAAAAAAAGATCCCGGCGGAATGTTTATTTGAACCGGCACGCTTATTTGTTAAAAGCTTCTCACAGGCATGACTATTCCAGATTGAACTGGATTTGTATCGTACTTTTTCACATGCCTTGTAGCAGTACAGCCGTTTTTCTCAAGACAACTTTTGTACAAAGACTTTTTAGCAATCTTTAACCTCCGTAAGCTCAAAAAATGGTGTGTCAAAAGCACGACTTTTCCTATGACGCCGCTACTATTTTAACTACCTTCATTCCTCGGCAATGTTTAATGCTTTAAAAAGTGATGATTAGAATTGTAACAAAACCTAAACATATAATGGAAGTGAATTTGTTCTTTGAAAATTTACAACAGAAATATTAAACACTACAGTGTAACCCGGATATAAGAGACACGGATATAAGAGAAACCCGGATATAAGAGAGATTTTCTCTGGTCCCAAATTAGAGCCTGTGTTAATGTATATAAAATAGACCAAACCTGGATATAAGAGAAACTCGGATATAAGAGACTTCTTCTCCGGTCCCGACAACTCTTATATCCGGGTTACACTGTATTTATTTGTTAGATAGTTTATTTACAAGTGTAATTTTATATTGAAAATTATATATACGACATTGTATTAAAACTAATGCAATTCAATATTTATCATTTACTAATTTCAAAGAAATAAATATGAAAACAATTTTCATTCATAAATTTATAAACTGCTTGCTGGCTTAGATTTTGCCGTCGTATATTTGAACGATGTACTCATTAAAATTATTATTATTATTATTATTATTATTATTATTATTAATACCATTCTTAATTTTATTCTTATTCTATTCTCATTTACTCTATTCTTAATTTTATTCTATTAAAATTATTAGATTTTGCGTTGTTTGGACGACGTTCTCATAAAAAGCGAAAGTAGACGGCAATATTCAGAATGCATACAACAATTATTCCGAAGAATATAGGATTACGGGTTCAAACTCAGTGAGGGAAAATGCCAATATTTGCAGTAGCCTTATAATACTTGGGACAAATAAATGATGCAAATGGACATAGAACAGACACACCAAGGAAGAACGCTATTAAAAACATGGCTGTCAACAAACGTTGCTACTTTACAATCATTTCAAGGGCTCGCAAACTATTGCAATCTTTATATGCCAAACATGCATAAACTGAGAGCGCCTTTAAATGAATTATAGAAAAAAGCTTTTGTGTCGAATTGGTCCATGAATGCCAAAAGTCTTTTGAAGACATAAAGAACATGTTAACATTTAAATTATTATCGTTATCCTGATTTAGAAATAATAGTAGTTGTAATTGATGCAGTTATTAGCCATAAAGTCAAGGATATTAGAATAAAAGCAGTTGCCCATGCACCTAGAACGTTAATGGCGGCTGAAAAAATTAGTCAAATTGAAAAAGAAGCCATTATTTTTGCAGGGAAAAGGTCTCAAAAATGATACACGGAAAGAAATTTATTCTGTAAACAGATCACCGCCTATTATGACCCGGCGTTGCCAGTGCTTGATTCAAAAATCGTACGACTCATACAGCAATCGCTATCACTTGACTTAAAATATTTTTGCCCTTCCTTGCCTTTAAAGGAGTGCCCTTTGCCGTGCTTGATTGCCACATGCCTTACTTTTTGCCTATCTCACACTGGGAATTTTTTCTAAGCTCTATACTAAACATTAAATCTGTTACGAAAAAGAACTAAAACAAAATAAACACAAAACGATCAGCATTAAAAAGGACTCGTAACTGGAAAACCGAATGAAAAAAAAAGAATGTTAACAACAAATACTTTATCACACCCAACCCAGTTCTACGGAATCAGAATCAACGTTGAGTGTAAGCAAGCGAATGAGCCAATTGGAGTAAAGTGCCATGCAGATTTAAATTTTTCCCACTTGTGACGAATGCAGCTATCGATTTTTTTTTTTGCATGCTAGCATGCTAGTTAACATTCGTGTCAGTCAGCTGTTGGCTCTCACGCTGGCCAATAGAATCTTCCTGCCTATTCGTGGCAACCAGCTATAGGCTCTCACTCTGGCCAGTAGAAAATAGCCGCAAACTACATGAAAACTGCCGTAGAAGCATAAAAAATCGATTATTTCCGCTATCGATGAGAGTTGGAAAATGCAAAGTCGGTCTTTGCCTTCATGCTAACTTGGAGCATGTGCATGTAAATTTTGGTGCAAATCCGTCGAAAATTGCGGCCGTGCACACACACACACACACACACACACACACACACACACACACACATACACATCCTGCCTTTTTATAGATTGAGATTTTCGGTTTTAAAAATTTATTCCGGCACTTACTACCAACAGTTAGCAATGTTGGGGGACGATTTTATTAAATTATGATTTTAAGATGGAGTATTTATCATCGAAGAAATGGTATTTATCAATCCACCCACGGGGACCGAATGTGGCACAAGGCCTTTTTAATGTGGGTATGTCTGAGCCCGTAGGCCCAGCCAAAAATAAAACCCATCTAAACCCGTCCAAGCGGGCTAGTTCTGTCAACCTCCCTGAACGAAACCCCACCCTTCGGCAGAGCTTCGTCCGGGTTCCTCTCTGCAAGCAGAGAGTTCGACAGACACCCGACCCGGCAGCTCACAAAGCGCAGATACTACACTTTGATCCTAGCCACCGGGCCGAAGAAATTGGCACATGCAGATGGGTTGTCCAGATTAACCCTAAAATTTAAGGAACCTTTTGAGAAGAAGGTGATTGGTTCTTTAATTTATGAGAATGAGATAAAAAAAAAAGTGTTTTGTGTAACTCACTAACTGAACTACCCGTGACTTTAGACGAAATTAAAACACAATCCAAGAAGGATGACTACATTTTGAAAATTATTAATGACGTAAAAGTGGGGATGGAAAGAAGAAAAATAAATCAGTTGTTGGCGAAAATAATGAGTTTTTTCCAGTCCTCATTTACGCTGAAAGAGTAATAATTCCAGCTTCCTTGCAAAAAAGAATTTTAATGCAGTTTCATGTTGGACATTCTGGAATGTTAAGAATTAAATACCTTATGAGAAGTTAAGTATATTGGTCTAAAATGGAACAGTATATTCAAAATTTGGTCAAGTCATGCAGAGGCTATGCTCTAGCGGCACAATTACCACTTGTAAATTATCAACCCTGACCTAATATTGATACACCTTCATCTAGTTTATATGTTGATTACGCGGGACCTTTCATTTGTGCGTAGTACTTGATTGTCACCGACAGTTTTTCAAAATGGCCTGGAATATTTAAGTGTAGAACTGCAAGTTTTTTTTCATGAACAATTTCCGAGATTTGAAATTCTAGATACTATACTATCTCATAATGGCACGCAATTTACAGATAGAACTGGATTTGTATCGTACTTTTTCACATGCCTTATCGCCTTAACTAGCAGTACAGCCGTTTTTTCTCAAAACAATCAACGTTTCTTCTTATCAATCTTTAAGCTTCGTAAGCGCAAAAAATAGTGTGGCAAAAGTACGGTTTTTCCCATGACGCCGCTATTATTTTAACTACCTTCACTCCTCAGCAATGTTTATTGTTTTAAAAAGCGATAATTAGAATTGTAATAAAACCTAAACATATAATGGAAGTGAATTTGAGAATTTACAACAGAAATATTAAACACTATTTATTTACCAGATTCTTTATTTACAAGAATAATTTTATATTGAAAATTATATATTCGACATTGTTTTACAACTAATGCAATGCAATATTTATCATTTACTAATTTAAGAGAAATAAATATGAAAACAATTTTCAATCGTACATCTATAGACTGCTAGCTGGCTTAGATTTTGCCGTCACATATTTGAACGATATACTCATTAAAATTAGTATTATTATTATTGATTCTATTCTTAAATATTCTACTCTTAATTTAATTCTATTAAAATTATTAGATGTTTGCCGTTATATATTTGGACGACGTTCTCATTTAAATCATTATTATTATTAATTGTATTCTTAATTTTATTCTTATTCAAAAACATTACAGACAGCAGCAGCGGCAGTTGCAAGTATAATCAGCTGGTAGGTTAGTTTTAAGGCACTTAATCCACTACAGCAATTTACTTCGAGGGACTTTCAAATTTTATGCAAATATGATAATGCTGAACATATAACAGCGCCACCATAACACCCGAGATCAAGTGGTCAGGTTGGACGTTTCGTTGATACGTTCAAAATGACCCTAAAGAAATCAAACGGTGGAGGTGGGGACTGAAAATTTCCAACAGTTTTTAAGAATTTATAGACTGACTCATAATCCTAATATTTATCGAGGATGTTACCAGCGAAACTAATGTTTGCCAGGAAAATTAAATCGATTTTTGAAAAATTACAACATGGAAGAAAAAAAAAAGTTGAAAAAGTCCGAAATTAACTATAAAATCTTTCAAAGCTGGAGAGGTTTTCTTCGGGATTTACAAGACAGGAAAGGAAAGTTGGCAAGATGGGGAAAAAGTAAATCGAATGAAGGATGTTATAATTGGTACAAGGTTTAAATTGGTGACATAAAATGCATTTACGCCAATTAAAATCAAGATATGCACATTAAACAAATAAAATAAAAAAACCAACAGAGTGATTTCCCTATGTAAGTGCTGTATGATAATTTTGATTTGCCAACCCTAATTATAAATAGTTGAACACTTTTAATATAAGAAAAAGAAATCCAAAAGAAGTGATGGAAGTGAACCCCAAAAGAAGAAAATACATATTCAAAATAGAATACTTATCTTAAAAAGGGGGGGGGTGTTGGGTAGAACTGGGGTTGGCAAACTACGGCACGCGTGGCACGCAAAGCAGTTTTCAATGGCACGCAGCCGCAAATGACATCACGAAGTCCGAACCAATAATTAATACAACGCATATAATGTTCCCAAGTAGGCATCTATGCAGACGACACTACTATTTACTCCTGCCTCAAAAACAAATCTAGTGTTGCCGACAAAACTAACCTGGCCGTTTGTCTTGAAAAGGACCTCCAATCGGTTGTGGACTGAGGCAGGTATTGGCTGGTTAACTTTAATGTCTCAAAAACAAAACTGCTCTCTATTACTCACCAGAGAGAACCATCCCTGCCCCACACCAATTAGAATGTCTGACGCTCAACTCCACGAGAGCACTTCTTTGCGACTGCTCGGTCTCACATTGTCCGCTGACCTGAGTTGGAACGAATACATTGAGTCAATAGCTTTGTCCACCACTAGGAAAGTTGACTCGCTGTGCCGCGCCAGGAAATTTTTTTCGCCGCAGTCAATCCTTCAAATCTACAAATCAACCATTCGCCCTTGCACGGAGTATTGCTGACATATATGGTCTGGAGCTCCTTCTAATTGTCTCAAGGACCTTGATAAAATCCAAAGACGGATATGCAAAGTAATTGGCCCTGATTTGGCATCTCGTCTGCAGTCGCTCTTTCACAGAAGTACCGTTGCCTCCCTTTGTCTTTTTTTACAAATACTTTCACGGTAGCTGCTCCGATGAGTTGCTTTCGCTGGTTCCCAGACTTCATGAATTTAAGCGTTCAACTAGCCTGGCATCACGCTCTCACCTTTTCATTGTCGAAACGGTTAAATGTAGCCGTCTCTTCTACTCCAATAGCTTCATGTCTCGCACTTCTCGCCTGTGGAATTCTCTCCCCATTTCTTGTTTTCCTGATAGCTATAATTTCCAACTATTCAAATGTAACGTCAATCGACGTCTCCAGATGCCTTGATCTATCCCTTATCCTTCTCTTCATCCTTTCATCTATCACTCCTATTTGCTCTCGCTCCAACTCTCTGTAACCCCTTGCGTGCTAGTGGCTTCCCGCCTTGCTTGGGATTGAATGCTTAAAAAAATTAACTGTTTCAAGTTTAATATATACTAAAGCATATATACTATATATTACTATATAAAATATATTGACCTTGACTTGTACAAAAATACGTATGTTGTTGGCACACTGAATGATTTTAAAGCCCTAAGTCGGCACATAGCAAAAGATTGCCGACCCCTGGTGTCGAAAGACGACCAACCTTCGCTACACAAATTGTGGAATATGGACTCGTCTATCCGTCATAAGTAGAACGTCTGCTTATAGAAGCGGTCATCGCAATGTGGATCGCAGGACTTAGTGGTTGATTCGTACGCATGAACACACTGAAGAACGGAAAGCTCTATTATTCTATTATCAATCCATATCTCTCATGTGATTAAACCTGTTCTTCACTCAACACATTTGCTCCAGTATTTCTTTATAGTCTTATTAACCAAAACAATGGGCGTTATATGAACGTTATAAAAAAAATTTACTTAATTATTAAAATATGTGAACCAACTACCTGTCTATATTTCTAAGATGAGGTATTATGTACATTATTTAAATTATTCGGACTATTGTCCTCATCTTTGTCGCCATATTTATTACAACGTTTCGGCCGTTATAAAAAAAAAAATTCAGGTGGAGTGTCGAACTGAACCCTTTATTTCGCTCACTGGGGTAGACTGTCCTAGTTCCACGCGCCATGTTTTTAATGGATGTCACTTATCGGTTATCTCATGTTAATTTCCCTCTGAAAGTTCTCCACTGTCTTAAGGGGGTATTGAACTCATACTTTTTGGGTCTTTCACTGGATCTAACTAACGACTTTATCCACAGTACCATATGTCCTTGAGGACATCAATGTAAGAATTTCTGGGTATTATAAACCTAATGACTTCAGCAACCATTTTTACCAGTGCTCATATTGCAATTTTTAAGATATCCTTATTATTTACCATTTTACAAAGTTCAAAACGATTAGCAATTAGTCGATGTTTTGCCAACCATTCCAATAAACAATATAATAAATAGTGTAAATAAACAATCTAATAAATAAATAGTGTTTATTATTTTTGTTGTCAATTCTCGAGGCACGGTGAAGTAATGAATAGCAACTCCGATTGTGGAATTGAAGATCCGCGTTCGAATTTCAGTAGAATCCATTGCATTCATTTACGTGCTTAATACCCTTGGGAAAGGGATGAATCCTCTTCTTCTTCTTCTTCTCCCCCCAGCTATGTATAAACAGCAGGAGAGATCTGGTTCTATAACCTTGGATGGCAACTGGTCTATCCCAGAAAGAAATCGTAACCTACTGCGAGAAAAAAATCTGCTTCGTCAGTCATGTATCGAAACTTACATGTTCGCTTAAGCGTGTATCGCGCATAACACATAACTGACTGTCAATTCTCAAGAACAATAGAAATGCATAAATTTATTTTCATATGTTCAGGTTTTATTCAAATTCTGCTTTTCAAAATAATAAACATTCCCGAGGAGTGAAGGTAGTTAAAATAATAGCGGTGTCAAGGAGAAGACCATCCTTTTGATACGCCGTTTTTCTGCGTGCACGAATGTCTAAGATTGGCGACTAGTTTTCATACGCGTATACATTCTCCTTTTTATATATAACTTGAAGACGAATAAACTATTGAAATATTGTTAAACACTTCCCTTATACACCAATTCTGACTTAGTGTCGTATTTATTTTTGGAATTGTCGTAAAAGGGTCAATGGAAATAAATCAAAACATTGTTTTCTCAAATATTTATGAACATTACTCTTTTTTATAGAATTAAGAAAATCTATATTTATTGCCTAAGATTGCACAGAGCCACTAAAGATTTCGAGCAGTAGAACTGTCTAAAATAACTTACTTGTTTCATCAATATTTCCAAATGGCAAGAAGAGTTCACCTTTTTAATATCCTCTGAATGATTCTAAAGAAGGTTTTAGAAGTGTAGAAAAAAAATTATTTTAAAATTTAATTTAATCATCTATATTTTCCCTGACATCAAAAATTCAAATGCATAAAACATTAATAAATGATTTGATTTTGGTGTTGCAATAAAATGCAACGCTTCTTGCGCAGTTCCTGTTTTTAAGCTCCAAGCCAATCAATTAAAAGAAAAAAATATCGCCTTGTGCGAATACTTATGACATAGACACTATAGCGATGTTTTAAGCGAAGCTTAGATGTGGCACAAGGCCGAAAGTAAGGGGCACCTTGTGAGGACCGAACTCACTACTTAGTAATTGTTCTAGCGAGATAAACTTGCTAACCATTTCACTGACTCGAGGTGGCCACGCCATAGGAACTATATATGCTATCCATTTTAGTTGCTGCTGATGTTTATAGTGCTCACGTGATATGCTTTCTCTTATCTGCTATAGCTCTTTGTCTGCGATTCTGTAACGCCAGTCCACAATGTTCATGACATCTATATAAAACGAGGTTATTTAAGAACATGACTCGCGTTTTCAGGTTAATTTTTTGGTTCTGTAGCAATTGGCTGTGCTGGGCGAAACTAACTCTAGCACAAGCTAGTCTATATACAATTTCCATTTCACCTATACTAAATCCGTTATAACTAATCGATACTCTGGGGTATTTGAAGTGTTTATGTTATGATATGGACTCTCCCAGCTATAAATAGGAGCAGGTACTGCCTTTTTGCAGAGGGAAGTTTCCAGCAGTCAACTCTGACAGTCGGACCGAACATTCTTTCTGTCACACTCACGTTTGTATATGTTTGTATTACTGTTTCTGTTAATATATTTGTTTAACTCAATTCCTCTCTTTGTGTTTTTAATTCTGGTCCTAACAAGGCCACAGCAGTTTAGTAATTATTAATTCTAACTTTAGAATTTGTTTATGATGGATTCAAGGTACACGCCATCATTGCTTACATTCCATTTCAATATCATAGATTTTGTTTATCTTGAGTCCTACTTCTTGGAATACATGAGAGGGGGGATGTTGATTTTCTGTGAAAGATCTTTCTTAATAGGGACTGCAAAAGATAGTAGGGGAAAATATCAAAACTCTACAAAGAATAGGAAGTTGGGGAAAGTCATAAATGCTAAAGGGAACACGGTACAAAGAAGAAGAAGAAGAAGAAGAAGAAGAAGAAGAAGAAACATTTTACGTTCATCTCTTTGAAAAGATATGAATTTACTGCTCCCAATAGATCAGGAATTACTCCTGGTTGTTCATACCATGTAACCCAATGCAACCTGGGCTCAGTTTAATGCAACATCGATATTTGTTGCTGTGGCATAATAATAATAATAATAATAATAATAAGAAGAAGAAGAAGAAGAAGAAGAAGAAGAAGAAATCCTGAAAGCCTTGCTTAATGTGTTCTTCAGAAAATTTAAACAAAGCCATTTAAGTACAAAACTTAAAAACGGCAATTCAAGTTCGAATTTTAAATACAGTTGTTCAGCAACAAAATTTAAACACAGCCACCGAAGTACAGCATTTAAACAGGACCATTCAAGTACAAAATTTAAAAAACTGCCATTCAAATACGAAATTTAAAGACGTCCATTCAAGTACAAAATTTAAGTAAATCCATTAAATGCAAACAAAGTATAATTCAAGGTTAAAAATTTGAACTGATATTTTTTTAAACAATATTACTTCGGCAGTTATATAATGTCCGTATAAGGTATGCACGATAGTTGAGTTAGTTTTTTATTTCAAACCGGCGCTAACAGAACGAAGCTACCAATTTCTAAGACTAATTTTTCAAAGCAGTAACACACAATAGCTGCAGTCAAATTCATTTGTCATTCGATTTGACAGAGTGGTGCTTTGCATTAGGTTGTCCAAAAAGTCCGTTAATTTTATTAAGTAGAAAATTTACTTGTAAACAGAACTTTTTGGCCAAATCAATAAATATCTACTGTACTGTAGAGTTAACCAGATGGTTAGCAATATTGAAACGACGAACTGAGTTCAAATTCTGGCTGAGATATTTTACGTTCATCTCTTTGCAATGAAGATGAGAATAACAGTCCGAATAATGTAGATAATGCAAGCAAAAGTCTTTAGCCACAAAAAAATTAATGGTTGGTAATTAGGTCGGTTTTGTTAAGTGGGTAGGGTCGAAATCACTCGTTTAATATTACAAGTTATATATAATTTGTGTGATATAATATATATGTAGATAAATAAATGAATATGTAGCTTAGTAATATAGAAAAAAGATAAATTACTGTAAGTACTAAATTGAAAAAGGTGAACTTACTTGATATAACATTAGATTTAATGAATAATATATATATATATATATATATATATATATATATATATACCTTATAAAAACCCAATACTAATCCTTTGTATATACACCCTAAATCTAATCATCCTTCATCTATAATTAAACATATACCTTTATCGAAAAGAGAATAAGTACAAATTCAGTAAATGAGAAAATATTCTATGAACATAGTAATTTCTATAATAAAGCTGTAAAGAATAGTGGCTATAAATGCCGAAAACTCAATTATATAAAAAATGAAAATGGTCACCATAGAAAAAATATAAATAGAAAAATCATTTGGTATAAAACCCCATACAACCAAATGGTAAGAAATAAGTTAGGACAAAAATTCCTTGCATTAATTTATAAACATTTTCCTAGAGATAATAAACTCAGTACCCTAAATAGAAATACCCTAAAATTAAGTTACAGTTGTACTGAAAACTTAGAAATGATTATTAAGTAGCATAATGCTAATATCTTGAATAAACACGTATACCAACATAAAAAAATATATATAGATCCTAAAATATAAAAAGAAATGAAGGTAAAGAAAAATTATGTAACTACAGAAATCCTCAAAACTGTCCTCTTAATAATAAATGCCGTATTGAATCAATAATTTATCAATGCAATGTCTCATCTATTGAAGATCCAGACATGGTTAAATTCTACATTGGATGTACAAGGAATGCAATCAAATGAAGGTGGAGCAAACATCAAACGTCTTTTAATAATAATAGATACCAAAATCAGACGCCCCTATCGAAATATTTCAGGCACTTAAAGGAAACCAATAAAACACCTATTGAAATTAATAAGAAAAGCTAGAGTTTGGAGATCATTAAATGACCCATGTCCTTTGTTCATACATGAGAAAGAAGAAAAATCAAACATACATATTTATACTTGATCTTTGAATAATAATTTTTAAATAAGAAAGTAATTCTAAATATTTATTTGTTTAAAAAACGTATAGTCTATTAGTTATTAGAATTAAGAATAACACTTTAAAATTGTAGGAATAGATTCTGAATATTAAAAATACCACGTACTCATATTCAAATGATACTTTGTGTATAAAATTATAAATCAAACGCCAAAATAAAAATGCCAAAAATCTTTTTGTCATTGAAAACAAAAAACAGACGACATACGAAAAACGGATATCATCATTTGTTGAACAGGCGTACCCCACCCTATCTTAACTTAAAATCATTTGGAAAGTAACTCATATTTGATACACAGGTTGTCTACGAAAATGAAAACCCCGACCATCCCTTACCGAAATGATTGAATTTCCCGTAACCTTAACAACTAATAATATCAAGATTGTATGTGCTTATAAACTCAGTAAATTATCCAAAAATCGCTTGAAAATGAAATAGTACTAGGATTTAAGTTTAATTCTATAATTAAATTTAAATTTATATATATATATATATATATATATATATATATATATATATATATATATATATTTACGCCGGAATAAACAAACAGTGAAATGTTTGTTAAAATCGTACACAATGAAAAAGAGCTATTTAATATCTTAAAAAGATAAGAACGCTGACCGAAACAATACCGCTTCCCCACCCCACCCGTCACTTCCGGTGAAGGCATTTAAGTTGTTGAGTTGTTGAGATGCCGCTGATTGATTGGGTGAACAAACCACCTGACGAGACCTTAGCGGTCGAAACCGCAGTAGTGTTGCGGTCAGCGCTCTTATTTTTTAAAATATATATATATATATATATATATATATATATAAATTGATTTTCTTACGTATACAAGAGCTATTTTAAATTGTTTTAAAAGAGCTTTTCAATAGAAAAAAGGTATTTTCTATTATTTACCCAATTCCAGCGCTGTTTCACGCTTAGCGATTTTTAAAAATGGATGACTCTCATTGGCTATCATTCAAATCCGAAAGATATAAGAATAAAACCAAGTTGTCAAAATATATAGGATGATTAAGAATGGGATATAATAATAAAAAAAAGATAATGTGAAATAGAAGAAGGAATCACAGTCGATGGATGAAGGAGAAACTCATGTTATTATATATATATATATATATATATATATATATATTATTATTATTATTATCACAGATTATAATAAAATATGTTGAAATCACTACACAAAAACTTTCATGTTTCAATTCTATGATTATACTTCTTCAGGCTATGGTAAGTAAATGGTGATTAAATGATTTAAGGAAATTTAAAAACAAAGTGTTACCTCTTTTCTGAAAGTTACAGTGAGAGCATTTAATTAGTTAATCAAGACATTCTCACAAGTTTTGTGTCACCACCCTTAACTTTCGGAAAAGTGGTAACACTTTGTTTTTAAATTTTCTTAAAACCATTTACTTTATTTAGTTTGTTTAGCGATTTCAACATGTTTTTTATTATTATCTCTTATAATAATAATAATAATAATAATAATATTGCTCTACTTTGTATTGAGCACTTTTTTAAATGTAAATGCTACGAACATTGGAATTTTAATCCATCTGTTCTTTCTCTGATTTGTGCGTATATATATATATATATATATATATATATATATATATATATATATATATATATATATGTATGTATATGGCAAACATGAAAACATGCCAAACAAGGTAGTGTCAAAAGAACGGTTTTTCCCATGACACCGCTATTATTTTAACTACTTTCACTCATCGGCATTGTTTATTGTTTTAAAAATCTCTGATTAGAATTATAATAAAACCGAAACGTACGAAAGCGAATTTATACATTTTCCTTTTTTTTCTTGATGATTAGCAACAAAAATAATAGACTATTTATTTATTACATTGTTTATTTATACGATTTATTTATTATATTATTTTAGGGAATAGTTGACAATGCATCCGTTAAGTATTTTTAATAATTTATTAAATCTTTATAAGTTTATGAATAAAAAATTGATTTCATATTTATTTCTTTATAAATTGGTAAATGATGAATATTGCATCCTATTAGTTCTTATACATTAGTTTTTAGAATGTTGTAAATATAAAATTATTCTTGTAAATAAATAACCTAATAAATAAATAATGTCTATTATTTTTGTTTTCAATGCACAAGAACAAAAAGAAATGCATAAATTCACTTTTATCGTGTGTTTAGTTTTTATTTCAATTCTAATCATCGTTTTTGTTTTTGTTGTTTTTTTTTTTGTTTTTTAATTAATATAACCTTAGAGTGAAGGCAGTTTAAGAAGCAGAGTATCATGGGAAAAAAACTGCTTTTGTAACAAAATGATGCTACAGGATTTTATTGGATGAGGTTGCTGTTGGCCATCAGTTTGTAGCATGAAGCGTTATGACTTGTTGCTAATAAGGATTAAGAGCAAACTTGGACCTTCGTGCCTTCAAAAATACAGTGTCAAAAGAATGTTTTTTTCCATTGACACTGCTATTATTTTAACTACTTTCTAACCACGGTAATGTTTATTGTTTTAAAAAGCAGTGATTAGAATTGGTTAATATATTTTAATAATTTCGTAAATGTTTAAGAATTTATGAATAAAAAATTGTTTTCACTTTTATTTCCTTTATAAATTGGTGAATATTACATTGCATTAGTTCGAATTTTATTAGTCTTTTAGAATGTTGTAAATCTAAAATTATTCTTGTATATAAACAATCTAATAAATAAAAGTGTTTATTTTTTGTTGTGTAATTTTCAAGAACAAAACACATGTATAAATTCATTTTTATAGTATTTTAGTTTTTATTCCAATTCTGCTCATCGTGAAGGTAATTTAGAAAGCGGTGTCTTGGAAAAAACTGTTCTTTTGACACTACGTCATACTCCGGACACGCGTAACCATGTTTGGCATATATATATATATATATATATATATATATATATATATATATATATATATATATATATATGTGTGTGTGTGTGTGTGTGTGTGTGTGTGTGTGTGTGTGTGTGTGTGTGTGAGTGTGTGTGTGTGTGTGTGTGTGTGTGTGTGTGTGCGCGTGTGTGTGTTTCATATATATATATATATGTGTGTGTGTGTATCATATATGTATATGTATTACAATGAATCATTCATACAAAAAGAAGATTAGTAAAGTTAATGATATAAAATGGCGAAATCCTTTCGCAAACAAAATTTTAAAGGTGCATTAACCTACAAATCACTCGATCAATGTTATGATCCTTGTTTTTAAAAATTATAAACTGTATAAAGTCTTTCTTTAATACGCAAGTACTTTCAACTGTACATTCAGTCATCTTTATATATATATATATATATATATATATATATATATATATATATATATATATATATATATATATGTATAAAGTAGACAAGGACTCAGTGAAAGCCAAAGAGTTTAATGTTAGGAAGTGTTTCCGATGTGAAATTCGAATGATCTATTTGTTGATGGAATAGTGATTTGTGATGTGAAATGGATCATTTATGACAATCGCAATTCGCTCAGTGGCTTCATCCTGACAAAGGGCTTAGACACTTTCTAAAACCGAAATTACACCAACTGAAGATTAGGATGAATATCTGGAATCTATCCAGAGCACCACTACCGAAATTTACTGCAAGCAGTTTCATGAAATGCACATTCACTTAATGAAAATATAACCGGGACTGGTTAATCTACTAGGCCCAATTCTGCTTCAAGACAATGATCGGTCATATTTTTTCAGGATGACACTGTAGAATCTCACCGACTTGAGACACGAGACGCTGATCTCTCGCCCACTGACTAACACTTATTCAAGCATCTTAACAATTCAATTTCAAAGAAGATTAAGAAACTTAATTTCTTGGCGTCCATACCTTTAGACTTTTATGGTAAAGACATAAATAACCTTTTAACTCACCGGCATAAATGTATAGGGTTATTATTTTGAATGTATAGGGTTATTATTATATATAGGGTAATTATTTATATTATTAGAATGTATAGGGTTATTATTATATATAGGGTTATTATTATCATTAGAATGTATAGGGTTATTATTATATATAGGGTTATTATTATTATTAGAATGTATAGGGTTATTATTATATATAGGGTAATTATTATTATTATTAGAATGTATAGGGTTATTATTATATATAGGGTTATTATTATTATTAGAATGTATAGGGTTATTATTATATATAGGGTTATCATTATTATTAGAATGTATAGGGTTATTATTATATATAGGATAATTATTATTATTAGAATGTATAGGGTTATTATTATATATAGGGTTATTATTATTATTAGAATGTATAGGGTTATTATTATATATAGGGTTATTATTATTATTAGAATGTATAGGGTTATTATTATATATAGGGTTATTATTATTATTAGAATGTATAGGGTTATTATTATCTATAGGCTTATTATTATTATTAGAATGTATAGGGTTATTATTATATATAGGGTAATTATTATTATTAGAATGTATAGGGTTATTATTATATCTAGGGTTATTATTATTATTAGAATGTATAGGGTTATTATTATCTATAGGCTTATTATTATTATTAGAATGTATAGGGTTATTATTTTGACTGATTTAAACAAAGTTTAAATACATTAATTTAGAAATAAAAGTTAATTCTAAAATTTGACATTATTTTGCGAACAACCTAATACAAAGAAGCAAAATAATAGTATAGATTTTCGTAACCGATTTCCGCTCGAAAGCGCTGGGGACTGAGGAGATACTGCGCTCTGGTTCAAGGTTTAAACAAGTAGCGAACATTCATATACAAAAAGCAGATGAATAATACATGTGTATAATAATAAAAAATAACATACCTTTCTTTTTGAACGTAACTGTTGCGAATCCCTTACTCTGTCTGCATTTCCTGGTGCTGTTCTTCTCCAAAGAATAACTCCAATTTTACTATACGTAACTCCAAGGATCAACATTGGAAGTAAGTAGGTAATTGTCAATACGAACAACGTGTAGACACGTCGAGGCGTGTCTCCCGGCCACATTTCTTCACATTTCGTAATTGTCAAATTTGGTAAGACTGTGTCGTACGCCCGACCGACGAATAGATTAACAGAAGCCAATGCTATCGCAGTTATCCAAATAGGGACTATCACATATTTTGAACGAGAAGATGTGAGCCGGGACCTCAACGGGTAAGCGACGACCAAAAAGCGGTCAATTCCAATCGCCATGTTTGTTGATACGCTGGCCGTGACGGCTACCATTTGTACGAACAAAACCATCGGACACATGGGTTTTGAGAAGATCCACGTGTCCAGAACAACATAAGTGAACGTGAAAGGCATGCAAAAAATCGCCATAACGAGGTCCGCAATTGCGAGGTTGATGAGAAACGGACGCAGATCAGTCCGAGACCACTTCCCGACGGTAAACACCAGAATGACCATCACATTGCCTGTGATGGCTAGTAAAGTGGTGGTTGAATATAGAAATATCAAACCTATTTTCGACTCACTGGTCAAGTCGTGACTATTAAATATTCGTGTCTGATTCCTTGAAAATGTCACGTTACTGTCGTAGTCATAATTGTCAGGATCTAGCCAAGTGAAGTTGCTGGGATAACAACCAAATTCGCATAGTGTCCAAAGTGTTTTCAGAACCGAATCTGTAGTCACCTTGCCGCTAGCAGATGCTGTTGCCGACACGGCAGAAGGGGGCATGCTCAACTCCCCTATCGCTGCCACAGTCCTTGACGTCGTTGGCGCAGCTAGTTGAGACACGTTCGCTGACATAACCAAAGACAGCCAAATCAGATTGAGGTCAATACTAAGAACTGTAGGTACGCGGATTGAACAAAATCAAATTTCTAAAGCTGGTGGCTTTGGTCCACGTGTCTTTGCTAAAAGCTACATAGACAGCAGCTTAATTACACACACCTTTAAAAAAAACATACACACCTGCACATGGCTAAAAAATAAAAAACAAAAAAACAAAGACTAACACTGACAGAAGAGAAAAGTTACAGTTGTAAAATAGTAGCCAATCTTACAAGTTGATGTCTATATATACATGACTTTAAGAATGAAATACACCTACGAATATCATTTTTACATATTGTCGATTTTGAAAAGAAGTTTTGGATGGGTCGGTAGTAAAAGGTGACGATTGTAACGCACACACAACATACGTTTTCGCATAGTTAAGAGAGCGGAATTATATCTGCTTTTCTTCTTTTTTACCTGAAGACTGTAAGGTGTTCAATATTGACTGCGTTTCTTCCTGCACACTTTATGTCGTATTGGGATGTAAGCAGAAGATGATGTATGTATTTTGACGCGTGATAAACACGTGTCCTTGGAAAAGCGCCCCAAAATTGAACACATTGGATGGCGGAACAGATTCCTTATGCAGCAATGTATGAAACCAATCAATAAAACTGGCTATGATTTGCATATTTCTGTGACAGCGATAACAGTAAAACACAAGAGTATAACATATAAAAAGAGATGATAATAATATCTATCTATCTATCTATCTATCTATCTATCTATCTATCTATCTATCTATCTATCAGCCAGTCTATCTATCTATCTATCTATCTATCTATCTATCTATCTATCTATCTATCTATCTATTCACCAGTCCATCATTCTATCTATCTATCTATCTATCTATCTATCTATCTATCTATCTATCTATCTATCTATCAGCCAGTCAATCTATCTATCTATCTATCTATCTATCTATCTATCTATCTATCTATCTATCAGCCAGTAAATCTATCTACACACATATATATACACATGTGTGTGTATCTTTATACATCGATCTATCATATATATTTCATGTGCGCTTGTCGATGTATTTATATGTATGATTTTTTTATACACACACCTATAAATATTAGTTTATATTTATGTGTATGTGCATGTATATCTATCTATATATATGCGTATGCATCTTTATTTATCTATCATATATATATATATATATATATATATATATATATATATATATATATATATACGTGTATCTATGTATTTATGTGTGTAATTTTATACGCACACCTATAAATATTAGTTGATATATGTGTGTATGTGCATGTATAGTTATCTATCAATAAATATATGTATGTGTATATGTGTATGAGTGTGTCTTTATGTATCTATCTGTAACTATTTGTCTATATGTGTGTGTATATCTATTTATCGATCGATCTGTCAGTCTCTGTCTCTCTCTCTATATATGCGTATATCATATGTGCATAAACATATAGGCGTGTGTGTATGTGTATCTATATTTTCATGCTTATAACTATCTATATATGTGTATGAGTATGTCTATACGCGCGTGTATCTATCTATCTATCTATCTATCTACCTATCTATCTGTCTGTCTGTCTATCTATCTATCCTTTTGTTTCTTTTCCTGTAACTACCTATACATACACACACACACACATATATATATGTGTGTATATGTATATATATATATATATATATGATTCTTCCTATTCATCTATCGATATGCATATATATACATATACAAATGAATATATATATACATATATATTGATAATATTAGTGGTCAGTATATATATATATATATTTCCAAGAGGTAGAGTTCAATGTACAGTACAGAGCTTGAATATAATATAAAAGGCTCAAACACTAATATTCCATGGTTATAATTTATTACATTGCAATCGTATTCACGATCAAATTCATCAGACCTACAAATTATATATATATAGAGAGAAATTTTATATATATATATATATATATATATAGAGAGAGAGAGAGAGAGAGAGAGAAAGAGAGATGTATAACGTGAGGCAGATTATATTTCAAATAAAGAATGTATTAAAATCGCCCTGTTAGTGAATTATAGGAAAATAAATAGCAAGAGATTTTGCTGAAAATATATACTGCCAAATATTTTAAACCTTACCTATATTTAACAATGGAATCCGTACGAGTAATATGAATTTCTAAGTTTTTAAAACAATTGCCTTTTTTTCATATTAAAAAAAAAAGAAGTACTTAAGCGACATTCAGATTATTGATAAAGAAGGTCAAGTCTTGTAGCATTAATTATTTAACCTTGCATTGCATTCCTTTTCTCATTTTTTTTTTTTTTAATATTTAATTCATGTTTCTCCTTTTCGACTTTCCTGAGTTGAAGTTGAAAGGTAAATAATTTTCCACCTGAACTTAATTTGAATATCCAGGCAACAAGTGCATGCATCTCCAAGTAAAGTAAGTATCCGGGTAACAAACAAGCTTCAGAATCTGAAAGGCGAAATAAGTTTCTCTATGTGCGTCTATTGTTTTTTGTTTGTTTTGTTTCTTTTTTTGTTTGTTGTTGTTGTTTTTTTCTTCACTCATTCGGGGAAAAGACGACAGCTGTGACGCGTATGAGTTTGTACATCACTCTCTCTCTCTCTCTCTCTCTCTCTCTCTCTCTCTCTTCTGTCACTTTCTTTCTCTATCTCTCTCATACACACATATACATAAATACGCACACACACACATACACACACACACAAACATATACAAATTCAAAATATTATACTAATTACAACTGTTTAACCGAAGCAGTAACATGCAGTTTAGTGTCGGCTTGAACAGATATACTACAGCAGCTGCCAACATCTTTCCGGAGAGAGAACAGTGAATATATAGCCTAGAAGTGGTTTTGGAAGAAGAAGGAATGAAAACTTTTACAACCGTCGTTCCTCTTTTCTCTCTCTGCTGACGTACGTAAGGCTTGAAAAAGTACTTGTACGTGCGTATGTGAGTCCTGTGTCCGTGTGCTTGCTTTGTACTCTGTGATGTGAATACGTTAAAAAAACAAAAAAAACACGTCAACTACGACTCTGTAAAATTAATTAAATGAAAAGAAATTATACAATTTCCTTTTACATGATTAGACTTTACACTTCTCCTATGGTGCAATTAAAATTTGACCTCACTCGTGTAAGTAAAAAACTAAAATAAAATGAATGAACAGATAAATAAAAAAAAGACAAGTACTCTATTTACTAGTCTGTGTTCTTCCCAGTTAACCGTATTTCGTTCAAGAGGGTAACATTCATCTCAGAAAGTGAAACCGGTCCATCCTTAACGCTTCCACACGTCTATGAGTGAAATAGAGAATCGTAGATATTGGCTTTTCAAACACGATCCAACTAGCAGACTGAACAATAAGCCTTAGCAGTAGTGGAAAAAGATCAAGCATCCCACACAGATACGCTTAGGTTTCGAACTGTTTGGCTACAACTTGCTATCATCAACATCAAACGAACAAATCCTGCTACAAAGCAACGTCGAAGTTTTCGCTATTCAACCAGCAGCAGTAGCAACCAATCAGATCACGACTGGTTAGATTTCTTCTATCTATTGGAAACTTCAGCAGTATTGCCACGAACATCACTTTGGTAAAAAAAAAAAATACACGAAAACATAAAGCAATATTAATACACAACACAGCCATAGTTTCCTACTGACTGTCTCCTCTCAAGTCTAGCAATTGATACAACAATATTTAATTATTCTAACTGTTTGGGTGGTTAGATAATTAATTCAGGAAAAGTAGAAGCCTATACGGCAAGCTTAATGACTCTTAACAAAGACATACTCATCGAACAGAGTTCAGTTCCCGGTCCAGTTTGCTGCGTTCCCTCTGGTGCAAATACGCTTTGCAAAGGCATGATTCTATCTTTTCTACTCACATTCTATGGATTAGACTGAGTTCTCTACCCTGGCTGGAAGCCAGCTAACGAGAAGGAAACACTGAATTCAAAAAGCCGAAAAAGACAACAGGAAACCACTCTACTTTACAAAGAAGTTACGATGGTTCATAGATAATAAAGAAACGTTATATGAGAAGAGCCATAATTGCCTGTATTAAAAGAATGTTTGCACTGAATCATGGGTCTTTTATTTAGATGCGAGTCTATAAGCCTGGTAGTGTATTGGTTATCGGCGTGGAAATGAAATCAGCGGGCCGAGTTCAAATTCAGGCCTAACCTGTTGTGTTCCCTTTTTTTTCCCAAAATGCCACCGCCCCACAGAAAATAAAAAAAGATTCATGAATCTGTGGCTTCTCCCTATCAGGTAGAGTAACGGCTATCAGCAAGGAAATATTCGGTGAGCCATGTTCACTTCCCGCTTCAATCTTTTACATTCACTTTCACATAAATGCCATTGCGAAAATGATGAATCAATTTTTTGTACCCTCCCACAAACTATGGGTTAAATATGGTACCCTACTTCCCTCACCTTGCGTGGAAATGATGGAAACGAGAAACTATACCACCATTTCCGAAGAAGATATAGCCATTCACAGATAATAAAGAAAAGGAATCTGTGGAGAGTTATGATGTGAATGGCTATGACGTCTTGGGAAAGATAAATGGAACAGTATTCTCTTTTATTTTTTACGATGAACTACTCGCATCAGGATTACGAGTCATTGTTGCGTACGGGAGAATCCACTATAAATCTAACATAGTACAATAAACAACAGTATTTGCGTATAGGCTCAAGTATAAGTAAATGTCCAAGTATAAATATCTATTGGCTCAAGTATAAATGACCAAGTATAAGTATCTATTGGCTCAAGTATAAATAAATAACCAACATTTGTCTATAGGCTAAGTATAAATAAATGACAAGAAATTACCTATTGGCTCAAGTATAAATAAATGTCCAACATTTATCTATAAGCTTAAGTATGAATAAATGACCAACATTTATCTATTGACTCAAGTATAAATAAAGGACAAACATTTATCTATAGGCTTTAATATGAATAAATGACCAACATTTATCTATTGGCTCAAGTATAACATCAACCAATATTGACCATTTCTGTTTTCCACTGCTCTCCTGCGGGTTACGTAATGTGGCACAAGGCCACAATACTGGATCACAAATGTGATAATTGAACTCCGTACCGCAATATTTGCTAAGTTGGCACAAGGCCATGGCTGTCGAGTATCGATTGAGCATCGGACTGATTACAGTTGTGACAATATACATGAGTGAACTCTACTTTTCTCCACGCGAAGAATGGGTTTCACTTGTTAAATACTATTGTAAATTAGACGCATTTTAATTTTCCTATCAACTAGTAAATTGTATTTTCTTTTTAAATCTTTTTGTTAAGAAAGTTCAAATCTCCGTTTCTATAATCGTTTCCGAAGAAAACTCAAAAATTATTATTCTAAGCCTGGAGAGCCATACAAAAAGCTGCATTTTATTAAAGATTATCAATGTAAACAACAAAAACGTCTTTCACGTTTCATGCCGTTATTTAAATGTTGTATTTTTAATGAAATTGAACTTACGAGGGTGGGCTGAAACCTTCATGGTCTGGTTATAAAGGAGTGATGCTAGAGCTGTGAAACCATGCATGCATCAATTTCAACTCTTCATTATTAATAATATAATTGTTTCTTTCCAAGTATGGGGGTGGGCTGAAAAGTTCGTAGGCTGAACATGATGGTGTGATGGTACAGCCGTAAAGTATTGCATGTATTAATTACAACCGTCCATTATTAAAAACTGCATCGTTTCTTTCCAGGTACGAGAATAGTTGAAAAGTTCATAACCTGACTATAAATGAGTGATGCTAGAGCTGTGAAACATTGCATGTATTAATTTCAACTCTTCTTATTAATAACTGCATTAATTAAGAAGATTTGAAATTATTACATGCCAGATATCAAAGCTTTGCCATCATTCCTTCGTCGTCAGCTATGAAACATTCAGCTCACATTCGTACATGGAAAGAAGCAATATCGTTATTAATAAGAAGAGTAGAAATTAATACATGCAAGATTTCATAGATCTAGCATCATTCCTTCATAGTCAGCCTATGAACTTTTCAGCCCACGCTCGTACCTGGAAAGAAACAATGTATTTATTAATAAGAAGAGTTGAAATTAATACATGCCAGATATCAAAGCTCTAACATCATTCTTTTATAGTCAGCCGATGAACTTTTCACCTGACGCTCGTACCTGGAAAGAAACAATGTAGTTATTAAGAAGAAGATTTGAAATTAATACATGCAACATTTCACAGCTATAGCATCATTCTTACATAGTCAGCCTATGAATTTTACAGCCCACGCTCGTACCTGGAAAGAAACAATGCAGTTATTTATCAGAAGAGTTGAAATTATTACATGCCAGGTTTCAAAGCTCTCGTATCATTCCTCCATAGTCAGCCTATGAACTTTTCAGCCAACCCTTGTACCCGGAAAGAAACAATACAGTTATTAATAAGAAGAGTTGAAATTATTACATGCCAGGTTTCAAAGCTCTCGTATCATTCCTTCATAGTCAGCCTATGAACCTTTCAGCCCACCCTCGTACCTGGAAATAAACAATGCCGTTATTAATAAGAAGAGTTGAAATTAATGCATGCAAGATTTCACAGCTCTAGCATCACTCCTTCATAGTCAACAAAATAAGCTATCAGCTTTCTCTTATATAGCTTTGATATATTGTTCCACATGTGGAATATCTTTTTATACAAGACAAGCATTAATTTTGTTAAATTCTATTTTATTGGTAATATACATAGAAAAGACGAGAATAAAATGTATGCTTACACGTGTTCAAATACGATTTATAACTTTTTAATTCATACTAATTTTCGACACTAAAGGATTAAATGCCTGAAACACTATAATGTGTATATCTTTGCCACCTGAGTAAACTAGGATTCAACGAAAATCATATGAGAGAAAAACAGAATTGAAGTACGGCTGTTGAAAGTCCCTGGTTTCAATGGCCACTTTGTGTGACTGGCTCTGAACTGGTTGATCCCCCTTTTTATTCGCCTGATTTGACTATCATCAGTTCCCCAACATGTCCAGGAAATTGTATCGCAGTGAAAATTACGTCGTATCTGCAGTTGATGACTTTTTTTACCAGGATGACAGTCAGATATCAATTTAATAGGCTGTAATTGATACAGAATTTTAAATGATTTAAAACTTAATTTTTTCTTGTAAAAATTAATTATGCGTCGAATTATTTTTCTTAAGACAATTGTGTTCTTAATTTACCTTATCTATAAAACGAATTAAAAGCTTTGCTAATTACATAATGTCATAGTTTTATTGCATTTTTTTATTCTACGATTCAGAGCAGATTTTCAGTAAATACTATTTATGTTTGGCGAAAAACAAATTGATGATACTGCTTTTAACTTTATATATAACTATATTTTAAGACATACTCTGTTTATAAAAAACAGTATAAACCTGAAAGTCCGAGAAATTTCCATAGAAAATATGCGTCCTCCGACAGGAATCGAACCTGTACCCGATATGGAACCGTCATATAGCATGACGTGCCTTAATTGATTGGGCCACAGAGGGCGTTCGGTTAACAAGGTTATTTTATATATATATATTTATATTTTATATATATATATATATATATATATATATATATATATATATATATATATATATATATATATATATATATATATATATATATATATATATATATATATATATATATATATATATATATATATATATATATATTATTGTTGATACTATATATTTTTAACATCTTTAACTATAAATATGGAGAGGTGGGTATTTGAAAATCTCGATATTTCATAAAATTAAATGATTGGGTGTAATAGACGTAAAAAAGAATATTTTTACCAATATTTACCCAAAAATTAATTTCATTCATGTGTGAATAAGTTCTGAACATTTCATTAAAAAAAAGATATCCTTTATGGCCTCCGGACTAACACGAAAGATGCCTCCCAAAAGCTTAACCAAGTATTAGGCAACAGAAACATTTCGTTAGAAACAAACAAAAAAGAATAGAAAAAATGTCATGCAATATCAGTCCTCTTATATGGAAGTGAATGCTAGACAATCTCCTCACGGATGAAGAAGAGCCTTAAAGCAACAGAAAGTTGGTTCTACCGATCGATGCTGTAAATACTATGCGAGCAACGACGAAGTTCTCGAGGCAATAGACTCAAAAAAGATGTTTATACTTAACATGAGACATATACAGTTGAAGAGGCAAAGAAAGAAACACAGATGAGAGTCACAAAGAAAAGGAAATTGTGGAGAGCCATAATCGACAAGTGTCTCGAAGGGACGTGGCGCATAGAAGATCTTATATCGCAGTACCAAGGACTAAACATGTGGGCAACGACGAAGTTCTAGAGAAAATGGAAACTAAAAGGACACTTATACTTAACACGAGGAAGAGACAGTTGAAATTTCTAGGGTATAAAATTAGGAAAGAGGGCTTGGAAAATTTGATACTCACAAGACAGATTGAAGGCAAGAGGGATAGAGGAAAACATTGCATAACCTACCTAGGCAGTTTGAATAAATGGATGGCGGAACAAGACAAAATTTATTAAGATCTACAAAGGACATGGAACAGTAGAAAGCCATCATCGTCAATGCCGTGAAGGGACACGTTACATAGAAGAAGAAGAAGAAGAAGAAGAAGAAGAAGAAGAAGAAGAAGAAGAAGAAGAAGAAGAAGACACGTTGCACAAATGTAGCAATGTAATTTTGCTAGCTCTGGTAAAGACAGATTACTGTTTGGCGTTGCTTATCAACAATTCCAGTAGATGGACAATTTTGATTTCAAATCAGGAAGAGGACCATTTACTCCTCAAGGCAAACAGTGTTATTCAGTACGAAGAGAACAACGCAACACTTAAATCATCACGATCCTCCATTTGATCTGAATTCTCCCGCCAGTCATTTTGGATCTGTCTTGCTTTCGGATCTGGAATGACAAGAATGATAGAGGTTGACATTGAAAATAAATACACTTCCCCTCACTATGATGAAAAATAAGCTCAATCGGTCATTTCCCTGTGGTCATCATCAGTTCCGAAAAACGTGAATGCTCTTGGTAATAGTAATTTAGCTATTTCTTTATCTGGAAACACAAGATATTCATTGAACGAGCAGTTTGTCTGTTGAAATTTATAAAATCTTTCTGTTAAAATAATCTTTCAGGAAAATAGTCCACTGTTATTGCCCTTACCAGTGTTGATGGGGGTTTTCCTTTCTAATTTGAAATAGGGGAAAAACATCAATATATTCATTCTGTCTTCATTTTAGTTGCTGTTGTTGAAAGTATTCAATTTTTGTAGTTTCTGTTATTTGGTAAAATTCGTTATTTGTGACTCTGTTGCACCAGTCCAAGAAGTTCGAAAAAGGATGATCCACCCTAATATGATATTTGGAACCCATTTTTCACCGTGGAAAGTTCATTCACTACTGTAATAACTCCAATGCTCAATCAATACCCGACAGCCGTGGCCTTGTACCAGCTTAATAAATATCGCTAGCATTGTCGACCGTTAATGCGGTACGGAGTTCGATCATTACATTTGTGATCCAGTATTGTGATCTTGTGCCACATTACGTAACCCACGGGAGAGCAGTGGTGAACAAAAAAGGTACATATTAGTTGATTATATTATACTTGAGCCAACAGATAAAAATTGGTCATTTAGTTATACATGAGCCTATAGAAAAATATTGGTCATTTATTTATATTTGAGTCAACAGGTAAATGTTTGTCATTTATTTATACTTGAGCCAATAGATAAATGTTGGTTATTTATTTATACTCGAGCCTATAGAAAATGTACGACATTTATTTATATTTGAGTCAATAGATAAATTCAGGTCATTTATTTATACTTGAGCCAATAGATAAATGTTGCTCATTAATTTGTACTTGAGATAAATGTTGGTCATTTATTTACACTTGAGATTATGCATCAATGTTGGTCATTTATTTATACTTGAGCCTATGGATAAATTTTGGTTATTTATTTATACATGAGCCTATAAATGTTGGTTATTTATTTATACTTGAGCCAATAGAAAAATGTTGGTCATTAATTTATAATCCTGTTTATTAATAGATGTTGGTAATTTCTTTATCCTTGTGGCTATAGATACTTGTTTGTTATTTATTTATACTCGAACCAATAGGAAAATGTAGATCATTTATTTATACTTCAGACTATAGATAAATGTTGATCATTTAGTTATATCTGAGCCAATAGATAAAGTTTGGTCATTTATTTATACCTTACCCTATAGATAAATGTTGGACATTTATTTATACTTGAGCCTATAAATATTGTTCATTTATTTATACTGGAGCTTATAGATACATGTTTGTTATATATTTATACTTGAGCCTATATTTAAATGTTGGTCATTTATTTATACTTGAGCCTATAGATAAATGTCAGTCATTTATTTATACTTACCCCTATAGATAAATGTTAGGCATTTATTTATATTTGAGCCTATAAATGTTGGTTATTTATTTATACTTGAGCCTATGGATAAGTGTTGGCATATTTATTTATAGCGGAGCCTATAAATGTAGGTCATTTCTTTATACTTGAGCCTATGGATAAACGTTGGTCATTTATTTATACTTGAGCCTATAGATAAATTTTGGTCATTTATTTATGTTTGAGCAATAAATGTTGGACATTTATTTATACTTCAGCTTATGAATTTTGGTCATTTATTTATACTTGAGCCTATAGATAAGTTATGGTCATTTATTTATACTTGAACATATAGATTAATGTTGGTCATTTACTTATACTTGAGCCTATAGACAAACGTTGGTCATTTATTTATACTTGAGGCTAAAGTTAAATGTTGGTCATTCACTTATACTTGAGCCTATGGATAAATGTTGGTCATTTATTCATACTTTAGCCTATAGATATGTTTTGGCATATTTATTTATACTTGTGCCTATAGATAAATGTTGGGCATTTATTGATGTTTGAAACTGTAGATAAATCTTCATTCGCTGGAAGCCATTTTCGTTCATGGGTAGAAGAAGGCGTTTGCATAAATCTGACAATTTAAACATTTCTAATCAGATCTGGTGCCATGCATGAAAGTCTCGATTTGACGAGATTATTCAAGAACATTGACTAATATTTAATGTATTAGTATTGTACCAATTTGCCCTGTTGAACGAAACTTACTCGTGTGCAGTCTGCTCTATCGTCAATGTTCTTATCTTTTATACCAAATTCGTTATTTATCCCTTCGACCGTTTATATTTTTCTAAAAATAATCATTAGTCCAATTTAGTACCAAGGACTGAACATGTGAACAACGACGAAGTTTTAGAGAGAATGGAAACTGAAAGGACACATACTTAGCACAAGGATGAGGCAGTTGAAAATTATAAGCCATATAATGAGGAGAGGGAGCTTAGAAAATTGGATACTCACAAAACAGATTGAAGGCAAGTGGGACAGAGGAAAACATTGTATGCCCTACCTAGGCGGCTTGTATAAATGGGTGGCGGAACAAGACAACATTTATTAAGAGTTACAAAGAACAGGGAAATGTGTTGAGCCATCATCGCCAACGTCCTAAGAGACACGTTACATAGAAGAAGAAGAAGAAGAAGAAGAAGAAGAAGAAGAAGAAGAAAAGGACACTTTGCAGAAGAGTTCTAGCAATGTAATAATCATTAGTACAATTTATTTTCTTATATTCATAAAAGATAGTAAAAAATTAATAAATACTGAATAAATAATAATTAACAAATATTATTTTTAAATGGATTTCACCCGAAGCAAGGCAGTAAAGCAACTAATATACAAGGGGCTACTGAGTGTGGAAGAATTAGGGACAGAAACGTTACCCATGAGCAGAAAGAGAAAAGAGTAATCATCAGGAGAGTAGATAGCGATTGACATTGCTTATAAATTTTTGGAGATTAAGGTTGGATGGAAAGCATGGATCCAGACGAAAGTTCCACAAGCGAAAAGTGCACGGAAATAAACGTAAAAAAAAAAGTAAATAAATTTACCATGTAAATTGATGAGATCTCAACGCCAGTCTAGTACTTCGCTTAAATTCAAAAAGTTTAAGTAGCATAGTGAAGAGCGATATTTATTTCTGCTATCTAGAGAAAATATGGCACAAGGCCAAAATGGGGAATGGGGAGGGGGGAGGACTGTCTTCTTCTGTCTTAATGTTAAACTTAGCTAGCCACAAACACTGACCCAAACATGCCACAATATCCCTTACACCAAAACAACGCATTCCTACTTACCTTTCTTACTACATCCACCATAATACCTCATTGTCTCTAAGAAATTCATTGCCTGGATTGGGAGAGGAATAAAACAACAATTTAAAAACTAGCCCCAATGAGTACCATAACGAAGAGCGATATTTATTCTGTTTTCTACAGAAATGTGGCACCAGGCCGAAAAGGGGGAGATTGGGGAAAAGGACGGTCTTCTTCTGTCTTAACTATAACTTAGCTAGCCGCAAACATTGACCCAGTCGTACGAACTATATTCCTTACACCAAAACAACATATTCATACGTACCTTTCTTACTACAACCACCATAATACCTCTTTGTCTCTATGAAAACACTGCGGGGGGAGGGGAATAAAACAACAATTCTAAAAAAAACCTAGCCCCAATGAGTATTTACAATATGAACACAAAAAAACTATTTACAAGAAACTAAAGAAAAATAAGATTACTAATACCCCCCCATTACTAAATGTGGCAGAAACACCGGTTCAATGGCCGAAATCAGTGCGGGACTATAATAGTATAAAACATTCATTCATCCCAAGCACTCACACTGACATGCACCCATTCAGACACAACAACAAATACGAAAAATACCACTCACGCGAAACGAAAGGCGCCCCGCATCCACCGGCGAACCGACATCACTGACCACCTAACGAGGGAGGGGATGGGGGAATTAAACTTGAAGAAAAAGAGGTTACCATAACGAAGAGCTCATCCGAATAACTACCATGAAAGTATTTATAGAAAAGACACAGTGAGGCAACCTTTCGGCGTTGGGAAAGTGACTGAGGCCGAGCCGCCAGATCAGGACCAATAATATTGCTTATTCTTCTTAGAATTTTATCAAGAAGATGAAGGAAACTAAATAATAATAATTAACTAAATAATAAGTTCCTTAATAAATACATCTGCGATGTTATTTAACTGCATGCACCTCGAAAAGTATATGGGCAGAAAGGTAGTTTAAAGTGAAGGAACAACGCGCACAACGGTTGTTTATATATCCATTTTCCAGAGGTTTTCTCAAGTGTGCACATAAAACTCTCCGTCAACCCCTCACGTGTTCATCTCTGGGGTTCACCACTGAGAACGGATGAATCGCGGATCTACATCCCAGATTGGGAGTATCTCAGGTCAACCCTGCAATTAGCTTCCTTGTTCTGGTATAAAATTGTGTGCAAAGCATAAACTAGCATAATACTATATGGCTTTTTTTTTCTTGGCTTGGCTTGGCTTCGCAAAACGAAGATCAAGAGAGAAACCTGCCGTTTTCGCCCCTTTCACATCGCTTGGAAATGGTTATTGGACGCGAACGTCTCCCTCAGGTCTGTGCAGTTTTTAGGTTAAGTACAGTGTGCACTGAACTGGCCCCACCCTTTACACCCGGTATACGATCTGTCATGGTCTAGCAAGCTAGGACGATGACAGTGAAGACTCCGGGTCGTATGTTTTACAGTGTCCTACTCTTAGCCAATGGATAGGAAAAAAACTGTCGAGTCGAATATTATATATATATATATATATATATATATATATATATATATATATATATATATAGAGAGAGAGAGAGAGAGAGAGAGAGAGAGAGAGAGAAAGAACAGTAAGATATATAATCCGGTGTTCTTTGCTTGAGGATGAAATGGAACTAATGTCTTTAATTTAATTACAAAATTAAATTCGGTGCTTTTTAGCTTCCATTTTTTGAAACATGGTTAGAACTGTGTAGCGAAAAAAAACATATTTTAAATCAATTAATTTATATATATATATATATATATATATATATATATATATATATATATATATAATACTGCATTTCTCATCCGTCTCCATGTTACACCCAACGAACGTAGCCATGACTGATATATTTTTTCATGACCGAAAATATAGTAGTGGTTAAAAGTCCTTAGACTAGAATTCTTGCTCGAAAAATAAAGCCACAAGAAAATATCATTCATGTGTTTATATACTTTATAAGAACCATCTTAATCTCACACCAAACGTTTGAAGGCGTATGGCCATATCATTTTGAAACAACAGTTCTCAAGTTCAAACCTGGTCAGTACCTAGATGGGTAACCGTTTGAGAATACCATGTGCTGTAAGCATGGATGTGCGGGTGGTGTAATGGATAACAACTCAGAATTGGAAATCGGAGAAGCGAGTTCCAATTTCAGTCGGGTTCGTTATATTCACATAGTGCAAATACCCTTGGGAAATCTATGAAGTCAAATCTTCTTTTCAGCTCTGGGTTAAGGAATATGACTTGTATCCGTAAATCCTTATTATCTCCAAAAATTTCTACCAATCGAAAAATATTTTCTGGCTTCGAATAACCAGCATCAGATTGATAAGCTATAAAAAAAAATCAATCAACCAATAGTCGGATCAAAAGGCTTTATTCGATTAGACAAAGAGTGATCAAAGTGACTACACCTGACCTAATTTAATGTTTTCCATGTTGGTACTGTTCATTTATATAAAAAGTGAAAGCTTTTTTCCTGCTTTTAATCAATACATTCAAACATAAATTGCTTACATTACTACACAGTTTTCTTGGTATCTTCAACTTAAATAGGAAGATTTAAAAACAAATAAAACTCTATGAAAGAAATGGACAAAGTCCGACAATTATTTTAAAGACATTTTTTATGTTTATACATTCTTTTTATAGATAGAAATATTTAAGTAAATGCTCTGTTTTATAATAAACAACATTTACCGGCCTGAATGTCCGAGAAAGTATCATAAAAAATATTCGTTCTTCCGACAGGATTCGAACCTGCATCCTATACGGAACTGTCATTTAGCCTGCCGTGCTCTTAACCGATCGAACCACAGAGAATCGTTCGGGTAGCACAGTCGAATTTACTGCCTTTAAACTTCAATCTTCCATGGTTCTCTCACGTACATTCATGTCTGCTCATGGCGTATCCAAATATAAACAAATGACGTCACACATTACGAAATGGACAAAGTCTGACAATTATTTTAAAGACATTTTTATGTTTATACATTCTTTTTATAGATGCAAATATTTAAGTAAATGTTGTTTACATTTGGATTGTTCAACAGAGTTACTATAGTTGTATCTGTGATTACAAAGTCTCTACTACAACGAACATAACAAAAGTGACAACGAATATTCGTTGACATCACAAAAGTGTCAAAAGAGTGTTCGTTGGCATCACAAAATTTTTAAGTATAAGAAATAAAATAAAAATTATAATTGCATTTCGGCATAGCGATCAATAGTATAAACCCAACCCAGAAGCTGTCGAAAGAAATCGAAAAATAAAGTACAATTCTTTTGAACTTTGAAACTGAAATGGATCACCCCATTAAGAACAGACGTTCTGATTTAATAAACAAGAACAAAGAACCTTATTTTATAATTCTTTGGTACAAAGTTTGAAATTTTATAGATACAAGTATTTAAGCAAATGCTCTGTTTATGATAAACAGTATTAAATAACATTTACATTCAGGCCGGTAAATGTTATTTAATACTGTTTATCATAAACAGAGCATTTGCTTAAATACTTGTATCTATAAAATAACAACGTTAAACATAAAATGTCTTTAATAAATAAATTGTCGGACCTTGTCCATTTCTTAACATATGACGTCATTTGTTTACATTCGATACGCCAGAGCAGTTATGAATGTACGAGATTCATGGAAGATTGTAGTTTATAAACAGTAAATTCGACCTTGTCTACAATAAGGTTCATTGTGGCCCAGAGGTAAGGCACGTCAGCGTAAATGACGGTTCCGTATAGGATGCAGGTTCGAATCCTGTCAATGAACGAATATTTTCTATGAAAATTTCTCGGACATTCAGGCCGGTAAATGTTATTTAATACTGTTTATCATAAACAGAGCATTTGCTTAAATACTTGTATCTATAAAATAACAACGTTAAACATAAAATGTCTTTAATAAATATATATATATATACATTAAATAATAAAATAAAAAGTATAAAAATTCTTATGAAATATATTAGAATATTTCATTATTTGAACGCTGATATTGGAGTGATATATATATATGTGTGTCTGCGTGCGTGTGTACGCGCGCGTGCGTGTGTTAATCTTAGATGAGCAGTATAGGTTACATGTTGAGAGATACCTTTTCTTCTGCCGATGTGGTTTCTTCTCAGGTTTCTACCGTCGGAGTTGATCTTTTGTGAGATGTTGGGGAAAGTATATTACGTCTTCGAAATATTTGTTTTTCCTGAGAGATTTATTTATTTATTTTTATTTTATTTTTTTTTTTTTTTTTTTGGTATTTATCTTCTGAATTTTAAAACCGTGAATCCTTCCACACCTGCGAAGGCAAATAGCGAAGATTTCAATTTAACGGAAAACCTGTCTTCACATGAAGCTAATAGTATGTAGATATAAACACTTCTACTTCCATACCTCTTTCGGTCTATTCATCTCTCTATCGATCTATCTAAGTTCCTTCCTTTTTTTCTATCTATACTAATCTCTTTCTTTCTTTTTCTCTCTCTCTCTCTCTCTCTCTCTATATATATATATATATATATATATATATATAATTACGGAGGAGATTTTCGATTTGAAGAATTGAACACCTCGATGTTCATGAAATAAATTATAATCGAAATGGATAATTAAAATCTACGTCTTCTTATTATCATTATAATGCTCTGTAGCCTACATTGAACACTGTATATTATTATCCCTCTTATATCCCCCTCGGAATCATTCCTTCCGTTCACAACCTGGTAAACATATATATATATATATATATATATATATATATATATATATATATATATATATATATATATATATATATATATATATATATATATATATATATATATATATATATATATATATATAAGTTGTACATCCTATCAATGTCAGTCTGTAATATTTATCCTAATTATATATTATCTTAAGGGTGTTGATGTTTTATTTTACAAACACACTAATTGCAACAGGTCTTTTTAAATATAAATAAATATGAGCCAAATAAATATATTTGATTAACACAATCTATGTGGGTTTCAATCTGATGGGAATGTTTATTTAAAACGTGGATACATGTTTTTTGTGGTACAAGGCCGAAGAGGAAGTCGGGAAAAGGCTGGTTGACACTGTCTATCCTAATCCTAACTAATCCACATCACCATCAGTTCACTCTAACAACTGATCTAATCACCACATGAACCCTCCACTCTGCATTTAAACCCAACATGTAGCACAATACCAATCTGGTGGAAATGACTACGAAAAACTACCCATCCCCAAATTTATACACAAATTCCACAGATACATGTCGGGATTTCTTAAAGAATTCTCGGTCTTATCCCCATATTTTTGTTACCGTTCTGGATATGGCGATAATCTGCATCCGCGTCCTGGGTAAGACGATAAACTACGTCCAACAGCAAGGCGTCTGATCAGGATGTTTTGAGGAGCGTAGAACCACCTCTTCATTGCTGGTGTTCTCCGGGGTGGTAGCGTCTGTTAAAAAAATAATTTTCGAGTCTTTGAAAGCTTTTGGGAACAGTAGTCAATATTCAGTTTTTGTCCTTTGTCTTGCTTTCTCCATAACTACAATCTTCAAACATTTAAATATAACGTCAATCGGTATCTTCTGTTTTTTGGGGTTTTTTTTAACCCGGTTCTTTTATTCTCCTTTTCTCAATCCTCCCCCACGGAAGTCTTCTCATTCTTTTTCACGCCCTTTAACCCCCACCCCCGCGTTCTAATGTCACTATCGCTTTACTTGGGGGTGAAACGATTTTAAAAAACTACGACTATTAATAAGATTTGATTTAATGTATATCGTAACAGAAATTTTCTATTATTTTTTTTCAACAGTATGATAATATTTTATATAACTTTAACACTATAAGCATTATTGTATTGGGGTGTGTAAACACCCCAAGCGACTATCCATTTTCGGAAATCCGAGGTGACTAGTGCAGGGTTAATAATATGCATCTTTCTCCTTATTTACATTTGCAACATCATCTATTTCAAATATTTCCTTGCTGATCAATTGATTTGCTTATTACCTTTTCTATTTCATCAAAATTACTTTTTTTGACTTTGTTAAAATCGGCTTTTGTCTTTAATTTTTATTAATTTATTTAGTTACTAGCAGTAGAGCCCGGCGTTGCCCGGGGATGTAACAGTAAGAGATAGATCAAGTATCTACCATCATAAAGATTGAAAAATAAAATTGACAAAGATTATTGTTTAAGGTTGACGGACACGCATGTCTTAATTAGTTTTTGTTTTCAATCGTTATGAGTCTATCGATTGAATAGAATTTTATTATAAACAATTGTCTTGTAAATGGAATTTTTAAATCATTCTGAATGTAAAAATAAAGAAAAAAGTGTGCAAGACAATAAGAAACACTACCTGCCAAAAAAAAAGTGAAGTTTTGTTGAAATCGGTTGAAAAATGTAGGAAATCCGATCCCATATATAAAGAACACACACACACAAACAACCTGGGTTTTATAAGTATAACTCGATATGAGTTGTCCCCCTTTCATTCTGGTGACAGGATCGAGTTTTATCGTGTTTTCAAATTGATTTCGTGCAAAAACAATTGTGTTTTTTTCCTATTTTTGGCGGTGTCAGAACCACCGTAAGGTAATTTTATGCAGTCCTGTGAAGTTTTGTTGCAATCGGTTGAAAATGTAGGAAATCCGATCCAATATATAAACGTACAGACACACACACACACACACACACACACACACACACACAATCTGCGTTTTATAATAAATAAGATTTTGGCTTTTATCGCATTTCAGATTGTTTGTCATTTTCAACATTTAGCTTTTTCGGTGATGAATAAATTTACAATATCTTGTTTCTCTTTTGAATATATATCTTCCTTACGACTTTTTAGATGGAAAATTGAACAATAAATATTAATAACAAATATATGTTTATATAATTATCAGTTCACGAGTTGCGTAATAAAATCTCCAAACTTTAAATAATTTATTCTAATTAATTGTAATAAAAACATATATCATGATCAGAAAATTATAGTTTCTTCTTCTAAATAAATCCTGAAAGTTTTACCCTCTTCGATTGGTTGCTGCAAAATAATATTTTGAAAATATTGGTGGACGAATGGACCGAGTGATTCCCGGAGGCACAGTCTACGAAACTCTGGAGAAACCTTTTACTTCTATTAATTCGGTCTCACTCTCCTTTTCCTATATATATATATATATATATATATATATATATATATATATATATATATATATATATATATATATATCTGTTTATATTTTTACATCTATGTAAGCTTTTTCATATCCATCTATATATCTATCAATTACATATATATATATATATATATATATATATATATATATATATATATGTATGTATATATATATATATATAAAAAGAACGAAGAGTAAGATTTCAGCGTTCAAAATATTACTTCAAAAAAGGACTCAATACAAAAGTAGAGCAATAAATATTTATGTGTTTGTGTGCGCACGTTTCTGTGTGTGCCTGTGCGTGCCTGTTCATATCTAACCATCTACTGAAGCCTGTTCATACCTATCGATCGAGCTATCTCAGCCTGTTTATATCTATCTAGCTAAACCTATTCATAGATATCATCTATCTATGTATCTCTATATTTGACCATGCCTGCTCATATCTATGTAGCGATCTATTGAAACCTGATATCTATCTATCTATCTATCTATCTATCTATCTATCTATCTATCTATCAATGTTCTTGTCTATCTATCTGCGTATGTGTGTGAGCATGTGTCCGTGATTAGCGAGTTAATTGAGCTAAGCAACTCGCTAGTGTAATGAGTGCTAATCTTACTGTGGCTTTGTGCCAGTCGGAGCTACTCTTGATATATAAGCACGTGTTACTACTAACATCTACTCTCGACTTAGCTATGTGTGTATCTAGTCTCTCTCTCTCTCTCTCTCTCTCTCTTTCTCTATCGCTATCTATCTCTATCTATATATATAGACAGAGAGAGCAAGAGAGAGAGAGAATATATATACTCTCTCTCTCTCTCTCTCTCTCTCTCTCTCTCTTTTTGGAAGCACGGTGGAGTAGAGGATAGCGGTTCGGTTTGAGGAATCGGAGAGTCGAGTTCGAATTCCAGTCGAATCCATTATATTCACTTACGTGCTAATAACCTTGGGAAAGGTATTAATCCTCTTCTTCTCCCTTCAGCTATGGGTAAATAACAGGACAGACTGGGTTCTATAGCCTTGGATGGCAAATGGAAGAAGATAAATCTGAATTCAAAAGCTGCCGAGGGTCGTTCTGGGGACCTTGTGGCATATAGTGTACCAGGTCTCTTCATTCAGCCCAAGTGTGGTTGGTTCTCCACAAAGCCTTCACCACTATAATCAAATCATATGTGCTGGTGTCTGGCCTGTCGGTTCCAAGCAACTTAGCTGCTTGACCCTCATACGTCGAATACAACAGGAGAGTCCACTAAATATATATATATATATATATATGAAGAAATATAGTCTTAAGGTGTGCTATATTTATGGGATAAAGTGCTCGATATCAGAGATAGAGCGTGTGTAAATATAAAAGTGAACATAGAAATCAACACTTAGAGGCGACAGTCTGGTTCATGCTATATGCAATCGTCATGCCATATATATATATATATATATATATATAAATTGTCGTGAAAATCATGCAGAAATGAAAATGATACTGACATCTCATTATGACAGGTATATTTACCAAACTTACACAAAAATATATTGAAATACTAAAAAGTAAATGTTGAAACTTGAATAAAGCATGGAATAATAATAATACAACACAAAATGTACTTAAACAAAATGTATTGACACAAGAAAGGGTACACAATATTTACAGATAGTTTTGGCATATTTTTGGGAAGATCGTTCCTTTAGAATGGGTTGACTTAGTCGCAGTCGGGCAGAGTCTCTGGATTGGATCTCTTCTTCCTCACCCCGTCTTCCCGGTACCAACCATATTTATATGGTCGGTACTCCACTATGTAAATTAGGTAGATCGTACCACAACAGTAAATTTATTCAATAAAATCTTCATTGGCTTCAACCACGGCCTCGAGACGACTTCGAAGTTTTCTGCAATTCTTCTGGACAGTCTCCTTGTTTAAGTTGATGAATGCTGCCATAGTCCTTGCCTTCAGTTCATCTTTGGTGTTAGGAGGAGTTTGGGTCTCTCGCTCAACTGTGCCCCATACGTAATAGTCGAGGGGTTTGCGGTCTGGGGCTTTTGGTGCCCAGATGTAAGAGGTGATATTGTCACAGAAATTGTCTGACAGCCATGACTAGGTTCTCCTGCTAGTGTGGCGTGTTGCAGAGTCATATTGCCAGACATAGGATCTTTCTACGCTACCACCTTGACTCAGGGCAGCACTACCACCTCAAGTCACTTGATGTAGGCTTCCGTGTTGAGTCTGAGGCCCTGTGGGAAGATGAATAGGGGCATAATGTCGTTATCACTAGTGATCACTCTAAACACGTTTTGTAATTAACATTAGACTCATCCAACTCTTTCTGAACCCTCTGCACTTAAAGACTGACACCTAAACACTTTGAAATGTTCGTAGTGGATCTACAGGTGCGAATGCCAAGCAGTACATCATGCCGCTTCCATATTTCTGACGGAGTGAATTGCGTGATGCTGCTCTTTATCTCACAGACGGTGCCCAGCTGACCCCACTATACTGTATAGTCGACAAAATAAAAATAAAAATCAACGCGCATGCTCGAAATTAAAAATATAAAACGGCGACAATTTACCTATCGCATCCTGTATATTCACCATATTATTTAATAGCATTTAGTAGCGTATTAGACGCCACTCTTTCATTGAAAAAATAGCTCAAAATATATTCCAGGTCTTGTATGGGAACCGGAGATATCTTCTTGTCTAATGATTAACCAGACGCTCACGCCTGCCAAAACTAACTGTACCAAAACTAACTCCATAAGACAGTAACATTAAATATGAATATAGTGGGTCTTATATGGCATCAGAAACTGTCTATATGCGTGTGTAAAACATTTCCAAAAGAAGTCTACAGTCTAGAATCAATTATATTACAGATGGAATTATTATTAAATTAAATAAACTAACTTGCTAACAAAAATTCTTTTTTTTTTCAATTTTATTATTATTATTATTTTTTTTTTTTTTTTTTAATGTGGAGTCAAGGAGGTTATAAAGTGTTTTAATAGCACATATCATGACAAATTTATAGACAACATAGATGCTTCAGTTATATGTTGATATATATGAATGCCCATATGTTTGCTCATACGGGGAATAGACCCAGATACACACACGGCTAACAGATGGCTAGGATTTGTTTAGTTGCGTTGGGTTAGGTTACCTGTTCAAGTGGGCATTTCGCAATTCTTGTCGGAATTATATCGGTAGTAATCTTAGATTAGTATGGTACAAGGTCGAAATGAAATTACGAGGATTTTTTTTTTTTACATTTTACCCGGTGATGAGTGATTTCGATGTGGTATCAATAAAAAATCGATACGTTTTCAACAAAACGAAAGCAAAATGCAAGGATTCCACGGGAATAAACTTACAAAGGTTTGATGTCGAAAAGGTACGCTTTCCATTGACCAGAGAGTCCACATGTCCACATTTGATACAAGAAACGTATTACCTACATTGAAAGCTGTAAGGAAATGCTCCAGACGAAGCAAAAGAGAGAAAAAGTGTGTTTCTTTGATAGCATGTGTTTATATAAGAGACGGTCGGCTATTGATGCAATTACATATTTTCTTTTTAATCATTTCACACCAAACAAGGCAATAAAGCCATTAAGATGAAAGAGAGTGAAGGAAACAGAAAGGACAATATACGAACGATTTAAGACAGATGACAATTGACACTACATTTAAATTTGTGAACACCATGGTTGACAGGAAAGTATGAAGCCAGACAAGAGTTCCTCAAGTGAGAAATGCGGAAGAAGAAACTATTAGCATAGAACTTCCAATTACAAGTATCAATTTTAGCCACCATCATCCTAATCTTGAGCACAAAATAGGTATATTTCTAAAACTTAGCGAACATATGAAAAATATGCAAAAAGACAGTGGCGTTGTTCCATTTAAGTATCATTTTTGTTTCCACTTTCCTTAAAAGCCTCTAAGCCGGAACCCGCGACCGGTGCCGTCACAGTATTACGAAAGGCAATCTCTTTTCGTTCGGCTGGAGCCTACCATGGCGGGCGTCGTCCTCGTCGTCGCTAGAGGCGGCTGCGGTTGTCGGTGTCGCTCGTCGGCTGCGGTCGCTTCGCACGCGGCGGCGTCCGTGAACGGGCCACCCGATTTTCCTTAAGACTTGTTTACGCACTCCGACCATAGCATTCCCAGTATTCCTCTAACATTATGAGACCTAGTTGCCAATCTAGTACTGCGCTCAGATTTGTATAGACGAGGCAACAACGAGAAAAGCTCATTACAACAATGACTGTGAAAATATTTATAGAAACTAGAAGGGAAGCTCCGCTATGGCTACCGTAAAGGGGATGACACCGAGGTGTCAGGACTAATAACATTGCAGATTCTTTTGATTTTCTCAATAATCTCTAGATAAGTACAAGACCAGATGTGGCAGTAATAGTCGATGCACGGACCAATGGTAAACTTATAAATCTGCAAAATATCTACAGCCAATAGTCTATTTTAGAATGACTAGCTTTCCACACCTGCCTTGTATGTATGACATTTTTTAAGCATTCATCTCAATCAATGTGGGAAGCCACTAGCACGCAGAGATTTACAGAGTTGGAGCGAGAACAAAGAGGAGAGATAGAGGAAAGGATTAAAAGACGGTTAGGATATAGATCAGGGCATCTGGAGACGTCGATTGACGTTACATTTGAATAGTTGGAGATTATAGCTATCAGGAAAACAAGAAATGGGGAGCGAGTTCCACAGGCGGGAAGTGCGAGACATGAAGCTATTAGAGTAGAAGAGATGGCTACATTTAACAGTTTCAACAGTGAAAGGGTGAGAGCGAGATGCCAGCCTAGTCAAACGCTTAAATTCATGAAGTCTGGGAGCCAGCGAAAGCAGCTCATCGGAGCAGTTACCATGAAAGTATTTGTAAAAAAGACAGAGGGAGGAGACGGCACGTCTGGAGCCCCTTCTAATTGTCTCAAGGTTCTTGATAAAATATGGCAGCAATACTCCATGCAAGGGCGAATGGTTGATTTATAGATTTGAAGGATCGACTCCGGCGAGAAAAATTTTCTGGCGCGGCACAGGGAGCCAACTTTCCTTACGGTGGACGAAGGTATTGACTCGATGTATTTGTTCCATCCTTGTTCTTGCCTGGGCTTCATGTATTATCGCTATTAAGAAAGATCCATTGCTATCCAATCATTAAAGTTGGTTTGATAATTACAACGCCTTGGTTAAGATAATGAATGAGAAAATTATATTGCGCTATTTTTCTAAGTGAGGAAAGGTAGCATATCAAATAAGGAACTATCGTAACCCTAAGCCTGTGCATAAACAAGGCCTATCTCTCAAACTTAGTGAAGTTATGCCGAATGCGCAAAAAGCTAGTGGCCTTGTTCCATTTAAAATGATCATCTCGTTTAAAACTGGGTAACCGATTTGGCTTAATGACTGGAATCTGAAAATCGGGTGTTTCACAATTTTTGAAACAAAATGATCGGACACAAATCAAGTACCACAAATGATAGAGAAATTTATAGTGGAAATTTATTGAAAGGTAAAACATTTTAGAATCTGCCATCATTTAGTCTCAAACTTGAACCAAAAATATCAAGAGGACCCCGAAAGTACATTTTTCCAGAAGAGAGTGAACCGCTCGCGGAGCTCTTGTCGAACTCTCTGTCTTCGGGCAGAGAGGAACCCAGACGAAAGGGCAGAGTCTCATCTGAAGAGGTAGAAAAACCCGACCCCGTGTAAGTGTAATTTTTACCCGACCCTACAGGCTCGGATTTGCGACACATAAAAATTGGCATTGTGCCATATCCTACCTTGTGGGAAGGTTTGGTCAATACCGAGGTAGCCGCTCGGGCAGCTCTTAGATCTTGTTGAATCTGCTTTCGGGCAGTGATGAACCCAGACAAAGCTATTCCAAAGAGCAGAGTCTCGTCTGGAGAGGTAGACAAACCCGATTCCGTTATTAAGGGGTCTACGGGGAATTTTTGCCCGAACCTACAGGTTCGGATTTGCCCTACATAAAAAATCGGCCTTGTGCAACATCCTACCTTGTGGGGAGGTTAGTAAATGCCGAGTAAATACTCCAGATGTGCGCCGTTCAGTTGAAGGCACTGTTGAATGCAAAGTTGTTGATAACGCGTGCACATTCCTCCTGGTTAATCGCTTGAATCTTCTCAGTGATTACCACTAAATTTACCTTTTTTTTTTACCAAAAATAGATAGTATATTACGCTAACGTCCTCATTCAAGACAGAAGTTTGTTTTATTTTTAGTTGATCAAATTCTTAGGTAATTAAACCCAAAGGCACCCCCACCCCTGTTGAGGGTATCGTTTTTCTGATGAACGTAAACTGAATGGAGATATTTTCCAAACATTGCTTCATCTTCCACAAGGCCACAGCAGAAACGATCGAATATACTACTTATGATTTAAAAAGCTATGATGTTCACCTCCTTCTCTAGGCAAGGAAAATAGAAAAAGCTTTTGTATGGAAGGTAGACATAATGGCTAACGAGTGGGATAGCAAAACGTCAATCTAGTGAATTCAATACTCATTGATAAGATTATTTAATATCTGGGCGCCTACAGTAGTACGTGAGTTTAGCAGGCTCATTTACCGGATCAAATCTTAAAAATAGTGAATTCGATTCTCACGGGTTCCTATCATATACACTTCTTACTCTCTCCTTGGACGCCCTTACAATAACCACATTCAGTAATCCTTTGCCTTGAGTGGCTCTTGGGCCTTAAATTGGGTGAATAATAGTTAAAAAATCAAAGCCTTTATTTGAATTCTCTACAATATTACATACGTGGTTTTTTTTTCCTCTGTGTATATAAATCTGAAGAAATTTTACAATTTATAAAAGTCAACAGAAATAATTTCCACTTTGTACTACACTTATTTCCGTTTTATAAATTACTATAAAATTATTTTGGGTTTTAGACAGTTTTGTATTTCCTTCGACATTCGAGTCTGGATTTCAGTTGTTGATTTCCAAGGCAGGTAACAGCTCCCTTCTCGCATATGGCTGGAGAGAGTGGCGTGACACAACATCACTCTTGACCTTGTAAAAAATTAAAATAAATTTATTATATATCTTGTGGTGTCAGTTTTCAGCGTTCGAACACTTGTAAAAGTTTGCATTTCAATGAATGGGAAGTCCTCCCCCACTTTTCACAATGAGGCTACATGCTTTAAACGCCTATTGGATCTCAAGTTCCCTCCAAAAGCTCGTGTAAAAATGATCGGTTCAATCTACCGCTCTAGGAAGTACCTGACTCCTTCACCCGTGCTTTATCTTTATAAGAGTCGGATTAGACCAAAAATGGAGTATTGCTGGCATCTATGAACGGGAGCTGCTCAATCCTCACTTTCTGGCCTTGATTGAGTTCAAAATCGTTTTCGCAGTCTTGTGGAGAAAGGCTTAATTTTAACTGAGTGGCCTCTTTTCAATAGTCATAACGTTATATGCTATCGCTATTTCCATAGCAAATGTTCAGACAAATTATTTCAGATCTTTTGATTATGCCAGACAACATCCACAGAGTTGAATCACACTCATTTCCCCGGTATTTCGTTTGTAAGGTCAGCTTCTTTCCAAGAACAGCTACATTTTGGGACAGATTATCGTCTGGATGCTTTCTTGAATACTACAATCTTAACCACTTAAGATCAATGGTATATCGTTATCTATCATCTGTCTATATATCTGAGATGAGGCATTATGATTATTTGCGTTATTTACATAATTCGAACTCTTATCCACATCATTGCCATATTCAAAACGTTTCGGCCTCTATATCTCTGAGATGAGGTATTATGATTATTTGTGTTATTTACATTATTCGGACTGTTATCCTCATCTTCATTGCCATATTCAAAACGTTTCGGCCTATATATCTCTGAGATGAGGTATTATGATTATTTGTGTTATTTACTTTATTCGGACTGTTACCCTCATCTTCATTGCCATATTCACAACGTTTCGGCCTCTATATCTCTGAGATGAGGTATTATAATTATTTACATTATTTACATTATTCGAACTGTTATCCCCATTTTCATTTCCATATTCACTACGTTTTGGCCGTCGTACGCTCCGGCCTTCTTCGGGTGATTGGAATTTCGAACTGAACCTTTTATTTCGTCAACCGGGGTAGATAGTTCTAGTTCCACGTGCCATGCTTCTTTCGGATGCCCTCTATTTGGCCTTGTGCAGCCTTATGGTTAGTCTAGTCAAAATCTAAATATTTTTGGCACCTGTAAATGTTATTCCTGTTTTTGATGTTATAATCTATACTTATAGAAATACCTACTTGCAAAATGAACAACTCCTTGGATTCAGGCCCAAGTGATAACTTTTATATAATTTATGTTACGCAAGCAACGCGCGTGTGTAGTGTGTGTGTATGTGTGTGTGTGTGTAATTTTTAAATATCATGAGGTCTGTGAAGGAGTAAATAGACAAAAAGTTCTGAATGAATTTGGATTTGTGCTGAAGGGCAAATATTTCCTGAACCTCAGAAAATGTTGCAAGTAAAATATGGAGAGAAAAAAAAGAGTCAAAAATACAATCTCCTTCCCCAAAATTCCAGCAAAAAAAGAAAGAAAGAAAGCAAGAAAGAAAGAAAGCAAGAAAGAAAGAATAAAAGAAAGAATAAAAGAAAGAAAGAATAAAAGAAAGAAAGAAAGTATATAAACATATTTTCATGTTCATCATCTTAATTTGATAATAAATTTTACTTTTAAATAAAATTAAAAAGAGTAAAAAATACAAGCTCCTCCTCAAAAATTCAAGCAAAGAAAGAAAAAGAAAAAGAAAAAGAAAAAGAAAGAGAAAGAGAAATATAAACATATTTTCATGTTCTTCAGTTTAATTCGATATTCCATCCAGCTGTGTTGCATTTTGGCGATCAGATTACATAAACGAATCAGATTTCAATGAGCTAACTGGTGATTTTTTATCAATTAGTACAGTCTTACCTTATTTCTAGTTTTTATCGATCAGTACAGTCATTCTTCGTTCATTATATTCATAATAATTTATTTTATTGAATAATAAATTATTTAGTCATGTACCTAGAAAAGCGTTCAGTTCCCAAAGATAAATCTGGGTGGAAATTATTTCAGTTGACTTCTTTAGAAATGAGCAGAATTCTAATATTAGAATTAAAAACAATAATACTCAATTTGTCCGTTTTTCTTTTCTTTTATAAATTGTAAAAGTTCTTGAAATTTATATACAGAGGAAAAAACTACGTATGCAATTTTGTAGAGAATTCAAATAAATGCTTTGATTCTATTATCTCTTCCTCACCTAATACAAGGCCCAAGACCCACTCAAGGCAAGGAATTACTGAATTTGGTTATTAAAGGGCGTACAAGGAGAGAGTAAGAAGTGCATATTATGAGGATATGTAGGATAGATAACTATTAACCCTAAACAGTTTACGATTTTAACGACGGGAAGCATCCTCTAGGGATTCTGTTCCTCAATACAAGAGTTCTAGGTAAGATGTTGTTTGAATTGAACTTACTCCTTACAAATGGAATATGAAGGGGAAAAGGATGAGTTCATTCCGTGTCTGTAGTCTGGCAGAACAAAAGTAGAGAAATGAGACAAAATGGTATAAACTTTTTATTTACAACGCCTTTCGTCTTCGTAAAGTATTTAGGTAGGAGACTTCAGATCAGAATGAAAGACAAATCTGTGCGTTTTTATATTAAAACCATTAATATCTCTTTGCTAGGTTGGCGTCTACCTGTCGGGTTAAAAGAACAAAGTGCGTGTGTGAGGGGTAATAAAAATCCATTACCCATTAGAACTGTTTAATAATCTTTTTTTGGTTTCGTTAAAGATGGTTTCATGGGAAGGATTTTTAGATCGCCCACTGTTAATTGATTGTGATATCTGCTTGATTATTGTTGGTGGGTGCTTGTAGGATGCGGGTATTTAAAGTGGTTTGACATTGAGATTTCGATACGGCTGATATGTACCTTTTCTGGGATTGAATCTGATGTCTAAGAAATCTATTTCTTTTTAATTTCGTCGTCATGTCTATATCAAATCCTATAATTTTGAAGATTTTTGTGATTAACTTTCTGGTGTTTTTGTTTTCATTTTCACTGTTACAGTTATTTCTTTTTTAGAATTATGAGACCATCGACTCTGTACAAGCCTATATTATTTGTATTTATTATTTTGCTTGTATTTATATAATATATATATGCCTGTTAACTAGCGATGTGGGCTCCGTCAAAACCTCCCATTTTGGCGTCGAACTTTTCTTTTGTGCCAAATAAGTTCATTGTTGAATAATAATGATTTTCGGCAGTGCTTGAAGAATTTTACTTGGTTCGTGCTTTCTTTAATGCATTCTTAGGTTAACTATATGTTTATATCTAGCATGGGATCGGTTATTAAAGGTGATAATTCTTTTACATATAAGTTTTGAATTCAAAATTATGTTTGTTTTTAAAATTAAGAAACGAGTCTATACTATTTTTCTTGTTTTTTGATTAGTTTACTTCTAACTTAGTTCATTCAAGTATTATTCGACATTTTCTACCGTTTACTCCTAACATGGAGGTTTAAGGAGCACAGAACCGCCTCATAATTGCTTTTTTTCACAGGTCCACCCAGATCTCGCCTGGTAACACCTGTTAGGGTCCCAGCTATAGGCAAAAAATGGACTCTCAAACAAAAATAAACAATACATTTTATAGTAAAATGTCCAGCAATACATGTTAGGATCTACAAACTATATATTAAAAAATACCGTTTACTCTGAAAGTATAAAATTATGTTGTAACCTAAGGAAGGTTACTGAATAGAATAATCAAACGAAGGTTGGTAATAAACGATAATACTTAGAACACGGACAACACATATAAGATTCGCCAGCGGTGCGTAGAAGTAGTCAACTGCTAGAAGTGAGTCAAGTGAACTCCACAATTAATCTCCAACTGCGGGATATCTACCAACCGCCCCATGCGGTCAGATGTGGCAAAAAGCCGAATTTAATGTGGAATATCCAAAGATTCCCACTAGACCTCATATAAAACGGGGTCGGGTAGCTGTTTCCCGAGATGAGATTCTACCTTTCGACATAGCTTCGTCTGGCGATCCTCTCTGTCCGAAGACAGAGAGTTTGAACAGCATAGCTGGAGACTAATCTCCAACTGCAGTATATCTACCAACCGGCCCAAGCGGTCAGATGTGGCACAAGGCCGAATTTAATGTGAAGTATCCGAGCCCGTAGTATAAAACGGGGTCGAGTAGCTGTTTCCCGAGACGAGACTCTGCCCTTCGACATAGCCTCGTCAGGCGATCCTTTCTCTCCGGAGGTAGAGAGTTTGACCAGCACACCTGGAGACGAATCTCCAACTGCAGACCAACATAGAGTATTTACTACTGTATTTATCGGAGTGGGGACATACCCATTATCGTCCGTAGGTATACTACAATATATGTACAAAATATTTAAATTTTGGCATTAAATAAACCAAAGAGATGTTGATATGCCGTTAAACAAATTCGATCAACTAATATGGTTCTGAGTTAATTCTTTCTAGTATTATTTTACTTAATTTATCGAGTTCACTTTGGGTTGGAATCATGAGTTTGCATGTTAAGGTTCTTTTGAACAGTGTTCCTCAAACTATCAGATGTGGCGTAGCGGCAGTTTTCTTTTTCAACCTGTTAGGGACCGATGAGCGAAGTTTTCCAATCAGGCTGGGATGGGGTTGGAAGACGCTGCCCCCCTAATAAATGTTTTTTTGAGATATATGATATATCAGAATCATTTTGAGATTATCTTTACTAAACACGATGACATGGTTTCTTATTCATTCTAAGGCGTGTTATCATTGACGTAACAAGTCTTTCCAGTGTGCCAGGGACCGGCGCCATATTTGTGCCATATAATTATATAATCCCAGAAATACATAAGCGATATAATATAAAAGCGATAAAGTAGCATCTTTTTAAATTTTATATTGATTTTGTTAAAATATGTCCATGATAATTGCATTTTCATATTCCTAGAAGTAGTTATCACACAGTCAATCGCCACATTATGATGATGGTGTTGTCATACGTATTTTATTTCACTGTTTTGCTGTTCAATATATCGCATTCGTTAGTTGTATTGACGTTTAACATGAGTGAGTAACTGAAAAATGTAACCATAATAAATATAAAACTAAAATGGAAATATTAAAATAAAATCGAGTCAGATATCCCGACAGTCTTCCGTGGAGTAGAATATGACTTCTGTTTTTTTGTTTCCTGGAAACACTCCGCGTACCGGCAGACGATAGCTCGCGTACCAGCACCGGTACGCCTACCACACTTTGAATAGCAGTGGTTTTGTAGCATTTTTTTTTTTTTTTTGTTATCTTTTAGTGAATGCTTGTGTTTTAGCGATCCGGTTTATACCTTTTATTTGGTCATTTAAATCTACTTCATGATGATCTTTTAGCTTCTAGGTTAATAACATATTCTGTAGTCTGGGTTGGTTTTCTGTACTTTTTAGTTATGTTGCCCTTGAGTAGCTTATTGCTTTTGGGGTTTGACTTCTTATAAATTCCTAGTTTGTTCCTGCAGGAAAACAATCTATAATAGACCAAGAAAAAAAGATTCAGTTATTTTCTCTGGCAGTAGAAAGAACCGAATATTTTTTTATACGAGAAACCCCATTGAGGGCACAACTTTTCATCATGACTGGAAAACACGGGGGTCTGCTCAGTGATGATGACTAGCTTGGTTTGGAGGTAGTGAATGTTACAAGCCAGTTCCTACGCCATCGAGCTAGAAAGGCTAGGTTAAAGTAAAGATCAGCTGTCAGAATCATGTCATCTTGATTTTTGGGGAGGTCCACCCCTAAACCGTCGTATCGTTAATAGTTATGACAGAAATAAGGATGATGGGACTTTGGAGAATGGAATAGAAAAGTAAACGCTATAAGTAGAAGTGTTACGTTACCGCATTCAACCATCACCTAATCTAAACGCTCGGTGAATGAATACCGAATGTTTTCTTATAAAGAAATGGCTCATATCAACATTACCATTAATATCCTTAGGTTTGCCGAATCGACCACTCTCAAATTGAATACTCTTCTCATTGATATCGAACATTTACGAGTTTTCCTATCGCTACTTATAGAAGCACAGGTTGTAGGTATCCACCACCTTCGGGATTCTCATGGGTTTTGTTAAGGGGTTCACCCCTTTTTCATACAAGTGGACTCGCCCGGTGTGTACTTGTACTGCTGTCGGTGAATAACCGGAAGTCAGATACAGTCCGATGAAGTGACAGTGATACAGTGAGAGAGTGATTGTGTCAGGTAACCGCTTTGTAGGAGTCACAGTTGCGAGCACGTAGACTCAGAAGGAAGTCAGACTTCGATACTGAATTTCCCAGACTGTATATATATTATTATTGCTACTAACCGCATTTCTGGAATCCGGAATCCACAACAGCTTTGCCTTCGCCACGTTTTGAGAATTCAAAGTTTTTCTTCTTTTAAACCGGCTGCCACGCAAGTCTATAAAGTCCAGTCTACCCTGCTATTTATTCCCTAACTGAGAGAAGAATAGACGATTCCATACCTTCCCCAAGGCCATTTTGTTCGAAAGTGAACGCAACATACTCGCCCGGAATTCGAACTCGTTTCTCCGATACCGTTTACCGCATCGATATCTGAAGCACTACTCGCAAATGCTTACTTATTTGGACAGACTATCCAAGAGATAGTCTGTCCAAATAAACAGTGTTCTCTTTTTTCTTTTGCCTGTCAGTTTTAATTTTGGCTCACACTTATCAGAAACTGCGACGAGAAGACATCTGCCTTTGCATCGGACGCTTCATAATGTAACTGAGCAGCTTTCTCCTCTTTTGCCATTGTTATTATCGTCATAATCATTATATTTCTTCCACGTTGGCCATAACGCATCATTATTTTCATGTTGTGCCCGAATGAAACACGCACTTGTTACGGTCTGACATGACTTAACGTTAATCAAACTTGTTTGTATTCCAAAGCTAGCTGAAGATGCAATTTGTAACAGACGTGACAACGCGAAAGATTTTTCCATAGATTCATTTAAAATAGAAATGCGACAAAGAAATAAAACATGCATCTATACTCACACATTTATTCCCGATGGACTCTGCAATTGTGTTTACAAATTGTGTTACTTTCGGCCATTGAAACCAACGACAGTTCATGTTGATATGTTCTTAAGAGCAAATAGGGAAGCAAAAGTTAAAAATGGCCATCTTTTACTCACTGGCAGAAAAAGTTTAGAAATGAATTTAGTATTTATTTATTAACAATTATGAGCTGCGTCCTTTCTGAACATAGGAGATCATGGCTCTCCACAACTTTCTATCCCTTGTAGGCCCTAGCAGATTTTTCTTCCTTTGCAAAGGCTCCCCACTTTCCGTTCCCCCATGCATTCATACAAGCTCGCTCGGTAAGTGACTTGCTGTCTGCCCCTATCCCTCTTGCTCTCAATATGTACTGTGAGGGTCACATTTTCCAAGCCTTCCTTCCTCATTATATCCAAAAAATGTGCTTATGATAATAATACAGTTGGTGCCAACACCTGTAGGGGATCGTTTGTGAAATTCTGAATTAGGGTGTGAAGAATGGTTTGGAAGAGGCCATATCATGTTGAAATACCGGTTCCGGTATGATCACCGAAATTGATAAGCCGTAGAAAACGAATAAATCAATCAGCGAATGGAAGAGCTCGCAATTTTAAAACTAATTGGTTTTGAAACAAGTTGAAGCACAGATAACCTGTGGACTATTAGAAAAATTAGAATCATTTAGCACTAATTCTCTTTAAAAGAAGCTAGACTCCAGGCGAGCAACACATTGCGCCTTCGTCGCCTCACGTTTTCCATTGACTTGAAGTGGAGCGACCACATCGAATTTGCAAATCGAATAGGTTTGCCTTCACCACGTTTTGAGAATCCAAAGTTTTCCTTCTCTTAAACCGCTGCCACTCAAGTCCAGTCAACCCTGCTAATTATCCCATAACTAAGAGAAGAGACGAATCCATGCCACAACTTGTCAATGTATGACAGTTTCATAATGTTGCTAAGTGCGGATTTAGCGGCACCATGTTTGAGGGTAATACTTTTGTTCTTCTTTTGAAGAAATTTTGTGAGTGATTATCACCTTTCTGGATCGGTGCAAAATACTTTCATGGGGAAAACTTTCTATAATGAAAACCAGATTCAAGTTTATCGAAAACTTTTTAACGTCAAAACGTGCGAAAATTTAATCAAAAGCTATCGAAGAGCTGCCTAATAAGCAACACATCAATGGAAATAATGTGGAATATGTACTTCAGTAAAACATAATTGTCCCTTCTTTTTTGAACAAACAAAAACAGAAATTATTTAGGAATCATTCTAATGTTATTTTTATACAACCCGTAAAGCTGGCATCCGAATCTAAAAACCGTCCTGAGTATGACGCTAAACTAGGTCCGCATCTTGAGTATGACGACAAATTACATCCGACAGCATGGCCATTGATCAGGAGGTTTTGAGGAGCATGGACCCATACCTTCATTGCTGGTATTCCCAGGTCTACTCTGACCCCGGATGGTAGCACCAGCTATGGGCAAATAGTTAACCCACCAAAGGGGTCAAACACTATGAAAGTATAAAAATAGGTTTTAATACCAGCAATACTTTTTTGGGAAAAATTATTACCAGCAGTACATTTTTGAAAAAGAAAAATATTACCAGCAATACATTTTTGAAAAGAAAATATTACCAACGATACAGTTTTGGAATAAAAATTATTACCAGCAATACATTTTTGGAAAAATATTACCAGCAATACATTTTTTAAAAGAAAATATTACCAACAATACAGTTTTGGAATAAAAATTATTACCAGCAATACATTTTTGGAAAAATATTACCAGCAATACATTTTTGGAAAAATATTACCAGCAATACATTTTTGGAAAAAATATTACCAGCAATAAAATCTTGTCGGCATTAGATAACCTATTGAGGTTGGTATACCGTAAAACAAAACACAAAAGGGGTACTATGAAAATATAAAAATAGGTTTTAATACCAGCAATACTTTTTTTGGAAAAATTATTACCAGCAGTACATTTTTGAAAAAGAAAAATATTAACTGCAATACATTTTTCAAAAAAAAAATATTACCAGCAATACATTTTTGAAAAAAAAAATATTACCAACAATAGTTTTGGAATAAAAATTATTACCAGCAATACATTTTTGGAATAATATTACCAGCAATACATTTTTGAAAAAAATATTATCAGCAATAAAAATCTTTAAATAACTCATTGAGGTTGGTATGCCGTAAAACAAAACACACCAAACTAAAACCAATCTAAAAACCTTTTCGAAAAGTTGTAGTTGTGCTTTTTCGATTAGACAAGTAGCTTTAATTCAAGATTGTCACGATATACAAGTCCATGAAAGCAATGTCTCCATCGCCTTCTACTCAACTGGTATTAATGACCAAAACACTCTTATAACAATGACCTGGTCAAAGGACATAATGTTAAATTGATACCAACTTTTCATAGCAAATCAAGTTTGTTTGGCGCTTGTCTGTCGCATTTAATACTGTTTGCCTGAAACCAGATTTCACATCCAACTGAAGTAAAAGATTGAGATTTCTCTAACGAAGCTAATATGTTATCGATTGATGACAGGGGATATGGCATGATCGATTTGATTTTACTTCAAGCGCTGTGATAGATACAAAACTGTCTGCTCCCAAGCTCCTTATTGACGACCTTATTGAAAGCACCAAGGCGAAAAAAGATCATTCATTAATCCTAGCTGTCAGTGTTTGGTCTTTAAAACTATCTGCTAATTCTTTGTTGCTTTAATAAGATAACGTGCCAGCAGGAAAGGTAATGATGAAGACTTCTCGTTATAGTCTCAATTTGAAAGCCAGATAAGACTGATCAATGAGAGATTTAATTAAGTCTGACAGGAAAAAGAAAACTATTTATTTGTGGAAACTAGACAAGAGATGTTCGGGGGCGTAATGGTTATCCATTAGAAATGTGGAGCCACTAGGTCGAGTTCAAAGTCTGACCGAGTCGCAGTGGCAACTCCAGCGGTCGGGTTTGTCGGGCTTAGCCCGAATTTCAAAGCAACAAAAAGTTTTCGTAGTGCGTCGTTTTCTTTCATGACTTCAGCTGGATCCAGAATTGTTTTAACTCCGTGCCTCAAAATATGGATCGAAATACATTTCGTTTATATTGTTTATAATAAAGAATACAGAAAGAAGAAAGAAAAAAAAACAAAGAAAGAAGTAAAAAAAATGAAATAAAATTAAAGTGACTAGTCGGGCTACGTAGATCTGACTCTATTTGAGCTGGACATATTTAATAGGCAATGTGTTTCTTGCTTTAATATTATAAATAATCTTTTAAAAATCTCTAATGATTTGTATGCCCTGTTTTTCAAAGACCACATTTTTGTTTCAGTTTATTCTTTTCAAATGTCCATTTTAAATAATTTATTTCGCACAGTATAAGTTTTTTTACCACAATTTATTAATTGAAAAAGGACAAATTAAATTTAGCCCGACCTAAAGTCGGCGAAAATCAAAGAAAACATTAACTCGTCGACTGGAGGGTTGGGATGAGGAGCGTGACTGGGGTAATGTTGAGGAAATATGATATCAGTCATCGTCATCAGTAGTGATCATAAACTTAAAATTCACATAGAGATACATAAGCACACGAGTGCATACACATATATATAAACACACACTCGAGATAGATACACACGTTATTTTTTAAAGCATATCTGGCGAGAGATTTTTAAAAATTATATATATTAGCTAGAGTAAAGGAATCATTTTAGCATCTAAGTTATACCAATAATATATTTTGTCAATGATTGTACTGAGCCGGACAAATATTGATGACCTAGACCATAGAGTCGCCACTGCCGAGTCGGTTTCTTTTACTGCAAACCGTTGACCTCGGAAAAGGCATGTATCACTATTCCTTTAGTTATGTGTTAAATAGCAGCGCATCGTGGGAGCGCCCTGAGTATGACAATAAACTGTATCGGAGGGGGAGCAAGGCCTCTGATCGGGTGACTGGAGATTTTGAGGAACCACCTCTTAATTGCTGTTATGCTCAACTCCACACTGACCCGCGGTGGTAGCACATGTTCAGGCAATGTTTCTCAACCTATTTTACTTCAAGGTGCACTTGTAAAATAACTAAAACTCTGGGACGCAAGGTATTTTAAAAAGGAAAAATTAGTCATGTAATTTGAAAACAGAAACTTTTGGTTTAGCATTCCCAAAGACTAGCTGTACAGATTTCATTTAAATGGATTTATGAAGTTTTTTTTTTGTTGCTGTTACTGCTGCTGTTTTTAGAGAAACCGATAATGAGGAAAGATTATCCACTCTTATTTTAAAGATTAAGGAATTTAGCATCCCGTTTAAAATATCAAATGACAAAGACTTGACTTAAACATGGAAGCCACATGCTTGGTGTCACTTGCTTTTTAAAAGTAAAGATTATTTTTTTTAATATAAAAATAATAAATGTACACTTCTGTTAATTTGGGGCGCACCTGGCTACATTTCAGAGCTCATTTGTGCATAGAACATACCTATTTATTTGTAATAGACTCTCCCACACATAATAAGTAGTAGTAGTAGTAGCGGTCGCCAGTTGGGCTCAGTGGAGTTGGTGTGTCAGTCGATGTCGGACATTAAAGTACCAACCACCACAACTAGATTGCTGCGCCATTAACTATTATTTCAAGTTCCTAACGTTTTGTACGTCGAACCTATTCTAGGATCGACTTAGTGTAATACAAGCCTCCACTGTGAAAACTACTCTACAACACATAATTATAGTCTAAATCACAGGTGGGCCTGTGGGTGTTGAACAAACACAAATGTGCCTGAACAGGCGTCTGCAACAGGGATTGACTATCCACCTAGTAGACAGGCATACTCAAATACGAGCTTTCAGTCACTATATATTTATATATACAGTGAGTAGCAAAATTATTTAACACATCGATTTTTTATAAATTTCACAATATAAAATTGTTCAGATTGAATGATACTTCAAATATTTTAATGAACATTGTCTAAACATAAAAGAAAATTGAGAAATATTTTTACGTACTTTTATTGGCAATTATCGAATTTGACCGTGTGCAAAAGTATTTAAAACGATTTGTTAATATTTACCAGCATATCATCTGTTCTGCCTTATAGCCTCTAGTCGTTTTCTGAAAGTTGAAGTTGACAGTACACGCAAGAGATCCCAAAAATATCAACGAACTGAAGTCTGTGAAACTGCCAAAATCTTCATGCAAAAATCTCGTTGAAAACTACAGAAAACTACTCGAGGCTGCAAGGCAGAACAGATGATATGCTACTAAATATTAACAAATCATGTTAAGTACTTTTGCACAAAGACAAATTGGAAAATTGGTAATAAAAGTACATAAAAACAATGTTTCTCAATTTTCCTCTATGTTTAGTTAGACAATGTTCATTGAAATATTTGAAGTAATCATTCAAATTGAACAATTTTTGTCTATATTTCTGATATGAGGTATTTGGTACGCTATTTAGATTATTCGGACTATTGTCCTCATATAATAAACATGGCGACAAAGATGAGGACAATAGTCCGAATAATGTAAATAGTGTGAACAATTTTTATTGTGAAATTTATAAAAAACCGATGTGTTAAATACATTTGATACCCACTAAGACATAGTTTTTGACATTTTATATTTTTGACACACACACACATATATATATATATATATATATATATATATATATATATATATATATATATATATATACAAGTATAGGATTGGTTTATACGGAATAAATTCGAACAACCGAAAAATACTATTCTTTCAAGAGTGCTCAATACAGAGTAGAGCAAACATAATTATTTATTCGAAAATTATAACATAAATATGTTATAATTTTATATTTTAAATATTATATCACTATTTTTTTCAACACTTCTGGTGTCTTATCAAGTGATGGTGTTGAATGTAGAATAAAGTTGTTTTTTTTAAATATATATATATATATATATATATATATATATATATATATATATATATATATATATATATATAAACTCTATAAGCTCCTCTGTTGACGCTTCATTACGCAACAAACTATGAAAAACGACCAGAATCGGAAGACTGTTATGTTTCATTTATTTTTCTAATAATGTTCAGCCTATGCAGAACCCAATAGACACTCAAGGTAAAGCGTTAATGAAGGAAGTTGTTGCATGAACTTTTTTAAAGACTAAAAATTAACAGGCTCAGTTGGGGGAGTAATGATAGCGGCTCGGATTGAGGAATCGGAGATCCGGGTTCGAATTTTGCTCGAATCCATTACATTCACTTACGTGCCAATACTCTTGGGAGAGGTATGAATCCTCTTCTTCTGCCCCCCCCCCAGCAGAACAGACTGGTTTCTATAGCCTTGGGTGACAACCTGCCTAACTACTACAGGAAAAAATCTGCCTCGTCAGTCATGTATCTCATAACTTATGAGGATATGTGGGAAAGATAACGCTTAAGCCTAGACTTGAAGATGTTAAGATTGTAGTGGTAGGGAAAGCATCCTCTAGGGAGTAGCGGTTCGAGGGAAGAAGCACTTCGAATAGAAAAGAGGCTGGTTCGTCTCAGCGTACTTGACATTGCAGGTCTTTGAGGGTTAGAGGTGATGGGACTAAGGAATATAGCTCATCAGAACATTATCCAAGCGTTAGAGTGGCGGTATATCTGACAACGCCAGATCCGACAGTAATTGGTATCGCTATGCTGACATGTTCTAATACACCTGTCATACTCACCTGACGTTGCACCTTTGGATTACCAATTTTTTTCAATTACCATATTACTGTGGATTCTTCTTACTGTGAAGAATTTCCATTTTCTGGAAGGCGATAAAAACCACTTAAAAACCAGTTTCTCAGCACCAAAATGGCAGATTGTGAGAAAGTAAAATCATGTGTTTGAATAAGTCTATGTATAAATATCTAAATATCGTTTTCGAAATTCACTTAAAAAAAAGGCTATGAACTTTATAAAAAATATAGGTTATCTCCCCTTGGTAAATGTTATGGGGTCCACCCTTTCCGGATATAATGGACTCGTCCAGCTGCCATAAAATAGCCACAGTCAGGCAGAGAAGTTGAGTCGTACATGAGTCGTACCGGAGTCGTAGGGTGTCGAATAGAGTGAAGTAACCTCTTGTAGAAGTCAGTTACAATCACGTAGACTCTAAGGAAGTCCTACTTCGAGACTGTATATATCTATCTGTATTTGCTACTAACCGTGTTCCTGGATTTTACTAACAGTATTACCTTTTGTATTTTGTGTAAATACATTTAATTTCTTAGCTTAAATACTTGCGTTTGTCATTTATTGGGTACCTATTTTTCACGCGGGATCCACAACAGTAAATAACTCCTGCTGATAATAGGTGTGACGGGCTCCCTTGTGCCGCCTTGGAAAAGAGAAAAAAAGTAATAGACAACCTTAACATGCACACGTTTAACCTGGAGTCAAATCCATTTGAGTCCTATCTCACTGACCGTACACCCTTTCCTCTATTTTTCTCCAACTCCACTCTCTCATTAAATATACGCTCGCTTGTCTATCTCTCGGTTGATCCTCGGCCCACTATAAAGTCTAGACAGATAAGCAGACGAAAAGACAATAGCAGTCGCGCGGGCAATAACTTATCTAAAAGAGGAATACGATATGCCCAAATAAGGAAGTTGCACGAGCGAGATAAATCATCGCCCAAATCGAAGCCCACGTGACCAACCCAGACTGCACACGCGAGACAGTGGCGTTCGTTTGGGAATCATCTCGGCTAGGTGACGGCACCTTAAACAAAATATTCCCTAAAGATGAGATTTAGCCGTCTTTAACCTAACCCGAAACTGAGTGAAATGAATGCTCACATTGAGCATTTTAGCTCTTGATAAAGCTTCAACCAATCCAAACGCGACAGAAGGAATTTCTACGAGACACTAATCCTCCGAGGATATGATTATTTCGACACGAAGTCGAGAAGGAATTTAATTCACCTGTTGCGGAGACAACTACCTCCGAAAGAGAGAAAAAGCGTTGCACCTAATTGATCCATACGCTACAAGAGAGTGTTTATGGAACTCAGCGGTCGAGCTAAATCAGCGAAAGAAAAGCAATTTATAAAATGATGGATGATTTTACAAAAAAAAGAAGAGATTACTGAAAAAGAAGACAACGGGAAGAGATGAGGTGACAAAAAAATATAACAAAGAAGGAAAGAGAGAGAATTTTCAATTTTTCTTTTATTTCAGTTGACGACATCCAGTTAAGTACTTTTGCCATTATGAAAATCACGTACATATTCCGCATACATGCCTGTAGAGGAGCGTGTGTTTTCGTGTTGTTGAATTAAGAACACGTGCTGTTTACTCCTGCTAGAAAAAGGTCCAACTACAAGAACAATGCCGGACGCAAGTTGAGTTCAACCGACGATGTAAAGAAAACAAACAACACTGATATATCAACAAATATATGTATTAAACAACAAATTTACAAGTGACAAATATATCAACATTTGTGTTTGTGTGTGAACGTAAGGAGTTTGTCTTTTGGTGAATCTTCGTACGTACTTGTATGTGTGTTACATGGCGTTTTCTCATAAGTGGGTGAAAACGCGGTTCTCTGCGAGAGATCACATTTTTAAATGTGTCCGCTGAAATGCAAAGTAGAAAAGAGAACGAGGCAAGAAGTTGCCCAGTATTTATAGTGTAGGGAGAGCGACCCCTAGTGGACAATTAGGGAATTTAACGAGGAGCTAACTCCGACATGCCCATACACACTTTCTACAGGAGCCAATTGATTTCAACTTTATTCTATCTTTCATTTGTTGTGTAAATAAATTGTTTTTGTTCTAAAGCCTTGTGTCTGTTGTCTGTCTCAATCTTATCGCCACATATTTTTAGCAATCATAAATTCTTTTCTCGTTATGTTATGTATTTCATATATAAAGTATGTTTTTACAATGTTCAGTTGTCTTACTTTGTTCATCACACCACGACCCAGTTTGAGGAGTCGTTAAATTTCGCACAACTTTTGTTCCAGCCCAATAGAATAGGGAGACCTTTTCAATTAAAACAGCAGAGGCCATATTGATTATCCATGAATATATTGTTGTTGTTTTCTTGTTTTCTTTCTATTTTTATTCCTTGCATCAATTCGTAGCAGGAAATGTCATTTCCTCCAAGTTTTAAATGTCTTACACCAACGAAACATATTTCTATTAACAAACTTCGATCCTTTTTTAACGTTAGATCCCTGCCTGTTTCTCACTTTACACAGTCATGGTGAGAACGGGTGATTACAACCTGAAAGCAATATCCTTTTTTATTTCCCTGCAATTCTGGTTCTCATCTATATTTTTCATTCTTCCTTGCATCCGTTTTCCCGAGCTTAACTCTAGGATGTTGATCGATTCGTGGCAGAGAACTTCATCTCCTCCGACTTTGAAAAGTCTAACTTTTTATTAATAAGCTTCGGTCCTTTTTGAAAAAAAAAAAAAACCTTAGATCCAATACTGTTTTTCATTTTAGTGGCACGCTGTTATGGTGCAGATGGACAATCACCACTTGAATTTTAGCCTGACTCCGTCTTTTGATGCCTGGTGACAGGGGATCACTTCATCAGCCATTACCTCCCCATTGTTCTAAGAAAGTGTTGTGTATGATACACCTAATTTACATAAGCGGACTACCGACCATATAAATATGGGTTGGTACCGGAAGACGGGGAAGAAAGTAGAGATTAAGAAATTGAATCCAGAGACTCTGCCCGACTGCGATTTAGTCAACCCATTATGCAGGAACAGTCTTCCAAGAATATACCAACTAACCCTATTCTTTGTTTCAATACATTTTGTTAACTAATTTTGTGTTGAAAGCTTAAAGCTTCAATAAATCAATATCACACCTTAATATCTGCAGCGATTATCTAAGAAACCAGACAGATTTTGTTTAATATCCCATCCATAAAATTCAGACTTAAGTTGCGTTGTAAATCGATTAGCGACGGAGATACTGATTCATTTACGCTAAAAACAGAATTTTTTTAATACTAATGTTCACCAATACAAAACCCAAGCGCCAATCAAGTTAGAATAATACTGTGAGCGTAAAAAGGGTAAGAAGTGAAATTTATGAGTTTATACCGGAAAGATAATGGTTAAGGCTAGACTTGAAGAGGCCAAGATTTTAGTATTTGGGAAAACATCATGGCGAGATTCTTTAAAAACCAGCTGATCACCCAAAAAGATGCCAAGTTGTGAGAGGATCGAATCATGAAGAAAGATGGCGAAAGGTAATTGTTTTGGTTGATTTTGTTTAGTGGCATATCAACCAATATGTGTTATTTAATGCCGAAATCTAAATATTTGTATGACTTCAACTGCAGATAAAATTTATTGTTTTTAATTTTACTATCAATAGGTGTTGTTGGTAATTTCTTTTATATATAAAAATGTAATTTTATATTTTCATAGTGTTTTTTTGCGTGTGTGTGCGTTTGGGGGTCCACTATTTGAGACTATCGCGGGTCAGGTTGGACCTGGGAACAATAACAAGAGATAGTCCCACGCTACTTAAAGCATCTAATCTCATGACGGGAGGCCTTGCTGTCGGATGTAGTTTATCGTCATACCCAGGAAATGCGAAATGTAATAGAACGGAACAAAAGGGCGTATATGTGCTTGAATAAATCGATGTATAAATATCTAAATATTGTTTTTGAAATTCACTTAAAACAAAAAACTACGAACTTTTGTTCCAGTCCATTAAAATAGGGACACATTTTCAACTAAAACAACAGAAGCGATATTGATTATCCATAAATATGTTGTTGTTTATTTGTTTGTTTTTGTTTGTTTCTTTGTTTTCCAGGACAACATTCTGCCGGGATGTCTGTTTAACAAAGCAGCCGTTTTGTGGGGAAAATCTGTCCGGATAATATTTAATTCTTACTATTGGAATACAAAGGGAATGCCTATGATTCACACTTCTGTACGTGGAGTCCCTGTTATAAAGGTCTGGGGTGGGGAAATTAAGGAATGTAGTTCGTCACCACACATGCCATAGAAGTAGCAATAAAGCAGCAAGTGTTTCAATATTTTACCTTTGTTGAGTGGCAAATAAAAAAAACTCATTGTCATTTATTTCTGCTAAGCCATCTTTTTCTTTTTCAAAGAGATTTCTTTTCAACGGGCTTCAATAATAAAAACACAAAATTCAGTGCAACTACTTTATATCCCCCTCATTATCGCCACAATTTACAGGATTAATATTGCGTTTGCTCGATCTTAACTCTATGAAGCTGATCGATTTGTGACAAGGAATTTCATCTCCTTCGAGTTTAAAACATGTCTTCGTTGAACACCGTAGAACATGCAGAAAATTGCAATATTTCATGATAAGATCATTCATGTATATTAACCAAAATGGCGGACTGTAATTTTTATCAGATTGCAAATGGTTGTGCCTTTACGTGTTTTGTAAACGCAAACTAAATTAGAGATTCCAGTTACCGTTTTAGTAGCCTTAACAGCAGACCAAATTATAGTAAATTGCATTCGACGAAAACTGGGATTGTGGGCATTTGTGTTCATGCCGTAATATAATCCTCACTGCTAATAAAGTCGGAAAAATCATTTGAAATTAGACAGAAATAATATACTTATATTTCCTCCCATATATATATATATATATATATATATATATATAATAATATAAAAGGTTCAAATACTAATATTCCATGAGGCTTTTATACTATATTCTTACTCTGTTCTGGACATTGAGTTCTACCTGCTTTCGATCTTCTTAGGAATTTTTTTATATATATATATATATATATATATATATATATATATATATATATATATATATATATTGACCACTAATATTATCTGTATACATATATATATGTATATATATATATATATATAATGTCAATTTTTTCAGATGGAATATATCTGTAAAAGGACAATATGAATAGAAATAAAAGGCAAACTTATCTTAGCTTTCGTGTTTTGTCCTCTGAGTGACTTTATTAAGGCAAATGCATTTTTGAGCCAAGGTCATTCCCCAGAGGACAAAATGCGTCAACTAAGGTAAGTGTTTTTTTTTTTGTTTTTATATATATATATATATATATATATATATATATATATATATATATATATATATATATATATATATATAAACTGTCTGAAACTTGACTCAAGTCCTAATGTTTAATTTCAATATCAAACTTAAAATTTAGAATACAGTTTCATTTAATATAAGCACTACTACTTGTATGGAGCACTGTTTTTTTTTAATAAAAACATAAATACTAAAGAACTTTGGACCATTGATCTAACTGTTCTTTCCTATTACATCAATACACACACACACACACACACACACATATATATATATATATATATATATATATATATATATATATATATATATATATATATACAAATAAGAGAAAGAACAAATGCAACGTGTTAAAATGTTTTTATTATAATCTATTATAATAAAAATATAATATATATATATATATGTATGTATAAATATATCGGTATATATCAGTATAATATATCAGTATAATATCAGTATATATCTGATTAAAACGTATTGTGACTGTTGCTATGGTAACGGAATTCAAGTATGCATAATGAATCCTCTTGGCACAAATTGACCTTGAACTCTGTCAAACAGGAACACTAAGTTATCACCTTCTTGTTGACATTATTTATAGCAATGCTTAGAAAGAAAGTGTGTAGAGTATTGTCGTCTCACTGCACCACAACGGTTTCATGTGTGATCAAGCTTGTGAAGTAGTTTTGGGCTAAGCACGGCATTCCCCAAGTCCGACAACCACTATATTCCCCAGATGTCACCCCTTGATACTGCTTCCACTTCATAAATCAAATCCCACTTGAAAGGAACAAGATTTCAAGACGTCGATGAAATTGAAATCCAGTAGAATGTGATAAGGCAGCTACACGCTATCCCAAAAAGGAGTTCCAGGAATGCTTCCATCAATGGAAATGATGCTAGATAAAGTGTCTTCAGAAGGGGACTACACCCAAAGGAGACTATTGTCCTGAAGTATTCAAAAAGATCAGAGTAAATAAATAAAAATTTTCCGGATCAAGTGCCATTTGGCCAGAAGTTCCGAACGGAGGCTTATAGAGGGAGAATCATAGTTAGAATATTGTCAGTTACTAGCCGGTTGTTAGGATGAGAGAAACAGGATTTGTATTTTCCTTTCTCGCAGTGGTGTTATTTCACCTTCCGTTACTTTGTTGAACGTATATCGGACTTGTTCTAGTTTTAGTACGAACCTATGTAAACAAGAAACGAAATACAACCGGACCTGATCTTTCTAGTCGGTAAAAAGACTGCATGAAAGCCGCGGTTCTACCTTTACACTGATAGCTTTTAATACACATCCATTTTTCAAAAACTATCGTGGGAAAAGCTTTCAGAAAACGACAATCGTCAGTGATTTACTTTGTATACAAATCAACTTTAAAGTAACACGAATACAGTTGGTGTGTTCTTGCACACTTGTCTGTAGTGTCAGGATTGATTGATTCAGTTGTTGTTTTTACACGGCTTATCAACCTTTTCTGTGTTATTTAAAACCGAAGCAAATTAGATATTTCGGCTTGTAAGCGGCTGCTAACAGTATCCGGTGTTCCGAATATTAATATGCCGGATGAAATAAGAAACTAGTCGGAAAGCGTTTATAAATTTGAAGTGTTTCACTATTTTATTTTAGCTTAATTCCTTAATTTGATCTTTTTTTTCTTTCTTTTTTTTTTCGGAATGAGAGAACGCGGAGATGTTTCGGTATTCTGAATTCTATGGTGTTTGTTTTCATTGGTCGAGTCATCTAGGTAATCTGGACTATATATTCGGAAGACTCTAAGTTAGAAACCTATGATAAGTCTCATTTTATTATTTGGTTGTGATGGAAATAAAAAATGATTACGCATTTTTTATTAGTTTAAAGGTTTAATTCCTTTTTACTTCAGATTAATCGAGTCTCAAGAAAAGGTAGCGTGGCGGACTTCCATCACATTTATTTATTTTTGATTAGGAAACCAAACTAATGTGAAGAAAGGACAAGGCAAAGGTATCATTATATATAAAAATTGTATTCAACAATGCACACAAAAAAGAATGTGTAAGAAAAAGCATGCAATGTGTAAGACGAGAGTTGTATCTATTTGACTATCATTGTCTATCAAAGTTCTCTGAAAAGAAAGAGTTAATAGTTTGTAATATATGTTTTTAACAATTTTGCTGTGCAAGAGGAAAATTTATGTAAGTGTAAAGGAATATGCAGTTTGTGAGTGTTGAGTGAGAAGTTCGGCGCATAGCTTCAACTGTCGTCGATTTCTGTAGCAACTGAAGTCTCACTGGTGTGTCAACACTTTTTTTTTTTTGCTTTTATAGGTGATCATTGGATCAGAAGTGCTGCGCGGGAAGAATCACGTGCAGACAATCCGATTGGTCGACACTGACCAATCAGTGAATGAGCTTTGGGGAGATTTCTGGGAGCCGATTCTCCCAAAAGTGCACAAAATCTACTATACGAAAATATAGCGATTTCAAAATTGTCGCATAAGACAGTAGCGTTGATTTCTATCCAATGAATGATTGTTATTGAAATTTGAATTTGCATAGAAATTTCAGCTTCCTCTTCTTAATCTCTATCTATAAAAGGCAGAATGTGTGTGTGTGTGTGTGTGTGTGTGTAACGATTGCACGGCCGCAATACCGACTTTGCATTTCCCAACTCCCATCGATAGTGAAAATATTCGATTTTTTCATGCTTCTACGGCAGTTTTCATGTAGTTTGCGGCCATTTTCTATTGGTCAGCGTGAGAGCCAACAGCTGAGTGACACGAATGCTAACTAGCATGCAAAAAAAGAAAGAATCGATAGCTGCATTCGTCACAAGTGGGAAAAAATTTTAATCTGCATGGCATTTTACTCCAATTGGCTCATTCGCTTGCTTAAACTCAACGTTGATTCTGATTCCGCAGAACTGGGCTGGGTGTGAAAAAGTATTTGTTGTTAACATTCTTTTTTCATTCGGTTTTTCCAGTTACGAGTCCTTTTTTAAAGCAGATCGTTTTGTGTTCATTTTGTTTAGTTCTTTTTTCGTAACAGATTTAATGTTTAGTATAGAGCTTAGAAAAAATCTCAGTGTGAGATAGGCAAGAAGTAAGGCATGTAGCAACATCAGCACGGAAAAGGGCACTCCTTTAAAGGCAAGGAAGGGCAAAAATATTTTAAGTCAAGTGATAGCGATTGCTGTATGAGTCGTACGATTTTTGAATCAAGCACGGGCAACGCCGGGCCATACTGCTAGTGTTAAATATAAACTTCCCCCTTGTTTGCATCCTCTCCAAAACCCCATCGTTGCTTACATGTTAGGTCCATGGTATCCTTAGCATCCTTCTGTAGAGCCACATGTTCGTTGCTTCGAGTCTCTTCTTCATCTTTGAGGAGATCGTCCAACATTCACTGCCGTAAAGGAGAACAGATATCACGTAGCAGCTCAGTACTCTTTTCTTTGTCAGCAAAGAAATCCTCCTGTATCGTAATACTCTGCTTAGCTTTTGGAATGCGTCTTTGGCCATCCCAATACGTCTTCGGATCTCAGCGTTGCACTCACCGTCTTCTGTCAAAACACTTCCCAGATAATCAATTTAATTCAGTTTCTTTATGCTTTTTGTTTCGATCACTTACTATTAAGTATCTCACTTTGTGATGATAGAAGATCTACCACGAAAGGTGAAATGTAAGAACCCCGACGCAAATGTAACGTGGATGAATATCGCGATCAAAGCACTTTCTATATACTTTCACCTCAGTAAATTGCTTTCACTTTTAATAAAAGAAACATTTTTTAAATCAAAATTATGGTCAAACTTATTATGGAGAGCGACTAATGCATTGAAAGAGTTATCTTGTAAAATATCTCTTTATTATTTATATAATATTTTATTTAAATTTTCTAAAGGTTTCTCCTATATATTCCTAATGGCATTCATTACTGATGATATAGTAAATTCTTCCTTTAAATCTTTAGTTTATTATTTCGAAGACGTATTGGTATGGACAAAGATGCATTCCAAAAACTAAGCAGAGTATTAAGAGAAAAATTTCGTTAAAGACGAAGAAAAATGCATTGAACTGTTACGTGATATTTTTACACCTATATGGCAAGTGAATGCTGGACAATCTCCTCAAAGATGAAGAAGAAACTTGGAGCAACAGAAATATGGTTCTACAGAAAGATGCTGAGGATACCATGGACCGAACGTATGAGCAAAGATGAGGATTTAGAGAAAATGGTAACAAAAAGAAAACATACTTAACATCAAGAGGAGGCAGTTGAAATTTCTGGGACACGTAATGAGGAAGGAGGGCTTGGAAAATCTGATACTCATGGGATAGATTGAGAGAAAGAGAGAGAAAAGCAGCGCGTAACATACTTGATGAGCTTGAATAAATGGATGGTAGAAGAGGATTGGGGAGAAATAACAAAAAGACAAAACTTAATAAGCGCAATCAGAGATAGGAAGATGTGGAGGACCATGATCACCTATGCCTTGAGGGGACATTGAACATAAAAGTAAAAGAATTCGTTTGGAAGTAGTTGTAACAAATTTTATGTTAGCCTGAAATAAATTATTTCAAATTGTAGTTGCGATAGAGTTGATAGGTGTTGAAAGAAAAGAAACAATGGTTTGTGATTAGTTGACATATATATATATATATATATATATATATATATATATATATATATATATATATATGATTTTGTTGACCGGTAAAGCAAGTTTTCTTTAGATTTGATAAGGTGGTTTCTAAGGATGTCGGGCATTTTTGACGGTTATGTTATTGGATAATTACTTTTTAGTCTTATGGATTTTATATATTCTTTTTCTTTGGTTGAGAATAAAATGATATGGGTAGTGAAGGAGTCTAAAAGTTTTGCATTATATTTTTCTTCTTCATCTAGGTGTTCTGGGGTACATATTCTGGGGGTTCTAAGGTTGAAAACCTATGATTAAATCTGATTTTATATTTTGGTTGTGATGGGAATAATAATTGATTAGGTCATTTTTATTAGTTGGTTTTCGTTAAACTACTCAGTAATCTCTACTTTGAATGCCTATTGGGCCTTGTATTGTGTGAGTCATTAAAAAAAGATAGAATGCCGAGAAATGTTTGTGTATTGCTTATTTCTTCCTCGTGTGTATGAATTCGATAATTGGTTCAACGTTATTAAGTTGGTTTTTTTTTTATAATATTTGATACGTTTATGTTTTACGGATATATTAATAAAACGTCATCTGTATATCTGAGGTAGGGTAGATTTTTAGCTAAGGTATATTTAAATGAGACAGATTCTAAAGATGCTAAAATTAAACATACAAAATCACTGCTTATGGGGAGATCCCATCGGTCAATCAAATTTTTGTTTGCAAAAACTGTTGTTGAACGAAAAGACTTGCAATTAGTTGGCATATATATATATATATGATTTTGTCCACCGGTAAAGCAAGTTTTCTTTAGATTTGCTAAGATGGTTTCTAAGGATGTCGATGGCATTAATGGACCGATTTGTGCATGCTAATCGGTTCTTGAAGGTCGTGGCAGTTTTGTCTTATGCTTCCCCACCTCGTATTCTTGCATTAAACGATTAAAAAAAAGTGGAATTAACGTTAAAGACTGGGTATGAAAATAAACTACATCTGCATCCTGGGTAAGACGATAAACTACGTCCAACATCAAGGCCCCTGATCAGGAGATCTTGAGGAGCGTGGAACAACCTCTTAATTGCTGGTGTTCCTAGGTACACCCTGACCCGGGCTGGTAGCACCTGTTAGGGTCCCAGCTATGGGCAAATAGTTAACCCCCAAACTGGGGTCAAAACACTATGAAAGTGTAAAAATAGATTTTAATACCAGAAGTGTTTTTTTTTTTTAAATATTGCCAGCAATATATTTTTGAAGAAAAAAATATTACCAAAAATAGATTTATGAAGGAAAAAAATATTACCAGCAACAAAAATTTTGTTGGAATTAAATAACTCATTGAGGTTGATATGCCGTAAAACAAACCAAACCAAACCAATTATCAACTTTGGCAGAGACCAATCATATAAACATAAAAAGATTTTCGTTCTGTCTCGTGAATCTGCAATGGGCGTCTGAGATGTCATCTCAGGTCAACTCTACACCTGGATCCCTTGATGGTCTGGTGTGGCATTGAGTGCAAAGTTTGTTCTGGTATGATCTGGAGTGCGACACACGCTGGAGAATGGATAGGTCAAAATGTGTCAATATCGATGTGAAGAAAAAAAATTACATCAACAGACCAAATAAATCTTGTGAGGTTATTTATAATCCCTTAACATCTTTCTAATAGTTTATAAAAACTTTTCGTTTTGAGAAGGCTCGACTGACGATTTTTCGACTTCACGATGCTCTGAGAGTGTAACATTGTGTTAAGAATGAAGTATTTATAAGAAAGAAAATGTAACTAAAAATAGGCACAAAGACAACGGGAAACGTATCATGTTTCTAAAATACGATAATAGGATTAGTTATCGGTCACGAGTTCCGTAGAAAAAGAGAATATAAATATACGTGACTGTGCTGTTTCACTGGCACGTGTATTGATGAATCGTCAGTTAACGAGAAGGCGACATTTCCTGGCAACAAAAAAAAGGACTTTCTTCCTCCGACTGCTAGAATTGGGAAGTTTCTCTCACTCACCTCACCATCTCAGAAAGTGACAAGTAATCGGCAAAATTTCCATACTGCGGACAGTAAAAGTAGCCAATATAAATTGGGTAATTTGCAATTTAAGCCCAGCGCCCAGTTTCAAATAATAATTTCTCGCATAGCTACATTTAGGTATAAATGTACATACTTAATTCGAAAATAACAAAGAAATTTTGCTAAAATCTACCATTTTTGAGTTATCGACAATAAAAGTTCGGACTTATTCGCGTCGCGGCAACAGCACGGCAGCCGTTACTGGTGTTGTTTACATACGTTTGCCTCGGAGTAATCGAGCACGGAAGCTTCACTTGTCTTGATTAATACGCACACAGTGCGCAAACTTTGCGCGAGAATTGAAAAGAGCATGATTATTTACAAAATAAAGAAATACTAGAAATGAAATAATAATAACAAGAACAAATTTTATGTTCAATTTTTTTTATAAAATTTTGGAGTTTTCTGTTTTACAAAGCATGATTATTAAGTAGGTTAAAATAAGATTTTATCCGGATCACAGTTTGTTTTATTTATTTAATTATTTTTTTAAAAAAAAAAAACAACACTTGACATTGCTTTAATAAATTTACCAAAAACCCTAACCTACCCCCAACCCTAATCCTTAGCCTTGCGCAGTAATTGAGACGGATAAGATCAGTAAAAAGGTTGTTAACTAAGTAAGCTTCCGCGCATGATTGTTCCGAGGAATGTAATGTAAACAATGCCACTAATGGCGGACAGAGCCGACGGGAATGGACACGAATGAGTCCGAATTTTTATTGTTGATAACTCTAAAACGGTAGATTTTAGCAAAATTTCTTTGCTATTTTCGAATTAAGCATGTAAATTTAGACCGAAATATAACTATTCGGGAAATTTTAAATAGAAACTGAGCGCGTGGCTTAAACTGCAAATTACCCTATAAATTATATGCGTTGTCGTATTTAATACCACAAAAAAACTTTTACTTAGTATAAAGAAGGGCTGATTTGACTTCCAGTAAAAAAAAAAAAAAAAAAACAAAAAAAAAACGATAGATTGTGACTTTGACGCATTGGCCAGAAGACAGGCATAAAAACTAACGCAGCAACACAACGGATACGGTCCACTACTGAACAAAGACCTTAGCCGCCAAACATTAGTTCGAGTCAGATACTTTACTACATATGATACTGTGATTATGTCATAGCAGCAATGCGCATTCAGTAGTTGTCAAATTTATTTATTGCATGAAGGATGCTGCTAATTCTATCCAACAAAAGTCATACCAGCGGTCATCACCATTAACAATATCCAATATAACAATTTTGCATCATAATTATTTTTCTATGTGTTTATCTTGTTTTCAAAACATGAAATTGCGTCTGCTATATGCTAAAGTTTTTCTCCTTCCTGTGGTGAAATGGAAAAGATAGAAACAATGTGATTTTCAACTTCTGACTTTTTCGCTTTACGATGTACGCCTCGGAACGTCGCCCGATTTTCAGTAGAGAAGCAGCTGTCGCTATAAAATACTTTATATAGTTTAAATCTGTATGTCTGTACTTCTGCATTATATCCAGAGGTACTAATTTAGGATATCCCTCAAAGGATACCTTAATTCAGTATCAAATTAAAGAATGCTAAAAAAATATCTGCGAAATTTACAACTGAATAAGATGCCAGGAATTGAACTTGAAAGGATATGAGTTGAATATTTGTTGTTGTCATCTAGTTGTCGTGAGATCGATTTCTGGATCAGGTAGTGAAACATTGGTACTGCAGGAACGAATGATAACTGGTAACAAAATAATGTAATAAGCATCAGGGCGTGATGCATTTCTCGAAAAGTTGATCACTGGATATTCACCCCCTCCCAAAGGTAAAAAAAATATCGAGATGCTGACGAATGAATAAAAAAAAGTCATAATGGAAATTAAATCATTAGATCCTACTGAATTCCTGAAGGGTGTTGCTCATAATTATGAAATGAAGAAATAATTTCTAAGATTAAATACCTTTACTAAGTTTTTTTAATTTTTTTTTAAATACAATATTTTTAATTAAATATTTTAATTTATATTGTTCCATTAGTGTTTTAATAGGATCCTTAATTCCCTAAATGAATAAAAAGTCATTTTGAAAGTTGGGGGTTTTCAATGTTTTTATCCTTTTTTGGGCGGAGGTTGCCTCCAGTCAAAGACAGTGACGTGGAAACACTCTGTCATCTAAACGGCTGTACTGAATAGTCAAATTATTTTTCTTGTGCCGAATCAGCCACGCTAAATGCGCTACGCCGAAACGTACCAAACTCTAATGTTGTGACAAATGCCCAACAGAGGATTAACGGTTTTATATTTTTTTTATTCCGACACTTGAATAATAAATCGTCAATATTTCTACATTCCATTAATTTCTTGCGTTTTTTACCATTGAATCAAGATTAGTTTGACGAATCTGAAAACTACACTTTTGCAAAGATAACAGATAATTGGCATTTACGAATTATCTCCCTTGAATTTTATTTTCAGTTGGGTACTATTATTAATATTCAAACTATTCCTCCTATCTTACAATAAATGTTATTACAGTGATAACCTTTCGGTCAAATACCCGTCAAATGTCCAATAATTATCAATTATCTTTGCAAAAGTGTAATTTTCAGATTCGTCAAACTAATCTTGATTCAATGGTAAAAAAAAACGCAGGAAATTAATGAAATGTTGAAATATTGACGATTTATTATTCAAGTGTCCTCTGTTGGACATTTGTCACAATATTAGTGAGTTTGGTACGTTTCGGCGTAGCGCATTTAGCGTGGCTGATTCGGCACAAGAAAAATAATTTGACTATTCAGTACAGCCGTTTAGATGACAGAGTGTTTCCACGTCACTGTCTTTGACTGGAGGCAACATCCTCCCAAAAAAGGATAAAAACATTGAAAACACCCAACTTTCAATATGACTTTTTATTCATTTAGGGAATTAAGGATCCTATTAAAACACTAATGGAACAATATGAATTAAAATATTTAATTAAAAATATTGTATTTTAAAAAAAATTAAAAAAACTTAGTAAAGGTATTTAATCTTAGAAATTATTTCTTCATTTCATAATTATGAGCAACACCCTTCAGGAATTCAGTAGGATCTAATGATTTAATTTCCATTATGACTTTTTTTTATTCATTCGTCAGCATCTCGATATTTTTTTTACCTTTGGGAGGGGGTGAATATCCAGTGATCAACTTTTCGAGAAATGCATCACGCCCTTTCTGAATTTTCCGTAAGCTATCAATAAATTTCCAGATTGAAGGATGAAGCATTCCTAGCACATATGTAATATAAAAATGCCTCCAACTACTCTTTTTCTTAAATTGGACTATTCGAGTATATAACGATGAATACTAATTTGACTATTAAGCGAGAGAGAGAGACAGAGAGTGAGAGAGAGATAGGGAGAGAGAGAGAGAGAGCAAATTTGACTATAAAGACGAAGTAGTAATCCTACGCTTAATCCTCCCTCTGCCGAAAAATTCCTATTTCGAATCGGCTACGCCGAATCAGCGACGTCAAATGTGCTACGCCGGAACGTCCCATTCCCAACATTAGTACCGGGTTTTTTTTTAAATGCTCTATTTAAAATAGGTCCCACCACTGATTTGGTAAAAAATTAGCAAACCATGATGAAAAAAAAATGCCCCAAACTTAAAAAAAAAAGTTTTATCGTCAAAATCTGTGCGTCATTATTAAGAGGAAAGATTAAATGATTTATTTTTTGATTATAAAATCATATTTTTTTAATCTTGTTTTGAACCTTCGAAATTATGGTTAAAAGTCTTTTTTTTTATTTTTCTTCAACGAGTGAGGGTTATGTCAAAGATAATATAGGAAATTTTAGCGTCTTTTATAGGGGAAAAGCACAATGATTTGTAAATCCGTGCATAAATCAAATAATTGCGAGATTTTAATGAAACTTTCAGGACATATTTCACAACTTAATGAAATTATTTTAGAAATGCATTTTTAGAAAATCTTGGTAAAAATATATATATATATATATATATATATATATTTTGCATTTGTTTTTGTCTAGTTCTCTGTATTACTAGTTGCCATATTGTATTCATTTCTATGCTCGACCGGCTTAGGAGATTTTTTTATAACCTTGCATATGTTCTAATTCCTTAAGTTTTCATATTTTCAAGTGATGTTCTCTGTCTATTATTTGAAGTTCATCCCACAGAGGGAAGTGATATCCCTTTTTTCCATATATGGTCAGTGATGTGGACCCAAAGTTGGGACCACGGAAGTGGAACACGGATTAGAGGTAAGAAAGATATATTAAACAAAAAGGTTACAAAGATAGTGTAAGTGTAAACGGAGCTTACTATGTGCTAGTGTCCAATATTGCTAGTCGTACGCGGCTGATACTACGGTATTAGAATTTTTTCTCTCTCTCTCTCTCTCTCTCTCTCTCTCTCTCTCTCTCTCTCAGAGTGTTATATCGCATACTTTATATAGTCCTGGAAGAGTCCATGTTGTAGGTATATTACGGTCTCGCAACAGTCAGCCATGCATGATTTTCCATTTCCCCTACTGTTATAGCCACACGGTGTTCCTGCAGTCTTATCTTAAGGGGTCGGCATTTTTCTCCTTTATATTTCTTGCCACAGCTGCACGGGAAGATGTACATACTGTCCTTAGTCATGTTCTCCTTTATGGAGGGATCTTACTCACAAAAGATGTCTGCGTAGTGTTGAACCACTCCTGAAGATTGTATTGATGTCATATGGACGACAGATCTTTTGTATCTTTTCCGATAAACCCTTTAAATAGGGTAGGCAAAACGTAGCTGTTTTCTGAGTGTTGTTATCATCTTTTACCCTTCTATCCTAGTTGATGGGAGCTGTTATCATCTTCCCAGGGTATTGCTTATACTGGCCATTTCTTGTTCATTCATCTCTGGGTCACCACATGTCTTTTACTCGATGTTGTAGGCAGCGGACGACGCCTTTCTTTACACTCTATGGGTGATGGGAGTCGAAGTTTAGGTATTGTTACATAAATGTTGGCTTACGGTATACGAATGTTTTGGCGCCATGCTCTGTTCGAGATATTAGTACATGCAGGAATGCTAGTTTGTTGTCGTTTTCTTTCTCCATTGTTAATTGTATCGAGGGTCATTGAATTATTTCATATTCCTGGTGTGACCAGAGTATGAAGGTGTCATCTACGTATCTCAGGCATAGAGGTGGCTTTAGTGATGTTGATTCTAATGCCATTTCTTCGAAGTTTTCCATGTATATGTTAGCCATTGCTGGCGATAATGGTGAGCCCATCGCCAAACCTTCATCCTGTCGATATATGTCTGATCCCACTCCGAAGTATGTTGTTTGTATACAGAAAGTGGGCATCTCAACCAGGTTATCTAGTAATATACTAGTACGTTCTCCTAGAGATGAGTCCGGGGCCACTCTATCCCTGACGACTGACATTGCCTCCTCCGTGGGTGCTTTGATGGGCAAACTAACCACGTCCAGATTAACCATCTGGTTGTATTGAATGGAAGCATTTTCAGTCATATGATAGTGACTTTCCTATTAACAGGTCAACTATATCCACAAGGAAGAAGGGCTTTGGCAGCTAACAATTTTCCTAAGATAAATACCGATTTTGTGAACTTTGGGGAGACCGTATATGGGAAGTAATGTGACAACGACCTGTATGTCTTAGGTGGGAAATGGCCCTTGTTCTTGATATTTAGGATCTATGACAGTTTTCTTTCTGTTTTCATTGGTGGGCCTTTATTTACTTTACTATAGCTGTCATTTCTAATGGGGTCTTCCATTGTTCCTGTATATTCTGTCTTGTCCATCATTACAGTCGCGTTGCCTTTGTCAGCTGGTAGCATGGTGATATCATTCCTCTGTAGGAAGTTTAAAATTTACATTAGTTAAAAGCAGAAGTCCTTGAAGAATTTAAATCACCAATTTCTTTTTGTAAAATAGTAGTCTTGGTTATAGAAATCTGCCCCTAATATTAAATTAAAGAATGCAATAAAACTAAGACATTATTTAATTAGAAAAGCTTTTAATTGATTTTACGAATAAGATATATTATGGACACGATTGTCTTTAAAATCCTTTTTCAATGAATAATGAATCATAAATGGAAAAGTTTAGTACAATTTATCGACTCCCAATATTTTAAAAACAATTTTGAAATTTTTGTGTGTGTGTATAAACGTGCCGATTTTTGTAAATACGAAAATCTATACACGACATTCTCAGAAAATAAGTGTGATAACGATAATAAATTTAAAACCAGTTTAACTAAAATTCAATAAAACATTAGATTACTTTGATTATCGTCCTATTTTTTTTCAGATTACTGAGTAGCTAAAAATTATATAAAAAAGGGCGCTCACGTTATATTCCTCAAGTAAATTTTACAGATATGACCACCCTAGAAAAAATTGGAGGAACTGCCAGTCAAGCTGTCACCCGGTCAATACCTTAAATAAACAGCTACCACCGTGTTAGAAACACGTTTCTACGATATTTTAAATTTAAAGTAATTAATATTTGTTTCAAATCAGATTAATTCAAATTTAAATCAACTAATATTCCTCAAGTAAAGTTTCCAAAAACTATATTTTTATGAATATTTTTTAATAAAGACAATTACATTATGATTAAAGATGGTTAAAAATGGCGCCAAAATCAGCGATTTTTGCAATTTCTAAACGAAAACTCCCTCCAGTCAATTTAAATTAATTTTGAAATACATTAAAGTGTTTTGTTTATTGAAAATATTACATTTAGTCTATTTACTTGAAATTAAAACTAAAATAAAAGCTTCAAGAAAGGTTTTTCATTTTAAAAAATTTAATTATAAAACCTTAGGCATCACGTTTCTGTGGTGTTACCTAATTTAAAATATTATAGAATAGATATATCGTTTGCTCCTTAATTTTCTTGTTATATATTGTCTTGGGTGTTTGTTCTCTTTCTTCGTTATAGAATATATAAAAATGGAGAAGCAAAAATGTTTATTCTGAAAAGTCCAAATTAAAATATGCAAAAAAATAGGTTTCATTTTATTTTTGACTAAACAAGTAAAACTGCTTGTAATTCATATGAATTTTGTGATGATAATCGGAAACTCCTTAAAAAACAGAATTTTTTAAACTAAAAAATTAATTTTCTAATATTGGACTTTTTAAATCGATTTTTCAAAATAAAACTTTTTGCTTGTTCATTTTGATTTATTCTACAAAGAAGAAAGAGAACAAACACTCAAAGACAATATATAACAAGAAAATTCAGAAACAAATGAGGCAGAGGTATTTCAAAAACGGTTTGTCTAATCATGAAAATTTTAATTGCCACTTGCTAAATATTAAGGAGAAACATTCTGTCGGATGTTCAAACACCGCACGTTGGTACTAATGGAGTGTTAAAAATACGTGACAGATTCATAAAATTCTAAATTTTCGTTGTAACTGAAGATATTTTTGGTGATTTTGTGCTGCAAAATGTCATAATATTCAAATATCTGAAAAATGATCAGAATATTTCAGTCAGTTAAATGTGGAAATCGTAACAGCTCTTTCTATTGCCATCAGCTTCTTTAATATCAATTCTGAGAATTTCATCAGTAATCTTCATTGGAAAAGTTTAGCAGCAAAAACTTGTTGGAAATATAACATTTTTTTTTTATTTGCATAGCCTTTTTTCTTAAAAAAATAATAACATAAAAATTATTATCCGTCCAGGGTATAACGATAAACTACATCCGACAGCAAGGCCTTTGATCAGGAGGTTTTGAGGAGCGTCGAACCACATATTAATTGCTGGTGTTCCCAGGTCCACTCTGACCTTGGGTGGTAGCACTTGTTAGGGTCCCAGCTATGGGCAAATAGTTAACCCCGAAAATGTTGTCAAAACACTATGAAAGTGTAAAAATAGGTTTTAATACCAGCAATACTTTTTTGTAAAAAATTATTACAAGCAATACATTTTTGAAGAAAAATTATTGCCGGTAATACATTCTTGGAAAAAAATATTACCAGTAATACTTTTTGAAAAAATATTAGCAGCAATAAGAATCTTGTCAGCATTAAATAACCCATTGAGGTTGATATACCGTAAAAGAAAACAAACCAAACCAATATATACTGAAATAGATAGATAGATAGATAGATAGATAGATAGATAGATAGATAGATAGATAGATAGATATGAAGAGACCAAGATAGATAGATAGATAAAAAATATTAGCAGCAATAAAAATCTTGTCAGCATTAAATAACCCATTGAGGTTGATATGCCGTAAAAAAAAAACAAAGCAAAATTATTATCAATCTGTTCATCAGTCCCTACAAAACGGCGCTAAAAAATTACAAAGAGATTTTACAAATAACAAAAACCAGTTGACTTAAATATTTCCAACAGGAAAAACAAAAGAAATGGGTTAGCATACGTGCCTAGAAAAGAAAAGACGAAACGACTCTGCTAAGAAAGGTTTTCCATTTGTTTATATATATATATATATATATATATATATATATATATAATAGGTTTAAGTGAGAGAAAATATAGATATATAATAGGTTTAAGTGAGAGAAATATGAATGTTGTCGGATGTCTAATACATTAAAGATGTAACTGGAAAGGATACATTTTGTGGTGACATACACACACCATAGACGATCTAATCTTAAAGATCAGAATAAGAGGTAGGGAGAGGAAAGGAAAGGAGAAGGGGTGGGGGAGAGAGATGGGGCGGAGGAAACTAAAACTGAAGGGCATTTACTGAATGGGCCGCTGTGTAATTAAGAAAATTTGACAAAATTAATATCGACTACAGGTTACAAATCAAATATAAACATAAAAAAATAAATATAACGATTATCTAATCTGGCAAGGACCTATATTTTTATATTCAAAAACACATGCCTATACACACATACACAATAACATATACACGTACATACATACATATAGGCGTGTACCCACATACACATATAAATACCCATGTACACACATACACATATATCCAGATTAGATCGTCTATTGTGTGTGTATGTCACCACAAAATGTATCCTTTCCGGTTACATCTTTAATTTATTAGACATCCGACAACATTCATATTTCTCTCACTTAAACCTCTTCAACTCACCTCTCTAAAACTTCTCTCTGTTAAGTTTTAATCTCCCACCTTCTCTCGTCTGTTACCCCTCTCTTTAGCTCTAACATTCGTCCCACACTCTCATACTTACACTCTCTCTAAATTATATTTTTATTTCAGGAGTTGTTTTTTTCTGTTTTCTTTTCGAATTTGTAGGTCTGATGAATTGGATCGCATTTAAGATTCTATTGGAATAAATTATGACCATGGAATATTAGTGTTTAAACCTTTTTATTATATCCTTACTCTGTCCTGGTCATAGAGTTCTACCTGGATTCTATCCTCTTGGAATTTTTTTATTCAAAAAATATATATGTATGTGTATGCACCTATGTATATATATTTATATATTTTGCATATGTATGTGTATATTTACTATAAATATATATATATATATATATATATATATATATATATATACTGATGACTGCGTTTAACATGAAACATTATACTGAATGTATTTGCTTGGGTTTCTATAAATTCAGTAAAGTATTTGATTTGTACGAACAATAATATCAAGTGAATTTACTAAATGGCAATGATAGTCTCGAGTTATTTCCTCCTAATTTTCGGAACTGTTCCTAGGGGACGCTCTCCAACGCTATGAATACTCTGCGATAAAATTTTATCATTCTCTTCTTACTTTTCCACTTATACGACATGTAAATATCTCATAGAGAACGCGTTTCCTTTGGGAAACGCATGAGCAATACATATATACACACACACACACGCGTACGCACGCTCATTCACTCACTTCCCATACTTTGGACTAAAATGTTTCTACATTCATTTGTTACACACATTATTGTCTTTGCCACTTGTAAACCTTTGTTTGTTAATACATTATATTTTGTTTGTACACTTGTACACACACACAATTATATATATATATATATATATATATATATATATATATATATATATATATATCGGTGGACTCATATTCCGAGTCTGCTATGTTTGTTCTGGGCATTTCAGGAGACACATATGATGTATATTTCACGACGCGTACACAACAATAGTGGCTATAAAAAGGATATTAGATGAAATAATATTCGACAATTATACGAAAGGGGTGCAGAAAAATTTTCGGTCCGATCAAGAAGCTTTCAAAAAAAGGTTGATGTTTGATCATTTCATTGATTTTGTGCGAGAGATTGAGACGAAGAAATTGTCAGCACACCACGAACTTTATTACATGTTCACCAGTAAATGCTGTTTATTTATTGCCCAAGTACAGTTTCAAAAATATATCTCAAAAGAGCTGAGGCCGTTAGTAACCTTTAAATATGAAGTGTAAATGTGCGTTCTTCGTTTTTGATATTCCGAGCAGAGAACGAAATTCCAGGCTTGAAATTCAATGTTTTTAACTGAAAAGTATTTCGTTAAAGGATTTTATAAAGAGTTTCAGCAGATCATTTCGCTTTGTTTAGCCGACATTGTGTCAATATTGTTCTATTTTGGTGATAGCGTGTGTCAGTATTATTCTATTTCGATGACAGTGTTTGCCAATATCGTTCGATTTTCCGTGATGTATGTTTTCGTTTTAGGCATTCTATTTTCGCACTAAATTTCTATCATAAACATTTTTTTTAATACTTTAAGAATAATTTATCACAAATTTAATGTCGAATAGCCTCTTTAATATAACATGAAAGAAAATGTAAGCTATATTTGCTGACGAGATTTGATCCCACATTTTCTTAACTCTTTCTTCATAGGCGATACTTACTGATATGGACACAAAAGCTTAGGTTTAGAGTTTAGACAGACATAAAGCCACATAATTGTTGAAATTCATTCAAACGAGGATAAATATTTGATAATGATCAAGAACAACTGAATATACAAAAAGACTGACTTGAAATTAATAATAACAAAACTTCTTCACGTTTTTTAATTTTTCAAATAATGATTTTTTATTATCTGTCTATATTTCTGAGATGAGGTATTATGTACGCTATTTACATTATTCGGACTATCATTATTGTCCACATCTTATTCGGACTATTGTCCACATCTTTATCGGACTATTGTCCACATCTTATTCGGACTATTGTCCACATCTTTGTCGCCATATTTATTACAACATTCGGCCGTTGTACGCTGTCCTCAAGGATATATATCAAAGTGGATAAAGGCGTTGGTTAGATTCAATGACAGGACCCAAAGAGTGTGAGTTCTATACCCGGTTAAGGCAGTGAATAACTTGGAGAGGGGAATTAACAGAAGATAACTGATAACTGACATCCATTAAACGTGGAACTAGAACAGTCTACCCCAGTGAGCGAAATAAAGGGTTCAGTTCGACATTCCAACCACCTGAAGAAAGCTGGAGCGTACAACGGCCGAAATGTTGTAATAAATATAGCGACAAAGATGAGGACAATAGTCCGAATAATGTAAATAGTGATTTTTTTATTATTTTTATTATTTCACCCCAGGCAAGCAATACCCTTTGGGAGATTGCATCTCCAATATTAATAATAAAAAAACAGCATTAAATTCTTACAGCGGTCATACATAAATGACATTTTTTCGTGGGTTGACCTGTAACCTATAGAAACGCAGCGTAATTCATATTCATATTGGCCAGCACATCACGGACAACCAAAATACAACTATCAAGCTAGGATAAATATTAGTAGATAATAACGAAATACTCTACAACACTCAATACAAGGAAAGACTCAAAACCCGAGAAGCTGTTATTATAAAATAAATAATCTACATTAAATATTATTCAGCCCAGGGGATGGTACCTTGAAGTGTACAAGATATAATTAATTTGCACACACACATATATATATATATATATATATATATATATATATATATATATATATATATATATATATATATATATATATATATATATATATATTTTAAAAATCAGGTCATTTAAATACTCGACCTTGGTTTCGAACTGACAGTATCTTCGGGCGATATTTTTAAAATGACCACTTTAACGCTTTAAAAAAAAAAAAAGCACAAAGAACGCTCAATAATTATCTTTCAAAAAAAATAACAGGCGCATGATGATTAAAAGACAGGACGTTGGATGTGACATTCCCGGACCCCAAAAATCTTTTAAACCAAAAATCAGAAATTTTAAGCCATTGTCCTCATATATATATATATAAAAAAAATTATCACGTGAAAATGAAGCCGATTAGAAAAATCGAAAATAAAAAACATCACTGTTACCCTTAAAATACGCTGGCCTTCCCATCCTCCATAACAATTAAGTTACACATTTGCTTTCCCCCTTTACTGTGTATACATTTACAATACACTTGCATTCCTGTCCCTTTTCCATTCTTTCCTTCGCCCTAATTTTCCCCCTTACCTCTCCATTACACCCAATGTCACATCTTTCAATCATCATGCGCCTGTTATTTTTTATTTATTTTTTTTTGTTTTTTTTTTTAATAAAGCGTTAAAGTGGTCATTTTAAAGGTATCGCCCGAAGATACCGTAAGGTCGAAACCGTGGTCGCGTATTTTAATTGACCTCCTGATTTTTAAAATTAAAAGTTCTACATGTTATTTTTAATTTTACTTATATTTTTGTTCACACGCGCTATTGAGAACTTTTTAATACTACTATTCCCTGGTCTGATTCAACTCTGATCTTTATATATATATATATATATATATATATATATATATATATACTTTAAAAATTAGGAGATCAGTTGATTTCGCTACCTGGGTTTCAGCCTTACTGTATCCTCCTTAAAGGCAAAGAGTCACAAAACCAAACTAGAATTTAAACCTCAAATTAAACATGATGAACAATTCAAGGAAAAGAAAAAAATATAATTTGTTTTAATCACCTCTTAACTTAGAGGTAAAATGTAAAATAGGGAAGTTATTTTTCAAATTATTTGCTAAACACTTCCAAGAAAAATCAGAATTACATAAGATTTTAACAAAAACACAGTCAAATTAAGCTACAGCTGCACTAGTAATTTAGAAACAATAACAAAAGGCCAGAAATTTAAAAACTAACGTACAGCAAAATATAATTAACATTAGTAATTTATACAACAGCAGAAATAAGAACAGATGTTCATTGGATGAAGCATTTAAAAGCGAAGCAATAATCTATAAAGAAGAAGTTATAGATATTAATGGTCAGAATAAAATGTACGTAGGGTGTGCTAAATGTTCTTTCAAACGAAGATGGTAGAATCATAGGTCGTCATTCAAGCTAGTAAGTCTTAGGAGCTCTACCAAACTAGCTAACCATGTGTGGGATTTAAAAAAAGGAAACACCAGTGACCCAATTGTAAGATGGACAATTTTTAAAAAGGCTAAACCTTACAATAACCACAATAAAATTTGCAACCTCTACCAAAAGGAAAAATTAGCAATAATGATATTTCCGGATCCCAAAAACCTTTTGAACCAGAGATCCGAACTCATGAGCCATTGCATTCATACAAAAAATCCTCTTAAGCTCATATGAGGTTGGTTAAAAAAAGTATTTACATTTCAGTTAACTCCCCCACCGATACATCTATAATACCCTTGCTCTCCTTCACCCCCCTTCTTCTTCTTCTTCTTCTTCTTCTTCATATCTCCCTCCTTTCTATCACACTTAACGCCGTGCGTTTATTTATTTTTATAAATAATATAGCGTTCATTGTTTCTGTTATTTTTTAATTTTTATTTTCGATTTTCAAACGTCTATTAACTTTTTAATACTACTGTTCCTTGGACTACTTCAACTCTGACCATTAACCTTTTTTGCATTTTATATATATTTTATATATATATATATATATATATATATATATCAGGTATTCTTTTTGGAGTGGTCTGGTTTCCACTAACCGTTGCACATGATATCACTATACACTATTCAAACGTTCAGCTTTTCCAAATACCAGGATGTAGACAAAAGAGAGCTGCCTACAATACAGACTATATTGGTTCTTAAAAATGACTGGGATGGTCGAAAGTACTTTTTTTTTAATCATTTAGCCCCAAGCAAGGCAATAAAGTCACTAAGACACAAGGGAGTTATTGATTTTGAAGGAATATGAGAAAAAGAAAAACAGTATTAATGAGGGAGAACAATAAAAGAATTGCTATTAAGAAGACAGGAGGTAACAATTGATATTGCATTTAAATTTTTGTACATCAAAATTGACTGGAAAACAAGAGGCGGACAAAAGTTCCCCAAACGAGAAGTGAGAGAAAAAGAAATTATTAGCAAATGTAGTTACGTAAAAAAAAAATAAAATAAAAAAGAAGACACCCTCCCCCCAGAAAACTATAACTAGATTTGTTGGTTTCACGTTAATGAATAACTTGTTGAGGTAAAATTCCGTCAGTTATATAATATCAAATTTATTAAATATTTTTATTTGGCATAAGACATAAATTTTACATTATTTACCTTTTCATGTACAACACTGATTTTCCAGAAATCGGTGTAGCCATCATTTCTTCCAAATTGAACGTTAAAAGCAAAGCACTTATATTGCTCTCTCATCAATTCACGGAGTGGGGACAAATATTATTATGCATGGAGTCATCTCTTATTTATTGAGGCTACAGTGATTGTTACAGCTCCGTCGATATTAACCCCTCATTGTATTTTAGTGTCTTTATTTCCTTGCTTGTGGTGGGAGGGGTGATAAAAGAAAATTAATGATAATGTTTAAAAAATATCGTTGGTATTACTACTTTTTAAATCCTAATAACTTAGGTATTTTTCAGGATATTTTTATTTTTCCGAATTAATGAAAGACTGAAGATAGCAGATATAGATTCTAATAAACTTTGAAATGTTTCTCTTTACATTAACTGGCATTGGTAGGTGGGAATGTACGTCACTAATTATTTGGTATCTGATAGTCTGGAATATTCTTTAATCTGGATAAAACTCCAAGCAGCCATTTGCATTTCCCTCTGCTCTCACAGTTCATGGAACCATTTTTTAATTGTTGATACAACGGTGTTACTGAGTCATTGATTTTTGTAAAATTCTTAACTTAATTTGTTTATATTTTACCCACAAGTAAATGGCATCCAGCCAAAATGTCAGTGGTCAAGTGAAGAATAAATACAATTCAAGAAAAGTAATTGTTTAAAACTTGACCACAATGTTTCAGTACAGAAAATACTTGCAACATTATTATTTTTATTTTCTTTGATTTCTGGCGTTTATACATTTCTTTCCGGGTCCCGCCCAGGGACCTAAGGTTAGAAATGGCGTCATGACACTTTCCACTGACAAACAAAAAAAAAAAAATTAAATTACATAGATAAAGCCCTTCGTAAAGTGTGGGCTGTACTTGTCAGAACAATTTTTTGTATCTCCTTGAGGCATGGACTTCCAGGGATCCCTTCAATTAGTCTACTGCAATCTTTTCCAACCAGTCCTAGCGCTCCAATTATTATTATTATTTCCAGTTGATTAAAAGGAATTATCGTTAAGAAGTACCAGCGACTAGCTGATCTACCCTACCTGAATATGCCCCAACACATCATTAACCAGAATTGAACCTGAAAGTAAATACTGGTAAGGGTTAAAATAACGTAGCAAACATGACATTTAAAGCCACAGAGAAATATGTTTGTCATATGTTGGAGCCACTAAAGGATGGCGAAGAGTGGCTGTTGTTTATAGCTAAAGTCTCTTGCCTTTGTAATGTTTTGAACATTACATGCTTAAATATATTAAAAGTATTTTCTAGAACAGTGTTTCTCAATCTTTTTAAGCAATGGCCCACATAGGAGCAAATGAAAACATCACGTCACATTTAGCAACATTTTTAAAGGGCATACATTTAAATGTTATGAAATAAAACCATAGATTTTCTTTTTTAGAAATACACACACAAATATGAATTTACTTTATTTCAGTGTTTATTTTCAAATATTTTTTTTAAAAATCAATATGAAAACAAAGTATCTAAAATAACATAAACGGAGAAAAGTGAAGAGAATTATTTGAGAAAGTTTAATATTTAAATACTAACGCTGTATCATTACTCCTACCACACACACACATATACATATATATTTGAATTTGTAGGTCAAAAATTGGATCGTGATTACGATTCCAATGTAATAAATTATAACCATGGAATATTAGTGTTTGAGCCTTTTATATTATATATGTACATATATATAGCAATTTTCCAAGCGTAGCTTAGTTGTAGGACAAGGCTGAAAGTATGGGGCACCCAGTGAGGATCGAACTCATTACTCAGTCTACTCAGTTGTAAATGTTCTAGCAAGACAAGCTTGCTAGCCATTACACCGCCTCGAGGTGCCCAAAATGTGTGTATGTATGTGTGTGTGTGTGTGGTGATAATATTTCGCTGCACACTTAAGAGGATCATGCGGCACACTAGTGTGCCGCGGCCCGGCGGGGGACAATCACTGGTCTAGAATATGCTCTGCTATGAGATGTGTTTTTTTTTATGCCATCAAATTCGGTACTTATGGGTCGATACTATTGCCTAAGATCGGTGTGTAGTTTCTGTGTTTCTGTGAAAACTTACAAACACAAATATCAGTTATTATATGATTTGCTGTTATTCCGGCAAAGGGGTAAACAGAAACTGTTTCTAGAATCAAGTGTTAGAAAAATTGGTAGGTTATCTGTATTAAAAATTAAGAAGAATAACTAATACGGTTCAAGTTATATCACATAATTCACGCATTAAATAATTGCCTTTTCTTTTTTCAATTAATAAATTTAAGCAGGGGTTTCAAAGAAAGCATTGCCTGCCAATGATTATTATTAACTTTTGACTGTATTTAATTTCATCTTAATTTTTAATGGCTTTTTATCACAGTTTTACTCGGGTCGTCAATCTATGGCAGTGTGAAGAAAACACGGATTGGAAATAGAGATATGCTTTAAGTGAGATTTGATCTGACGTCTCTTTTGCCACAAAAAAGTCTTGAAAATTCCCTGCTCTTCTAGCCGGTACCAACAAATATAATACGGAATTCATCACTCCAGTCCACGATCTCCTTGGTATCATGTTTTTTTCTCCTTCTTTTTGGCACGAGCAGTATGTGATAAAATATAAGTGGATGAAAATGAAAGTAAATACTAGTAAAAGAAAATATAGTGTTTAATTCGTCTATAAATCATTTTGGCACAATCAGAGAAAGAGGAATGTTTTTCAAAGAGATTATTTATCCTAATATTAATATAATATCAAAGAGGTTGATAAAAAATATAAAAATAATAATATTGTTAATTTGGCGCAGATTTCTCGTAAGAAGTGACTTGCTTGCTCAGTTCTTAATTAGACCTGGAAGATAAAAGAAAAAGAAATTGTGTAAGTATTCAGAGTTATCACCGGAAGTGATCACTGTTATTCTTACAATACAACAAAAACATTTCGTTCCACCTTAAAAATGAAATTGAAAATTATTCAACCAATCAGAAAAAGTAAACAGCATTTTCAAACCAGGTGGAAATTTAAAAAATCTGGCTGGAGCCACATAAGAGGAATGAAACAAATGAATTTACGAGTAGTTTCCAAACGTCTATCAGAGACTACATTACTTACACACACGCAGATATATTTCTGTAATCAAAAATATTGGAAAGTTCTCGGCCATATCAACTTCCTAAAATCCAATCAAATGTTTCTTTTTCTATTTCATTTTTTTTAAACTGTTTTTTTTTTTTTTTTGTTGAGAACTTATGCGGGACTCAAATTAACATTTAAGTTGGCGGCCATTATTGTACTTACTTTGCGACCTCAAACAGAATTGAAACAAAGTCTGTAGTTTCCAACAATACCAAGAATAAATTAGAAAAAGCAGTTGTATATACGGTAAATTCTATCAACAATAAAAACGTAAACAAATGGTTATTTGCGGAACTGTATGAAAAGGTTCTTGAGAAATGTTATTTAGAGTTTAGTTTTAAATTTACCTTGGCAACAGTTAAAAGTAGAAAATTATATGGTGAAAAAGAGAGCATATGGCGAATGGAAGTAGGAGGCTTGCACATGTACATGCGGCCCAGAACGAGTAGAAAGAAGACAGCCAATTAGCGGCTAGTGTTTCTTGCGTCTGTAGCTGGCGGAACTACAAAAGCTCTTACAGAAGTTAGCAAAGGAAAGCAAGAAGAAAGGACAAAATGTAAACTACAAGAAGATAGAATGAATGGTTGTTAGCAAAAGGATGAGTCCAAAATTCAAATTACAAATCACGGATCAGTCAGATTATCCTTATCTTCATTGCCATATTCACAAAATTTTGGCCTCTATACCTCTGAAATGAGGTATTATGATTACTTGCATTATTTACATCATTTGGACTATTATCCTTATCTTCATTGCCATATTCACAAAATTTTGGCCTCTATACCTCTGAAATGAGGTATTATGATTACTTGCATTATTTACATCATTTGGACTATTATCCTTATCTTCATTGCCATATTCACAGCGTTTCGGACGTTGTATGCACCGACCTTCTACTCCGGTGGACAAAATTAAGGGTCTGTCAGTTATGTAACATGCATGATACACGCTTAGGTGATAATGTATCTTTCGATACATGACTGGGATGGCAGATTTTTTTTCCCGCAGTAGGTTGCCATTACTTTCTGCGGTAGACCAGTTGCCATCCAAGAACCCGTTATGTCATGCTATTTACCCATAGCTGGGGGGAGAAGAAGAGGATTCATACATTTCCCAACGGTATTAGCACGTAAGGGAATGTAATGAATTCGGCTGGAATTCGAACTCGGCTCTACGATTCCTCAATCCGAGCCACTATATTAAAATCAAACAAGCACAAAAATTTAAATGTCTTGGAAGTGTTCTAACAGAGGACGGAAAGTGCAACACTGAGATCCGAAGACGCATTGCGGTGGCCAAAGATGCTTTCCAAAAGCTGAGCAGAATATTAAGAGCTGGAAAAACTTCGTTAGAAACAAAGAAAAGAGTACTGAATTATTACGTCATATCTGTCTTCCGGTATGGTAGCGAAAGCTATACAATCTTCTCAAAGATAAAGAAGAGACTTTAAGTAACAGAAATGTAGCTCTACAGAAGGAGATTGAGGATACCATGGACTGAATATGTGAGCAACGACGAGATTTCGGAGAAAATAGAAACCAAAAAGAAACTTAACATCAGGAAGATGCAGTTGTTCATTTCTGAGAAAGGAAGGTTTGGAAAATCTGATACTCACACTCAACATACTTGATGGGCTTGAGTAAATGGATGGTAGAACAGGGTTTGAGAGAAATAACAAAAAGAAAAAATATTAAGAGCTACAAGAGCAGGAAGATGTGGAGGGCCACGATCGCCTACGTCCTGAAGGGACACTGTACATAAAGAAGAAGAAAAAACTTAGCAGTTAGCTGAGTTCCTTTGAAGTCGCTGCAATACTTGTTGCCTCATTTGACGCAACTGAATTTTCTGCTAGTGGAATTTCCGGGTGGACAAAAAAATCAATTTTTCAAGAGATCAAACGGATACATTGCAGTTTGACATATTGATCTAAAGTATTTTAAAATACACAATGGATCTAAGGAACCCCTAAATTAGCCATTGATCTCAGATATCCCTAAAACATGCTATCGATTTCCCTAAAACAGCAAATGAGCTAAGATATCCCTAAAATACACCATTGATCTAAGGTATCCCTAAAATAGCCATTGATCTAAGATATAGCTAAAATAGCCATTGATCTAAGATATACCTAAAATATGCTATTGATTTTCCTAAAACAGCCACTGATCTAAAGTATCCCTAAAATAGCCATTGATCTAAGATATCCCACAAAATATGTTATTGATTTCCCTAAAACTGTAATTGATCTAAATTATCCATAAAATACGCCATTGATCTGTTTCGCTAAAATAGCCACTGATGTAAGATATCCCTAAAATACGCCATTGATCTAAGGCATCCCTAAATTATGCTATTGATTTCCCTAAAGCAGTAATTGATCTAAAGTATCCATAAAATACGCGATTGATCTGTGTATTCCTAAAATAGACATTGATCTAAGATACCCGTAAAATATGCTATTGATTTCCCTAAAAGAGCGATTGATCCAAAGTGTCCTTAAAATATGCCATTGATCTATGTATCCCTAAAATAGCCATTGATCTAAGATATTCCTAAAATACACCGTTGATCTAAGGAATCCATAAAATACGCCGTTCATCTAAGGTATCCCTAAAATACGCTGTTGATCTACGTATCTCTAAAATACGATGACAGAAGAAATTTTAGAGATGATGAAAAACCGGCAACAAGCAATGCCAATAGAAAAAATACTGAATGCTAAACATAGAAATTAAACCCAAATATAAACAGATTAATGATGAAAAGATTACGCAGAAATAGTGAGAATAAGCAACGCAAATACGGCAAATACAGAATAAAAGAATTTTCAGGTTGATACCTGAGCCAACCAACAAGCTCTATAAAATCAAATAAAGGATCACTGATAATGGAAAAAATACTCCAAAGATGGAGTGAATATGTCAAAGAACGTTTTCACAGTGCGAGAGAGGAACCTACACAGGAAAATGCAGAAGGGCCAGAAATGATGAAAGATAAAGTAAGATCAGTACCGGAGACAATGTACAGGAGTGAAACAGCAGGTCTTGATGCTATCGTATTAGAAATGCCCTCCTCAGCCTTAGACGACTTCGGCATTGACAAGATCACAGAAATAATAAATGAAATATACAGAAGTGGCCACATACCGGAGGACCTCACTAAATCTATATTCGTAACATTGCCTAAGAGGCCTGGTGCAAACGAAAGCAAACTCCATAGGACAATCAAACCAATGAGCCACATAACTAAACTAATAATGCGAATCCTGATGAATAGAGCACGAAACAGAATTAAACCGGAAATAGGACAAAGAACTGCGGCTTTTTCAAGGACACCAGAATAGTGATCAGAATAGTATTAATGAGAGCAATACAAATGCAGAAGGATGGGTACTTATGTTTTATTTTTTACAAAAAAGCATTTTTTCATAACGCAAGGATCTATTTGAACTGCTGGGAAAACTCAACCTATTTGGAAAATGTTAGAATAATCCAGAACTTATATTGGGAGCGAATCGCCTGCATTCGAATAAAATATAAATTAGCTATACAAAATTTGAAAGGGGCGTGAGACAAGGATGCGTCTTCTCGCCAGATTTATTCACCCTCTACAGCGACATCATCATAAGGGAACTTGAGACCCTACCAGCATGTATTATCGATGTGCGTGATCTTGACAATCTAAGATACACAGATGACACTGTGTTGATAGTCGACTCGGAGAGAAAAGTAAAGGACCTCCTAGACAGAGTGGTAGAAGAAAGAACAAAGACTATCAACTGCAAGAAGACAGAAAGTATGATCACCAGCAAGAGAAAGAATCGGAGATGCAAGTTACAACATGGAGATGTAGATATCAAGAAGGCGCAGAAGTTGAAATATCTGGGAAGTGTTTTTAACAGAGAATGGAAAATGCTACACGACGATCCAAACATGCATTGGACGAGCAAAAGAAGCATTTCAAAAGCTAAGTAAGGTGATGAGAAACAGAAAAAATCACTAGAAACAAAGAGTTTGTAGAGGACCGGGTGGGTTTGAATGTTGTTGTATTTGAAAACACGTGCGTTTATTTCCTGCTAGAAAGGTCCAACTCCAAAAAAATGGCGGACTCAAGTTGAGTCCAACCGAAGATGAAAGGAAAACAAACAAGACCGATATATATATATATATATATATATATATATATATATATAAACAAATATATGTATTAAACAACACGCAACTAGACAATAACGTTGGCGTGTGTGTGAACATTTGTGTTTGTTCTTTAGTGAATGTTCGTACGTACGTGTATGTGTGTATAATATTCACAAGTGGGGAGACGTTATCTTTTTGCGAGAGCTTACATTGTAGATATGTTCGCTGAAATGAAGAAATGAAAAAAAGAGAACGAGGCGAGAAGTCGCCCAGTATTTATAGTATAGGGAGAGTGACCCCTAGTGAACAATTAGGGAATTAAGGAGGAGCTAATTCCGACAAATACTTGATTGCTATGTGATATTTATTCTCTTATATGGCAGTGAATATTGGACAATTTCCCCAAAGATGACGAAAAAACTAGAAGCAGCAGAAATGTGGTTCTACAGAAGGATACTGAAAATTCCATGGACGAAACGAGCGGGCAACAAGGAAGTCAAAGAAAATGGTAACAGAAGGAACATTTATACTCAGAACCAGGAAAAGACCGCTGAAATTCCTTGGACACATAATGAGGAAGGAAGGTTTGGAAAACTTAACCCTCACAGGCCGTATTGAGGACAACAGAGATAGGGAAAGGCAGCGAGCCACTTAGCTGATAAGATTGTGTGAATAGATGGCGGAATGAAGGGCGGGAGCCTTTTCAAAGGAAAAATCTGCTAAGGGTCACAAGAGAGAGAAATTTGTGGAGGGTCATGATTGTCTATGGCTTGAAGTGATGTGAAGAATAACAATGAAGAAATTTAGTTTCCTTTTGAAAAGAGTGATCCACATTTTTTGGAAGGGGGCTTTTTAAATAATTTTTATAAATTAGTATTCTTTAGTGCTTCGTTAAGCTGCGACACTTATCAGAATCGATTGACTGATATTGATCTCTTATCATTTTAGAAGGTGAGTTTTGTTCATAATATCGATACTGTGTAAAATCGATCCCTGACTTTTGTGCAGAGTTAATCAACGTAGTTTAGGTACCTCCACTAATTCGGTATTAATCTAAGGTTTAAAATGATTTTTTTTTAAATGAAAAAGCATTCTTGAAAATTTCATTTTAGCTTTAATTGAAAGCTAAAGAATTATTGACTATTTCCAGTCAATAAAATATTCTGGTGTATTTCAAACAGAAATTCATTTGTGAATAAGTCCAAAAAGTTGCATTAAAATCTGACAATTTTATTTTTGCGAGAATTTAAAAATGAATGTCTTATTTTACTGTAGAAGAGGCGCAAAAATGTCTATTACCAGATCTGTTACATCGTCGGCAAAAAAAAAACATGATTTTTAACATAAATTTCAAACATGTTAGAAAATAGTACAAAATTTTGAAAAATAATTAAAAAATATTTTGTTCTTTCTTCTTAATAATAACATAAATATTTTGACGATAAAACTTTGTTTTTATTAAGTTTTGGGCCTTTTTCATAATGTTATGCTGTTTTTTCAGCTGATTAGTGGAGACACCTACCTAATCATAGTTGTTCTACGTAACAAAAAAAAACAACAAAAAAATATTATTTTACAGAAAGATTCCTTTTTAACAAACGGATATGTACATTTTTAATTAAAAATAAAAATTAATAATTAATCAATTAATAAAAGTATATATCCGTTTTTACCTTTCATTGAAAATAAATAATCCTCATCTCCCCTACCACATGTGTATGTGCTTCCGAAAAAAAAAAAAACTCCAAAAAGTTTGAAAATTTCAGAAAATTATTTTTAAAAAAAAAAAAAAACATATGCCGACATAAATAATTTAAGCATAATCTTCAATATTAATATTTGTAAATAATAACTAGGTTCAATAACTCTCTAAAAAAAAAAAACAGCGATCGATTTTACACTGTACTGACTGACTGATCTTATGAACTGGACTCAAAACTGATATAAAAAATCAACATTTTTCGATTGTGTCAAAGGTCGTGGCTTGAAGAAGGTCTAAGAAATGCGAATCTACAAAAATTATTTCCGAAAAAGTTTTCCTATTTTTTAGGAGCATTTTTATCCATTAATTCAACTAGTGGCGAAAATTATAAAATTGCAATTTTTATCTCGATCCATTACAAAACATTCGCTTACGTGCTAACCCTTGGGAAAGGTATGAATCGTCTTCTTCTTCCCCCAGATATGGATAAATAGCAGGACAGACCGGGTTCTTGGATGGCAACTTATCTACCACAGAAAGAAATGGCAACCTACTGCGGGAAAAAATCTGCCTCGTCAGTCATGTATTGAAAGATACATGATTGCCTAAATGTGTATCACGCATGGTACACATAACTGACTGATCTCGCTGTTATGGTTGTCAAAACAAAAAAAGGGAGATAATTGCAGTAAGACTAAGTCAAGAGTTATTGCCGTTGGGCCATATTTAAATAGCACCACTCTGTGTTATTGATTTAAAATGTCTATTTTATAATCAGACAAAACAAAATTTTGATAGCTGCAATAATAAATAACAAATAACCATTCACAAAACAAGAGACGAAATTCAAATTTAAAATTTTAGTTTTAGACGAAAATAAAAAAAAAACTATCATACTTTTTGATAAAAATATACTTTTCAAAAAACTAAATTCTACTAATGTATCCAAAAAAAAAAAAAAATGATTTGACATATTCCTTTAAAAGTAAATAATATTTTTGATAAAAATAAAACGAGCTTGCATCATTTAAACTATGAAAATAATGGATAATCTATATGGATGTGTGAAAGTCGAAATTAAGAAATTACATTTGGAAAAAAATGTAGTAAAGATCCATTTTAACTAAAATTATATTTTCTAGTAAAATATTTTTACAGTATAGTAAAATTGTGCAAATTGAGATAGTTAAGTAACAATTTAAAAAACTACTCTTTCTGGGATGTACAGACAAATATTCATTAAGGATAGATAGATAGATAGATAGATAGATAGATAGATAGATAGATAGATAACTTAAACATTATTTTCTAAATCTTAGAAAAATATGCCAGAGAACACATAATTTTCTAAGATATTTTGAATATTTAGGCCAGTATATGAAAATAAATAATTATGCTGTTTAATAAATAAATGGAACATCTACTCAAATACAAGTATCTACTAGCAATGATATTTAAGTAGTAAAAATATGTCAGACTAATAAATAAAAAATTATATCTGAAACTTTATATGTGTGTGTGTGTGTGTGTGTGTGTGTATTTTAAATCCATTTCACCCCAAGCAAGGCAATAATGCCACTAAGACACAAGGAGTTATTGGGTGTGGAAGAACTAGAAAACAGAAACATTACTAAGGAGTGGGAACAAAAGAAGTGTAGGGGGACAGTAGAAGGTGATTGGCATAACATTTAAATCTTTCAAGATTAAAGTTGGCTGGAAAGCATGTAGCCTGAAGAGAGTTCTACAAATGAAAATAGATACTCTTGGCATAGAACTTATGGTCACATCTAGCCAACTCAATGGTAAATTAGTGAGACCTCATCAGCAGTCAAGTACTTTGTTTACATTCATGAAGTCAAGGTATCAGGGTGAAAAGTTTATTCAAACAGTTGCGAGGAAAGTATTTATAGAAAAGACACAGGGAGATAACTTTATGGCAATGGGAAAACAACTGAAGGTGGATACCAGATAAGGATCAATAATGTTGCCAATTCTTCTTTGGATTTTATCAAGGATCTCTAGATATATAGCCAGAGCACCAGACTATATATGGCAGCAATATTCTAAGCATGGACAAATGGTAGATTTATAGATATGCAAAATAGCTTTAAAAGAGAAATTGTTTTTAGCACAATGCAGTAAACCAACTTTCTTAGCAGCTGACCTAGCAATGAATTCAATATAGTCTTTCTATTTCATGTCAGCTGAGAACATTAGCCCTAGAAGTCACAATGAGTCATTTTCCTGGAGGTTAGCATCAGCCATTCTGATGGAAGGCAGAAAGTGGTCTCTCAGAGGATTCATAGAGAGAAGTTTTATTTTGGAGGTGTTAAAATTAACATGCCATCTTTTGCCCAATTAACAACAGACTGAAGGTTGATTTTGATATCAGCCGATAATTTGACCTTAATGGACCGATCAGTATCAAGACAGGAGTAAATGGTTGTGTCACCAGCCTAGATACCAAGTTGAATCTTATTCTAACCAAGAATGCTTAATACAAAGGGAGGCCTACTGTAGCACAAAGGTTAAAGGTCAAAGGCATTTAATCTTTACTGAAAGTAAGTTTTGTAAATACCTATAGGTCTGCTTTATGGCTAAGATAGTTTGGGTTTGGTTTAGTCTGGTTTGGTTTGGTTTGGTTTGGTTTGGTTTAGGGCATACCAACCTCAATGGGCTATTTAATACCAACAAGAGTTTTATTGCTGGTAATATTTTTTTTCCAGAAATGTATTGTTGACAATATTTTTTCATAAAGTATTGTTGGTAATATTTTTTCCAAAAAATATATTGTTGGTAATATTTTTAAAAAAATGTATTGCTGGTAATAATTTTTTCTTCAAAAACTCATTGCTGGTAATATTTTTACAAAAATGTATCGCTGGTATTAAAACCTATTTTTACACTTTCATAGTGTTTTAACCTCAGTTTGGGGGTTAACTATTTGCCCATAGCTGGGACCCTAACAGGTGCTACCACCCCGGGTCAGGGTGGACATGGGAACACCAGCAATTAAGAGGTGGTTCCACACTGCACAAAGCCTTCTGATAAGAGGCTTTTCTGTCAGATGTAGTTTATCGTCATACCCAGGTCACGGATGTAGTTTATCGTCATAACCAGATTGCATAATTTTTTTTGTTCAGATTTATATCTATATTATGAAGATAATGTGGGGGTCATTTAACTCTGTGAAAGTTGCATGGCATATCCAATCAGTAAAGGTCTGAACTGGTTGAACTAATGAGTGGAGCTTATCTAAACATTTGCCATGGAAACAGTTATACGATTGTGACTTTGTGTCTCTGAGTAAAGATACTGCATGGTGGAAAACAAGTTTTTCCCTGTACAACTGTTTAAACAATTTTGAATTCTATCAAGGATAGGTAGGTGAGGATAGGGCAGCTCCAGTTCAGATATAGCAACAATGTTCCATTTTCGGTCTAATCTGATTTTTTTAAGGATAAATCATAACAAGTGTCAGGTACTTCCTGGAATGAATCAACCATTTTTTTCAGCATTTTTAGCAACAGCTTATATGAATAAAAAAAATCTTCTCTTTCTCCTTCGCTCCCTGTAACCCATTGTATCCTAGTGGCATTATTGCCTTGCTTGTAGTGAAATGATTATAAAAAACAAAGGTCTAAAATGGACATGACAAAACACCTATAAATTCATTATTAAAGTGAAAAATCTATAGAATTGGTAACAATCGATGGAATGCTGTTTTAAGAGGTCAGGACACAATTCACACATCAATACTGACTATATATTATTTACCATTGTTTTGTTGTTCAAATTATGTTACCCTGTTTTATTTTTAGCAAAATTATGATTCATTTCTATTGGTACCATTTACTTTTTAAACATCCATTTTTATTTTTTTTTTACACATCTGGTTTTATTTTTTATACATCCAGTTTTATTTTTTATATATCCAGGTTTATTTTTTATATATCCTGGTATTCTATGGTAAACATTCAAATAAGATATAAATCCATAATGATATATACTCACTTGTCTTTTCAGATTCCATAAATTCTTTATGGCTGCAAGAAAAAAATATTATAAGTCATTTGTGAAATTTTAGTTTTTAATTAACACCAGTTACTTTTGTAATATTAAAAATATATATATATATATATATATATATATATATATATATATATATATACAATGGCTTAGCACACTCGTTTCCAAAGAAAGACTCAAAACCTGAGAAGTTATACAAAGTAAGCAACTCACATTAAATGAAATATCATTCAGGAAACTGGACAGTATCTTGAGGTGTATATCATATATTTAATATGCGTATATATATATATATATATATATATATATATATATATATATATATGTGTGTGTGTGTGTGTGTGTGTGTGTGTGTGTGGCTATAGGGTTAGTTAAATGTGATAACTAGATATTAGTGACTGTATACACATGTGCTGGTGTACATATGCAGGTAACCAAATAAATAATTACCCATGGGCATTTGTATACTTTTTTAAAATAAACAATAAGCTATATCATGTGCCCGATGAGTTGGGCAACCGACAAAACTTGAGTCACACATCAAACATTTATTAATAAATTTGAATTTAACAACAAAATTAGTGAACTAGAAAGGATTATTATAAAAATAAATAGACATAATATCTCTATATTATTTAATGAAACATGCTTGACTGGAGATATACTGCCTAAATATACATATACATATATATATATATATATATATATATATATACAGAGAGAGAAAATTGGTAGCCTCACACCCAATAAATATTACACATTATGTCACTTAGGACTATTTTAAATTTTCAGCTTTTTACAAAGAATACCAAGATTTAGACAAGGGAATTCTGCAGACCATACAGACACCACATGGTCCTTGAAAATAACTGAGATAGTTGAAGTTACTTGAACAAAACAGCAACACTTTAAACAGTTTATCTACAATTCTGACTTGACACACAACACATTATTCAAAAAATGGAAAAAAATACAGTAAGAAATTAAACAGACTCTGTCAGTTCCTTTTAATCAGACTTGATTGGATGAATAATTGCAGCTTAAATATACCTTATTCATTATATATATATATATATAAGAGATAGTACTGGAACATGTTTAAAATTACGAAATACGTAAAATTTATTTGTTTTGTTTTTTCTTAATTTTACGTATTTCTTAATTTTAAACATGTTCCAGTACTATCTCTTATCAATCCAAATGAGTTAAAAGTTGCCAACAATTGGTCGCTGATGATCCATTGGCCGAAAGGCAGCCTAGGTCCTGACATTTAAAAAAAAAATGAACATAAAATTATGTTTATTTAAATCAATATTCCTGTTCTGTGGTATCAGGTCTTTGTTTCAAAATTTTAATTTTATTTAAAAATAATGTCCCTATGTATTCAACAATAGATATTTTGTACATCATTTTATACATAAACATATGGCTTTTAGTTTGTAGATGATAAAATGTATAAAAAAGTATTGCTGGTAATTTTACAATAAAAATGTATTTTACACAATTTTAGTGTTGTATTGCTTTTTTGCAATAAAAATGTATTGTTAGTTATTTTATTATATATTAAGTATTGTTGATAATTACCTTTTATATAGTAAAGAGATGGCAATGATAAGGATGAGAGCACAAATGAAGATGAAAATGGCAAATACAACCAACACCCACCACAGCACAGACCACTTTTTGTAGTTGAAAGATGTTTCTGGATTACATGACTACAATAAACAAAATAGTTAAAAATTTACAAAACAAATTTAGTGATTTTGAAAGTAGTATCATTTCAGATGTTTTAATTTTAAAACATTAAGCAGCATAGATCTTTTGAACAGGAGCTGAGGTTTATCCCTTGTTTCCTGTTTAAGGTTGGGTTTCCAGTTACTTTTAAAGTCTTTTCTTTTGCTTTCACTTCCTGTAAGCCCTTGAATCTTAGTGGCATTATCACCTTGCTTGGTGTGAATTGATTCAAAAAAAAAAAAAGAAAAAATTTCTATTGATTGCTTGATTTATAGTTTTTTTATCAGCCGTTTGTGAGTCATTTTTATTGACCCTTTCTGGCTCATTTTTATCAACACTTTGTCGGCCATTTAAAGCCAAGACATATTTTAGATTTTTTTTTTTTTTTTTCAAGTATTACGCTCCGAGCAAGGTGTGAAGCCACTAGGATGCAGGGAGTTGCAGAAAATTTGGAGCAAGAGCAGATAGGAGTGATAGAAGAAAGGATGAGGAGAAGGATAGTGGGTAGATCAAGGTAACTGGAGATGTCGATTGACATTACATTTGAATAGTTGGAGATTATACCTCTCAGGGAAACAGTAATTGGGAAGGGTGTTCCACAGGCGAGAGGTACGAGGTATGAAGCTATTGGAGTAGAAGAGATGGCTACATTTAAAAGTTTCTACAGTGTAAGGGTGGGAGCGGGATGCCAGCCTCGTAGGGCGCTTGAATTCATGGAGTCTGTGAACGAGTGAAAGCAGCTCATCGGAGCAATTACCATGAAAGTATTTGTAGAAAAGACAGCAAGTGGCGACGGCGCGTCTGTGAGAGAGTGACTGTAGACGAGACGCCAGATCAGAGACAATTATATTACATATCCGTCTCTGGATCTTGTCAAGAACTCCGAGGTAAACAGAAGGTGCCCCAGACCATATATGGCAGCAATACTCCATGCAAGGGCGAATGGTTGATTTGTATATTTGAAGTATCGATTCCGGGGAGAAAAATTTCCTGGTGCGGCACAGAGAGCCAACTTTCCTCACGGTGGAAGAAGCAATTGACTCAATGTATTTGTTCCATCTCAGGTCAGCAGTCAACGTGAGACCGAGCAGACGCAGGGAGTTGCTCTCAAGAAGTTGACTATCAAACATTCTAATGGGGGGGGGGAAGGATCTCTATGGTGATTAATAGAGAGTAGTTTAGTTTTGAGGCGTTAAAGTTGACCAGCCAATTCTTGCCCCAATTAACAACCGATTGGAGGTCCATTTCAAGACGCACGGCCAGGTTAGTTTTGTCACCGACACTAGATTTGTTTTTTGAGGCATGAGTAAATTGTAGTGTCGTCCGCGTAGATGCCAACTTGGGAATCTATGGCGTCAGGAAGGTCGTTGATGAAAATAAGGAATAGAGTGGGGCCAAGGATGGAGCCTTGGGGAACACCTGCGTTCGTGGGATAGGAACTGGAGGAGAATCCGTTGAGAACGACCTTCAATTCACGGTTTGACAGGAATGATTGTATTAGATCAAACAATCAACCTGTAACACCATACCCCTGGAGCTTACGAAGAAGGCCAGCGTGCCAAACCCTATCAAACACTTTGGAGATGTCTAGGGCCATGGCACACACCTCACCATTATTTTGAAGGGCTTGGTAGACGGTTTCAGTGATGGCCGTAAGCACATCAGCTGTAGATCGGGCGTAGCGGAAACCATATTGCTTGTCTGAGAGCAGATCATGGAATGTAAGGTGGTTAACCACTTTGGCATTGATTAGGGCTTCGAAGACTTTGCTGAAGAGGGGTAGGAGACTAATAGGACGGTAATTAGAGGGGTCAGAGGGGTCTCCAGAGTTCTTAAAGACAGGAACAATGGATGAGGACTTCCAGCAGTCAGGAAAACAGGATTCCTTGAGGCAGTAATTATACAGTTTAGAAAGGGTGGGCGCTAGCCCAGGCGCGCATTTCTTCAAGACAATGGCTGGTATGCCATCTCCACCACTAGCTATGTGGGGGTCTAAATTGGAGATAATGCCCAGTACCAATGACGGGGTTATGTGTAAGCCGCTCAATAGGGCCTCAGTTCTTAAAGGAAAGTCTGGTATGGGTACACCGGAGGAGTCGAGCGTTGAATTAAATGAGAATTTCCGAGCAAAGCATTCAGCCTTGTCGGTAGAGGAGGTCAAGACCTCGAACTGGTTGAAAAAGGAGGTATGGAGGGTTTTCTATTGTTCAGGACACTCTTGCAAAGCCGTCAATAATCTTTGGAGCCAAATTTGCGAGATGCTGTCGCTCCTTCATCCGAGCAGCAAATATTGACTTAGCTTCGTTGAGGACACGCTTACACTCGTTACAGGCGGAGGCAAAGAGACGTTTATTGCAGTCTGACATGTCGCTATGAAATATGTGAAAGAAGTGGTTCCTATGGGCAATGGCGGCTGGGCAAGCAGTGGAGAACCAAGGGGAGGAGTGCGACTTGACCTTAAATTTCCTTGAGGGGATGAAAGCGTCGATTCCAGCTTTAACCCAGAATGAGACCTCAGAAGCACATTCTTGGACAGGGAGTGTAAAGACAACATCCCAGGGGACATCGTGGAGGAAGTTACGGAACGAGTCCCAATCCGCTCGTAGATAGTAGAACGAGGTTCTAGTGATGGGAGGTTCTTTGCGGGGTGTGGAGTTGAAAGAAATGTTAACAGATACCACGGCATGATCGGAGTTACCAAGAGGGCAGAGCTGCGTGGCGCTACAAGATTCGGGGATGGAGGTAAAATACAGATCGAGAAGGGAGGCCTTACCTGCCAGGTTGAGGGCGAAACGCGTGGAGAAGTCGACTATCTGCGTGAGGGATTGAGAAATTGAGAAATTAAGTGTTTGAATGCCAGCCCGGTCAGTAGTAGCATTCTCGAGTCACTTGGTATGATGGGCGTTAAAGTCACCAAACACGAATATGTGAGCAAACGGGTGGAGAGAGAGTTATAAAATTTTTTTTTAAATGGGAATGTCCCATTAACAATATTTTTTGAAAATAACAATGATTTCTAGAAAGAAAAGTATTAATTTTAAAACATTAAGCAGCATAGATCTTTTGAACAGGAGTTGAGATTTATCCCTTGTTTCCTGCTTAGGGTTGGGTTTCTGGTTCCGTCTAAAAAAATGATTCCCAACATTCGGCTCATGCCCCACTGGTGGGACATGGTAATATTTTGGTGGGGCATGTGTAGGGTGTGTACCCTCTGGCTTACTATACTAACAGAATAAGGGGGCAATTCGAGAATGAATTATTAACAGTGAATTGTTTTCTAGTGAGTCTGAGTGAGAGTGTTAATATTAATCCGTATTAATACATACGATGCATATACAGTATGCATACATAAAAATATTTTTTTGTGTATGTACATACATGTGTAATTGGTATACATGTAAGAATTAAATATTACAGGAGGCATCAGAATTTTAGAAAAAACAAACTGGAGCATGGCCCAACATCAGTTTAGAGCCACTGTTCAAAATCTTCTCATTCTCTTTCACTTCCTGTAAGCTCTTGAATCTTAGTCGCATTATTGCCTTGCTTGGGGTGAACTGATTAAAAAAATAAGAAAAAAAGGTTTCTAATGATTTGTAGTTTTATCGACCTTTTGTGAGTCATTTTTATCAACCCTTTGTAGGTCGTTTAAAGCCAAAACATATTTTAGATTGTAAGAATATTTTTTTTAAAGTGAATATTGCATTAATATTTTTTTAAAATAACAATGATTTCTCCAAAGACACGTCCTACTATTTAACCCTTAGCTGGAGGGAGGTGATAGATTCATACCTTTCCCAAAGATTATTCATGTGTAAGTGAAAGTAACAAACCTGACTGGAGTTCAAACTCTGCTTCCCAATTTCTCATCCCAAACCACTATCCACTACACCACCTGCACGTTTGCATAGGTGTCCACAAATGGAAGCAAACAAGTTAGCTCCACCCACAAATGATTTTCCCCATATGGATATATAATAATGGCTGACTATTCATTTCCAAGTACATGTATACAACAGAGAATGAGCAGTGAAGCTGACACAGCAGCTAGATGTTAAAAACTGCAGAAATCAAACTACAGTAGAATCCCTCATATCTGGAATCCCTTATATTCGGAATCCCTCATATCTGGAATCTCTCATATCTGGAATCCCTCATATCTTGAGCGCCTCATATCCGGCATGCCTCATATCCAGAATCCTGCATATCTGAACATGATTTTGATGTGTATATTTGAATTATTTGGGTGATATGTAACTGAAAATTGAAAAATCTATTGAAAAGGTTGTCAGTTTTATGGAAAGAAAGCCAGCATTCAGCTATGCTGATTGCAATAACACATGCAGAGTTAAAACATGTTTTTGTTTAAAAAATTTTAAGAACAAAAGCAAAATGAAATGCACAAAAAGTTGAGAATGACATTAGAAGAGAAAGAATCATCATGCAACAGCTATTAAAAAAATCCTCATTACATTATTTGTTTTGCATACGCGACATAATTAATTTAATGAATTTTCATTAACATTACATAATTTATTTCTTTTTCCTTAAAATCAATTCCGTTTTATTTCACTCATCAAATGTTAAACCTGATTTCAGTTCTTTAATTTTAATCTAAATATAACCCCTCATATCTGAACTTTGTAAGAAATTCCTCATATCTGGAAGGCCTTCTTAGTCCAGTTGTAAGGGACAAGGGAGTCTACTGTAATAAAATTTGGTCCAGAGCATATAGGAATCAACATAAATCTTTCAGCATGAATAAATAAAAATTACAAATAAATACAGCATGTTGACATTCCACACTACTTCAAATAAAAGCTTAGGAAGGAAACTCCCATCAATACTGCAAAGAGCAATAACAGCTACTGGGCTTGAGAAACATATTTTGAGTGAAAACTTGTTTTAAAAGAAAGATTTTATAAATTTCAATTGACAGTAGTACTTGTTCAGTGAATACCAAATGTTTTCTTATAAGGAAATGGCTAATATTACAATTTGGCAACCTAGAAACTCAGCATGTGTAATAATTAATAATAAAAGAAAAATTAAAAGTTAAGCAATAAAAATACTTTAAAATACAGTTAAGAACAATAATTAACTATCAAGAAAGAAAAAAATTAGATTATAAAAAAATTAGATTATAAAAAAATAGTTAAATAAATATAAAATGCTCCGATGACTCTTTCCTTGTATTGAAGCTTGGTTTTGTCAACTGATTCTCCACCAAGAGAGAGACCCAAAGACACTTAAAGAAACATTTTAACAGAAACAACAAAAACAAAGATAGTCTAACTTATGAAATAAAAAGAACAAAATGTACAAGATTGGGATGGACGAGGTGATGAAAATTTGTTTTGGGGAATGTGAAAAGAATATAGTTTCATGTCATCATTTCCACTTACCCCTTCTGTTTCAGCATCAAACTGTCTCAGCAATTTTTGCACTTCTTTCAACTCTAAAACTTTTGCATTTTCTTCAAGAGTCAGAATATGATTGTCATTTTCGATGATCAAGCAAACATCTGTCCTAAAAAAAAAACACACAATGATTGACAATTACTAATGGATGCCACTGATAATTAAATTTAATTTTTTTAATACAAATTTTTAAAAAATTGAAAACTTTGTTTTAATTTGAAAAAAAAACGTTCCTTTATGAATGTTTTTTTAATCATCACCCCAAGCAAGGCAATAACATAATGCCACTAAGATACAAGGGGGGTTACTGAGAGAAAATGAGAAAACCTTAGTGAGGAGAAAGGACTATAAAAGAACAGGATTCAGCAAGACAGAGGATGATGATTGATGTTGCATTCAAATTTTTCAAGGTCATCGTTGACAGGGAAGCAGGAAGTCAGAAGAGAGTTCTACAGACAAGAAGTGCATAAAAGAAAAACTATTAGAATAGATCTTATGGTTACATCTAGTTATTTTAACCATAAACTGGAGAGACATGATATTTATAGGTTGAAATTTTATTTATAGATTTAAATTTTTTGATAGGTTGAAATTTTATTCATAGGATTAGATTTTTATAGGTTTAGATTTTATAGGTTTAGATTTTATTTATAGGTTTAAATTTTTATAGATTTTGATCTTATTAATAGCATTAGATTTTTTATAGGTTTAGATTTTTTTATAGGTTAAAATTTTTTTGTATACGTTTTGATATTATTTATAGGTTTACATTTTTTTAGGTCTAAATTCTATTTATAAGTTAAAAATTTTTATAGATTTGATCTTATTAATAGCATTAGAATTTTTATCGGTTTAGATTTTTTTTATCGGTTTAGATTTTTTATAGGTTAAAATTGTTTGTATAGGTTTTGATATTATTTATAGGTTTACATTTTTTATAGGTTTAACTTCTATTTATAAGTTTAAATTTTTTAGAGGTTTTGAACTTATTTATAGGCTTAGATTTTTTATAGGTTCTGATCTTATTTATAGGTTTAGAAATTTATCATTGGTTTGAATGTGTAAGTAGTGTACTGTCCAGTACTGTTATATTCACTTAAAAATTTTTATCATTCAACTGTAGTTGGAATCATCAAGTCAAAGCAAATGATCCTTTCTTTAGATGCATATTACATTCTTCACCAAGGCTACATACTTAAAACTAATGCCTTTGAAAAAGACATCAATCTACCTTTCTCCAGTTGTGTGCTAAATAACAAAGCATACATGGAAGCCTTACTCTGTCAGAAGTCAAATTCAGAAGTCAAATGGAAGTGCTCACTTCAACATCCACAGCTCACATGTCAGAAACAGACTATAATTTTTTCTGCACTAGACTGCATTAGGTGTAGTTTTGTTCAACACAGCAACATGTTTCAAAAATAAAATAAAATATTAACTTAAGAACTCAAGTTATGTTCTTATATAGTCTCGTCTTGATCAAGACTCTCATATGGATGTCATGCGAGGCATTGAACTTGTTCAGAAATATCTAAACTATCAGCTATGTATAATTCTTTTCTCAGATCAATGATTAAAAATGTCTTCAAGCAAATGAAACCTCTTCGTCTTAAAGAAGATGACCGTTCATCAGATCTTACAGACTGGCACTGTAGAATCACAAATCTATATCATACGAAGACTTCCAACTGTTGCAACAACTAAAATGGGTAACACGCATAATTAGAAGTGAAAATAATGATATAATCAAGCTGTTACCTTTTTACAAAAGAGAAAAGGTTTGAAAGAAAACTTCCATCAGTAATAGAAAAAGCTATAAGATTTAGTAGACTTGAGTAGTTTAATTTCTTGAAAAAGAGAAACTAGTGATATAATCAAGCTGTTGAATTTCCACAGTACCAAAAACAAAAAGCTTGGAAGGAAACTGCTATTAATAATAGAAAGAGCTATAACATTTAGTAGACTTGAGAAGTTTAATTTCTTGAAAAAGAGAAACTAGTGATATAATCAAGCTGTTGAATTTCCACAGTACAAAAAACAAAGGGTTTGGAAGGAAACTCCCATAAGTAATAGAAAGAGCTATAACATTTATTGTTTTAAGAAAAAAATTTTGCAAATTTTGACCAACAGTAACACTAAGTTTTCAGTCAATGAATGCTGAGAATGTTTCCTTATAAGGAAACAGCTAATCTCACCATTAGCATGAAGTACAAATAAATATCTCAAATTTATTCATCATGAGTAAAAATTATTTGCATGCATAAGGCAGGTTTTCTATTGTTTTTTTTTGTCAGTTTTTATCATCCAAAATTAGTTTCAATTATGCCATGGTTGATGCCTGCCATTAAAAAAAATGTAAACTCTTTAATTATAACTTTCTTTTCTGTCATAGAAATATAGATTTTAAAAAAAGCTTATTATTCCAATGATTAAATGAATTAAAAAAAATGTAAATAACATATAGTAAAAAGTATATTTGCTAATAGCTTATGTCTGTCATCTCTAACCTTAGTTTAAAGGTCAATTTGGCAGATGTTGTGCCCATTAAGAATGCTAACTCACTATTTAGTTAAACAGAGTTATCAGCCTAGCATAAAAAAGAAAAGAGAACTCTCTTGGTTGGAGTCTTCATTTTGTAGGTTTTCTGCTACAACGTTCTTGTGAATAAACCCCTTATTTGTTTTCCTTTGAATTTGTGATTCATTATACATACAACAGCAGTCAGTCAGCTTTTCTTACTCATAAAGAAAGTCTGCTTGAATTTATGAACATCTCATAAAACAGCTAATGATGGATGACCAAAAATGCCAAAAGATAATATTACTAGAAATGGTTACAGTCAACAGAAATGTTGTTCTACAGAAAGATGCTGAGGATACCACGAACCGAACATGTGAACAACAACAAGATTTTGGAGAAAATTGGAAACTTATACTTAACATCCGGAAGAGGCAGTCGAAATTTCAAAGGAAGGAGGGTTTGGAAAATCTAATACTCACAAGACAGTTTGAGGAAAAGAGAGAAGCAGTGTGTAACATACTTGATTAGCCTGTGTAAATGGATGGTAGAACAGCATTTGGGAGAAATAACAAAAAAAAAAAACTTATTAAGAGCTATAAGGGACAGGAAGATGTAGCGGGCCATGAACACTTACATCTTGAAGGAACACAGCACATAAAAGAAGATATTTCCATCATTACATTCTAATAAAAAATATAATTATGAATAGATTTTTGAAGGAAAAAAATATTACCAGCAATACATTTTTGAAAAAAATATATTTGCAGCAATACATTTTTAAAAAAAAATATTCCAGCAATACATTTTTGAAAAAAGATTATTTCCAGCAATACATTTTTGAAAAAAAAATATTACCAGCAATAGATTTTTAAAAAAAAAAAAATATTTTTAAAAAAATATTACCAGCAATATTTTTTGAAAAAAATTATTTAGCAATACATTTTGAAAAAAATAATACCAGCAATACATTTTTTAAAAAAAAATATTACTAGCAATACATTTTTGAAAAAAAAATATTACCAGCAATACATTTTTGAAAAAAAAATATTACCAACAATACATTTGTGAAAAAAAAATAGCAGCAATAAAAATATTGTCGGTATTAAGTAACCCGTTGAGGTCGATATGTTGTAAAACAAACTAAACCAAACCAATGCCTCATGAATCAAAACATTACTTGTCATAGTCTTCAATCCCATTCAGTCCTTGATGATAGTGCATTTCTTGAGCCCGGAAATGACCAATATTTAATTTATTCAGTTTCCTGAAAAAACAAAAGCAAATGAACATTGAATAACACAGCAAAAATATGAAGCAAGAATTAATACAACAGACATATCCAGAATTAATACATTAGTTCTCACTAATTTCTTCATTTGACTAGGGCAAAAAAGTTTAATTACCTGTCTATATTTCTGTGATGAGGTATTGTAATTATTTACACTATTTACATCATTCAGACTGTTGTCCTCATCTTTATTGCTATATTCACAATATTTCTGGCATTGTAGGTGTTGGATTTCAAATCAAACCCTTTATTTAGTCCACATGGCATGTGAAATTAGAATAATCTACACACATGGACTACATAAAAAGTTTGGTTCAAAATTTCAACGTACATCACCTGGAGAAGATCAGAGCATTCAATAGCCGAAACATTGTGAATATGGCAAAACAGCTGAGGACAATAGTCCAAATGATGTAAATAGTGTAAATAATTAAATTACACACACACACATTTTCTTTCATATAATACAAAAAATTTTGAAGAAAAATTGAAGAAAAAAAAGGGGGTCATATTATACACAAGTACACATTTTCAGAAAGCTTTTCTCAGATTAAAAATCCTCTTAGTTGAAACAGCAAAGATTACAGATACACCCAGTTTTGCTCACAAGATAAAGTTTGTTTACATTTTAATTTCCTTGTTTGCTCATAAAGTTTACCCTTTTCATTCTTAATGGAACAAAATATTTTTATTTTTCTTATTGTGAGAAAATGCCTGGTCTCAAGATGAATCCAAGTATTTTAAGATGTTAATAAAACAAGAAGCTGTCGAATTTATCTACATGCTGTGTCACTATCAATTTAATCATTAGAATGAATTGAAGTAAACAGGGCCCTAACCAAGGTGATATATGACTCAGTTGGTCCTCCTACTTAAGCCATAGCTGGCAACTAGTTTTAAATAATAGAGTAATTATAAAGTTGACAGGTTTTAATTATGCTTGATAAAGGAGAAGGAGAGGAATAAAAAATATTTCACTTGCTTACCTCAGCAAATCTTTCATTATTTCACTGTTTACCTTGGGACTGTTTGGCAAAACAATTCTACTTCTTTGACGAGGTTGAATGACATAGATCTAAGGAAGAAAAGAATTCAAAAGAATTCAAAAGAATTCAAAAGAATTCACAAGAATTCAAAAGAATTCAAAAGAATTCACAAGAATTTACAAGGTATTATAATCCATTCATTCATTACATGTATGCTATGAAATAGGAAATAGCTATGGAGGAAAGATTTATTCTCCTATTGGTATTTCTCCCATTATGGGCATTATCATACAGTGTAACCCAGATATAAGAGAGTTGTCAGGACTGGAGAAGAAGTCTCTTATATCCGGGTTTCTCTTATATCCGGGTTTGGTCTATTTTGTTTAGGTAAGTATGGGCTCTAATTTGGGACCAGAGAAAATCTCTCTTATATCCGGGTTTCTCTTATATCCGGGTCTCTTATATCCAGGTTACACTGTATTTGTGAAATAATAACACCATAGTTCATGGATTGAACAGAATAGCAGAAAGGAAAAGGAATGGCAAACCAAGGGAGATAAAAGCCATCTGTATCTCAATACCTATCTTGAAATTCACTATATATATATATATATATATATATATATATATATATATATACAAATATATATATATATATATATATATAATAATCATAATAATAGATGGCCACTCATATTTAATGATACTCATCTATTGGAGTGCCTAGCCAATCCCTAATTCAGACGCTCGCTCAGGCACATTTGTGTTTGTTCAACACCAACAGAGCCCTGTGGTTTATACTGCAACTATGCTGAGCAGACCTTAGTTACAGTTTCTGGGAGAAACTGTGTTATCTAGCATCATCAACAATCTGAACAAGGCCAGCACAGTCAAACCCTCAGTCACGATGGCTTGTGACATTGTGCTAGCACAGCTATCGATGACCCTCAAGGGTTCTGTCTACCCAATTTCCCTCACAAGGCATGGGTTAACTCGTAGTATGGTTTTCATGCACTTTCCAAAGGTGCTGCACACTGGGATCATCCCCCTCCAGACCAATAACATCAGGAAGGATACTTTTGACAAATCAACCATGGTGAGATTTGAACCCATGTCTCATGGTCAGAAAGTGAACGATCTAACCACTCAGCTACATGCCCATATATATATATATATATATATATATATATATATATATATATATATATATATATATATAATTATTATTTATAAAAAAATTATAACATAAGTATGTTATAAAATCACTACAAAAATAGCCATTTTGTTTCAACACCCTCAGTGTCTTATCAAGTATGATGATGTTGAAGATAAAATAAATGGTTTTAAAAGTTTCAGATTAATTAACGATCCTACATTAGGGGGAAACATTGTTACAAAAGCTAGAATAACCAATCAAAAACTAAGTATAGAAAGATTCAAAAGCTTGACAACGAAATCATGTTATAATAGCTATTCAGATCTTTAAAATACGGGTAATATTAAAAATAATTTATACTAACCAATAATTATAAAATTATATGATAAAATTTAATATTAAAATTAAAAACTGGCAATTTTAAAATCCAAATTTAATCACTATTAAGTTTAAAAACTACAAAATTATTGAGAAAAGAAAAAATACATATGTTATTCAATTTATTTCTTCGTTGAAATTACGTTCAACAAGACACTACAATATATCCGGTCATTTGACAATACATGTATATATATTTTTTATTCTGAAGTGTGTGAATGTGGTCTTAAACTCACGCGCAAAACAACAAAAAAAAACACAATCAGATTATAATACATAAGCACCCAGACATATTTAGATATATATATACACACATAAAAAAAAAAAAAGGCAACGAGACAGGAACATCTCTACAACCCTTTATGAAAAAAGAAAACAGGGAAACCAACACCTATACACACACACAATTAAATGTGAATGCACTCTACATACACATAGACACAGATAAATACACATACACACATCCACAGACAATGACCTAGACAATCAGATACCACAACCAATAAATATTTAAGACTTAAAGTATCATTAAATAAATGCTAACCACTTATTAAATTATAACTTAAGGGAGCAAATATACAAAAATAAAAATGGTTAAAAATAATATTATTTAATATATTATAATGAAAATTCCAAAACCACAAATATCAATAAAAATATATTTTAATCATATAAGTTGATAATAGTTTCAATATATATTAGGCGAAGAAAAACAGGATAAAGAAACCCACAGAAATAAGTGTACATTCATACACTTGTATATATATATATATATATATATATATATCATCTTTATGCTCTCGTTATCTGAATGGTCTCGTTATTTAATCGAGTACTCTGGAGAAGGATAATTTCAAAACAGTGACTGCTGCTGCTATTAATGCACTGCTCTTCAATTATGCCGTGTGCTGATAGCTTAGGAGTAACATCTCTGACTGATGCCAAATCGGCCAAGTTTCGATCCCAGCTTGAAGCAATCAGACATCTAGTCATACTGATGTGTTGTGATACAGCAGAACAGGCTTGTATGTGGATGACTATATATATATATATATATATATATATATATATATATATATACATATATTTTATATATATATATATATATATATATATATATATATATATATTCTACAGATAGGTAGTGGTATAGCAGTTATTTGCATGGCAAGTAAAATTAGCAAGTAAAGTTCAAATTCAGAGTTTGTTTTGTTCACTTCTTTTTATTTAATAAACATCCTATATAAGTCTCAAGAGGTACTCAAGCTAGAGGGTTACTGATGGCAGTTATTGTGTAAGCAATAAAAGAAAGAGGCACAGTTTAAGTGGATATCTTTGAAAGATAATGATTAACTCTAGATTTGAAGAGGCTAAGATTGTAGTGGTTGGAAAAGCATCCTCTTGGGATTCTGTTCTGCAAAGCAACAATACTTGGGAATAAATTATCAGAGTGGAACTTACTCCTTACTAATGGAATACAAAAGGAATGGCGGTAGTTTACCTCAATTTGCCTGGCATGGTGGGAATTAGCTGGGAGGGTTAGAGTTGGAGGAACTAAAGAATGTAGCCCGTTCGAACATTTTCCATGGAACTTCTACACTAATAATCTTGGAAAATTCATGAATTCACCTTTTCTTACTCTGCGTATGGAGTAATAGCAAGGCTAAGATAGAGCATCAATTAGTCTAGGAGAGTTTATAGTGAGTTATCAGTTATAATGAAGTGTATGAATTTGGAAACAGATTAGTTTGATTTGGCCTTGTTCGTTAGATAGCCCACCATAAGAGGGGTATAAAACAAGAAAATCAAATTGTAAAATGAAACAACAAATTTATATACATATAAATCAATTTGGGTCTTTACAAATAAAATTAATGTATTTTGGTTGATACAAGGTTGTCAAAATGTTAGTAGTAGTCCTTGTAAGAATGAGTTTATGTGTACATAGGTGGGAACATATGTGTGGATGTATGTATGTATGTATGTATGTATGTATGAGCGTTATTGAAGGATAGGAATGTCATTGAAGTAAGCGCTCAGTCTTAAGTGTTCTTTTCGTTCATCAAGTATAAAAGAGGTGAGGGAGAAATGTAGAGATAATAATAATGCTCACTTGACATTGTCAAGGAACTTGTTAATACGCTTGTCTCCTCCTCTTTGGTGACAAGCAAACTTGCCCAACTTTTATTTTGTTTTTGGGGCTTGAAAAAGTCATTTGAAAATTCACTCCTGGATATGATTCGAGCCTTTCCATTGGAAGATGAACAAATTTCATGTCAACTCGCAAAAAGGTCCATAAAAGAATTTGTTTCTAAGAATTGTAGATTATTTGAATTTTGTTTTTAAATGTTTCCTAGATTTTTATTGGATGAAAAACTTTCGCATCAAGGTGTGAAATTTCACAAGTTTTGTTTTGGATTCGCTGTGTTAAGCAAAGTTTGTAAATTCGAGTCTTTTTAATTTTTAACAAAATCAATGAGTCAGTGCTTAGCATTTGAATTTTAATTCTAGATCTTGTTTTGTTCACTACAAGTTATTCTCAACCTCTGTGCTACAGCACACCAGTCTGCCACATGAGCCTCTTAAATATACCGACAAACACTGAAGAAATCACAAAAAAACAGCAGGCACAGGTTTCACACTAAATAAGCCACACAAATATTTGAATAGTGTTACAGTTTTTTGTGTATATATATATGTACTAGTGAGTTAGTCCAAATGCCTTGACTCGCTTTATAGTCCACCAATAGAAGGTTAACCAATCAGAAGATGTAGAACATTCAATCCGTCGTGTATAAAGGCGGCCATTTTGTTCACTCTACCCGAATGTCCAGTCCAGCTAGTCAGGCGAAGAGAAACAGAAGGACGAACTATGCTCTGCTACATTTTACCAAAATATCCACTGCTAACCTGAACAATGCTTTTCTACTGTCTTCGAAATATTCACTGCTAACCTCTGAATTCTATACTCGAAGACGACCGTCATGATGAATAACAAATAGAAATATTGAAATTAAGCAAGTTCATATTTTTGCATGTATTTTTTAAAAATCGATGGTTTTATTTCATAACATTTAAATGTTTAAAAATGTTGCTAAGTGTTGCAATATATGCCATTGCTTAAAAAGCATGAAAAACATTGGTCTAAGCCATCATACGATCATCAGAAATATATAAAAGTAGCGTAAAATAGAATGGTTGTTCTGGCACTACTTAAATAAATTGGTCCACTCATAAAAAAATTAAACATTCAAAATAAAAATTCAACAGTACCCATTAATACATTTGGGATTTCAATACGAAAAGAATATCTGACATTAGCTAAAAAGGCTTTAACAGTTTTATTGCAATTTTTTACTTCTTTTTTATGTGAATTAGGATTCTCAAACCTAAATATAAATAAAAAATAAGAAGCAGGAAAGTCTATGCTCAACTGGAGAAGAAATGAGGGTCTGCTTAGTGCACATTTGACAAAAAAAAAAAAAAAGACAGGTTTCAAACTAAATAAGCTGCACAAATATTTGAATAGAAAAATTGAAATAAAATAAATTCATATTTGTGCATGTATGTTTTTTAAATATATATTTTTATTTTATAACACTTAAATGTATACCCAATAAAATTTATGCAAAGCATACTATGATATTTTCATTTGCTCCTAGGTTTGCCATCGTTTAAAAAGGTTGGAAAACATTGGTTTAGGAAAAGAAGAATTCTAAGTTTGAAACAGTGGAAGAAGCAACAGGAAGCCATGTACACAAAAAAAAAACTACTGCAGACAACACATAAATCTCTCTATTCTCACTCCCCCTCAGCTAACGGTTAAATAACAGAGAAGTCTGGGCTCTCTATCCTTGTGTGGTATCCAGTTTAGGACAAAGACAACTGTGTATTTAAAACAACAAACTATCCCACTATCTTTCCCAAAAAGAAAAAGTAATTTACAAATAATCAAGAAAAATTTGTTGAAAGTCATGACTACTTTCATCCTGAACGGGCATGGCACTTGATAAAGAAGTGAAAATGTTTTATACATTTATTAAATTTGAAATAATATAAGCCAACCACACTGGGTGCAATGGTTTAGCAAGATTAGGATGTTTGACCATTACTACATAGTATCAAGTTTAATTCTTACTGATGGCAATGGCTAGCACAGTTAATCAAAATGACCACTTCCACTTAGTACTGAGCTTGATCCTCATGGTATAATGGTTTTGAAAAGGCTAGTCAGGTTGACCATTACTACTTAGAATTTTGACCACATTGGGTGCAATGGTTAGCAAATCTAGTTAGGTTGACCATTGCTACTTAATATTGACTTTGATCCTCACTGGGTGCAATGGTTTAGCCAGGTTAATCAGGTAGACCATTACTACTTTGCATTGAGCTTGATCCTCACTGGGTCCAATGGTTTAGCAAGACTAGTCAGGTTGACTATTACTACTTAAAATTTGAATCCTCACTGTGTGCAGTGGTTAGCAAGGCTAGTCAGGGTGACCATTAGAACTTTGTATTGAGCTTGATCCTCACTGGGTCCAATGGTTTAGCAAGGCTAGTCATTACTACTTGATAGTGAAACCACAATCAATCATTGTCTTTCCTCTTCATCCTCATAATCTTGACTTCCTACTACCTGCTTTTATATTTATACCAGACACTTCATTCAGTAATTCTCTACCTTGAGTGTCTCTCGATCCTTGTACTTGGTGAAGTTAAATAAAAAGAAATGGCAACACTCTACTTCTTAATTCTGATCTTTTTAAGTTAAATTCATTGTTAACTGACAAAAGCTGTTCAATTTACAAAGCTATATTAGTGAAAATCTAGTTGTGAAATCTTACCTTAACTTTTGTTATATTGAAGAACTGTGTATTATATAGATCTTCAGCTTTGAGTGTAATGATGAAGTCACCACGGACAAAGTCTGTATAACCTTGTAGATTTGTTAAAATGACGCCGGTGCTTTCTGTCACCTTAAAAGCAGTTTGAGCTGAGTAAATAGTCGTACTCATAGGTGGTTGATAGTCAATGTTCACAATTGAATATTTTACTTGATTATAAGGATAATCGTCTGGATCAACAGCAGTTACCATCACAACTTCTGAACCAAGTATTGCCTTTTCATTGATGACTGTCATAAAAAGAAATATGTGATAATTTATTGCAAAGTAATAGTAAATAGAAAGAAAGCTGCAGGAACTACTGAAGAATAAAAGCATGAAGAAAGGACTACCTGTTGTAAGAAGACAGATGGTATGATTGTATACAAGAGGAACAACCTAAGATACAAGTTAAATGAAGATGTTAAAATCAAGTGAGTAGAGAAATTTGGATGTGTATTGTGGGTGGATGTACATTGTGGTAAAGGTGCATTGTTGGTAGAGATGCATTGTGGCTAGAGGTGCATTGTGGGAGGATGTGCATTGTTGGTAGAGGTGTGATGTGGGAGGGTGTGCATTGTGGATGAATGTATGTTGTGAGTAGAGGTGCATTGTGGGTGGGTGGGTGTATGTTGAGGGTGGATATGCATTGTGTATTGATGTGCATTGTGAGAGGTTATGCATTATGGGTAGAGGTGTATTGTGGGTGGATGTGCATTGTGGGTGGATGTGCATTGTGGGTGGAAGTGCATTTTGGGTGGATGTGCACCATAGGTGGTTGTGAATTGTGTGTAGAGGTAGGTTGTGGGCAGATGTACATTGTGGGTAGAGGTGCATTGTGCATGGATGTACATTGTGTGTGGATGTGCAGTGTGAGTGGGTGTGCATTGTGGTGTAATGGATATTGGCCTGAAATGAGAAATCAGAGAGACATGTTTGAATTTCATTTGAGTTTGTTACATTAATTTGCATGCAAATGCCCTTGAGAAAGATAATCAATCCATCTCTTCTCCCTCCTGTTATGGGTTAAGAAAGAAATGGCAACCTATAATGGGAAGAATGTCTGCCTTGTCAGTCATAGCTCGAAATAGACATGATCATCTAAGCATGTATCACACATGGCACTTACCTGACTGAGAGAAAATTAACTTGATTCTTGACTATGTGGATTTAAAAGTTTTTACTCTTTTTTGACCGGGATGAGAGAGTAGTATGTTACCCTACCTGGTTTCACCAAAAACACTTGTTAGGTGGTGCTTTTTAAATCTATAAAAAGTTAAACATCTCTCTCCCTCTCTCTCTATTTCTCTCTTGCTTTCAGATGTAGATACATGTAGATAAAGAACATCGCTACTGAGCACTTTCATTTCCTTTTTTCAACTGACTATTGAATTTTCATGCCCACACCCATAATTTTAAACAGTATATTTATGTATATGTGGGATTTTATGTATTTTGTGTGTAACAGAGCTTACAGATACTGCCCTTTAATCATTGGTATGGTACACAGATTCTCTGTCAAAATGCTGATCCATATGTATTATCATTTTGATAGAGAATCTGTGTACCCTGCCAACAATAAAGGGGTTATTTTTAAGGGCACTGTGGCTGTAATTTAATAATTTTATAGTTTACAGGATTGTTGTTGTAACCTTGGGAAGGTTACTGATTAGAATAATCACATGAAGGTTGGTAATGAATGATAATACTTAGGACAAGAACAACACATATAAGATTCGCCAATGGCACATAGAAGTAGTCAACTGCTAGAAGATAGTCAAGTGAATTCCACAATCAATCTCAAACTGCAGGACAATCTCCCCACGTGGTCAGATGTGGCACAAGGCTGAATTTAATGTTGGGTATCTGAGCCTGTAGACTCAGCCAAAAATTCCCTGTAGACGCCATATAAAATGGGGTCAGGTAGCTGTTTCCAAAGATGAGACTCTGCCCTTCAACATAGCCTTGTCTGGGGATCTTCTCTGCCTGGAGGCAGAGAGTTTGACCAGCACAACTGGAGATGAATCTCCAACTGCAGACCAACATACAGTATTTACTACTGTAATTATGTGAATGGGGACATACCCATTATTGTCCATAGGTATGCTATGACAATTGTATATAATTAATTATATTTAACATTCTTTATTTACATTAAAAATAAACATTGGTTTCAAATCAGCCAAAAAAGTTCCATTTGAATTTAATGGGTTTTCATAATTAACAGACATCCTTTCCCCATTATTAGTCAGTTTTACTGTACATCATGCTATGCCATATTTACCTGCAAATGACTGCTGGTTAGGAAAAAATGGCCCATTGTCATTGCTATCTCGAATGCTGACAAGGATTTTTTGTACCTGGTCCTCATCATTTCCACACGTATTAGTTTGACTACTTGCTGGCAAAACACAAACACAGAGTAAATATTTTTTGACATCTTCATAATCAAAGATTACTGCACTCTCAATTATTCCAGTATTTGTGTCCAGGCTGAAGGCAGAAAAGTTTGCCATGGCATTGTCACCTAAAAAATATAAAAAGAATTTTATTATCACATCATCTGTCCCATAATAACTGTTACATTTAGTATATGAAATTCAACCTATAATAGTTATTCTATAATAATTTGTACTATAATATTATTAGTGTCCAAAAATATATACAATTTATCATTTGTCCTGTAAGTAAAATTATAGTGTGTCCTATAAGTTATAACTTTTCATAAGTAAAATTATAGTTTGTCCTATTAATAAAATTATAGTTTGTCCCATAATAATTAAAATTTATAGTTTGTCCTATAATAAGTAAAATTTATAGTTTGTTCATAATAAGTAAAATTATAGTTTTTCCTATGATAAGTAAAGTTAGGGTTTGTCCTATAAGTAAAATTATAGTTTGTCCTATAAGTTATAACTTTTCATATGATAAGTAAAATTATAGTTTGTCATATTAATAAAATTATAGTTTGTCTTATAATAAGTAAAATTTATAGTTTGTCCTATAATAAGTAAAATTATAGCTTTTTGTATGATAAGTAAATTTATGGTTTGTCCTATAAGTAAAATTATAGTTTGTTCTATAATAAGTAAAATTATAGTTTGTTCTCTGATATAATTAGTGTATTGTATTTAGAAATAAAACAATTATTGATGAATAAATAATCATTAATATAAAAGAATGTGTAGTTTTTCCTGTAATAAATAAAATTCTAATTTAATCAACAATATCAGTATCCTATATTAAATAAAATATGTCTTATAATAGCTTCTCCTACAATATATTTAGAGTAGGAAATTTGCCCTTACAATAGTTATGACATTTATTATATGAATTATTTCTGAAAGATTTGCAACATTTAGTGTACAAAATGTCTCCCCAAAATAGTTACATTTTTGATGTAATGAATATGCATACACCTGTGTTCCCCCTCACAGGAATATGATTGGCTAGTGTCAGCCATAAATACAGGCTGATGTAGATGTACACTGATTGATGACAACGCCCATTGGACTACGCCATTGGCTATCCTATTGGTCTATGCCTATTGTCTATACCTATTGACTGCGACTACAAGTACCAGTTCCATTACTGTTACCTGCAAAATTGTACTACTCAGTTACAGTAGCCAAAACCACTTAGCTACTTTGTACAAATATATCCCTTTCCAGGACATATCAGTTTAATATATGACATTTGTTTCATAATAGTTTTTACATGTAGAATATAAACTTTGTTACAAAACAGTTGATGCATTTAGTGTACGAAATTTGTCCTTTAATAATTGTTACCTTTAGTATATGAACTTTTTCCTGTTGCAGTCAATGTATGAAAATTATGCCAAAATAATTATTACCTTTGTCTTATACTAGTTGTTACATTTAGCATATGAAATTTTGTTCTGGAAGAGTTGCTACATTTAATGCAGAAAATTTGTCCCAAAATTGTTGTTTTACTTGTAAAAAAATAAAATAAAACATAAGCTTAATGAAAATGTAAAAGATTATTAATTTGGTGTTTGAAATTATTTTCTCGACTTATTTAAATAAATTAAATTTAATCATTTTTTTGGTATTTATACATTAAATTATTTATGGCCACACAGTGATGTTGCTGTGCATTGTTGAATTTTTATATTTAGAACATTGATAACATATACAGCATTTCAAGTATTATTGAAGTGATACTTCCAAATATCCTTTGTTAATTCAAAATGAATGTTCCTTTCAAATATCATTTGTCATTTCAAAATGAAGGATTCCTTTCAAATATCATTTGTCATTTCCAAAATGAAGGATTCCATTTAAATATCATTTGTCATTTCAAATTGAAGAGTTTCTTTCAAATTTCCTTTGTCATTTCAATTTGAAGGAATCCGTTCAAATATCCTTTGTCATTTCAAATTGAAGGAATCCTTTCAAATATCATTTGTCATTTCAAATTGAAGATTCCTTTCAAATATCATTTGTCATTTTCAAATTGAAGGTCATTTCAAATTGAAAGAATCCTTTCAAATATCATTTTCATTTCAAATTGAAGGATTCCTTTCAAATATCTTTGTCATTTCAAATTTCAAAAATTTGTCATTTTCAAAGATTCCTTTCAAATATCATTTTTGAAGGAATCCTTTCAAATATCCTTTGTCATTTCAAATTGAAGGATTCCTTTCCTTTCAAATTATCCTTTCAAATATCATTTTGTCATTTCAAATTGAAGATTCCTTTCAAAATCCTTTGTCATTTCAAATTGAAGAATCCTTTCAAATATCCTTTGTCATTTCCTTTCAAATATCCTTTGTCATTTCAAATTGAAGGAATCCTTTCAAATATCATTTGTCATTTCAAATTGAAGGATTCCTTTCAAATATCATTTGTCATTTCAAATTGAAGGATTCCTTTCAAATATCCTTTGTCATTTCAAATTGAAGGAATCCTTTCAAATATCATTTGTCATTTCAAATTGAAGGATTCCTTTCAAATATCCTTTGTCATTTCAAATTGAAGGAATCCTTTCAAATATCATTTATCTTTCAAATATCATTTGTCATTTCAAATTGAAGATTCCTTTCAAATATCCTTTGTCATTTCAAATTGAAGGAATCCTTTCAAATATCATTTGTCATTTCAAATTGAAGGATTCCTTTCAAATATCCTTTGTCATTTCAAATTGAAGGATTCCTTTCAAATATCATTTGTCATTTCAAATTGAAATGTTCTTAAATTTACATCTTTAAATTAGATAAAATACATAAAAAACACAGCTGGCACAATTTTGAAAGTTTTAGTTTGTGTTAACGTAAAAATAATTAGATTGAAGACACCACACATTATTTGAAATAAATTACTAGCATCAGGTTTCACTGTAAAATAAAATTGTTTGAAGGATATGAACATGATCTTTAAAAATTGTTGTTCATAAGGGGGAAAATATGCAACTGTAACAACTATTATGGGATGGATTTAGTTTTAATTTTGACTCATCTTTCACTTTTTATCCCTAGGACATAACATTCTGTTACCATTAATTTACAGGTGTCTTTGTTCACCTGGGAATTATAGTAAAACAGATCAGCTAAAATGTTATGATAACAAAAGAAAGAAAATAAATGAAATCACGAGCCAAAGAACTTTTAGTTTGTGAATGACTCATCTCTAAATTACAGAATATTTCTTCATTTTTTTAAAATTTCAAAACTTTCCTAACTCTTCCTCATTCCCTTCATATTCCATTGGTGAGGAAGAAGTTTCACTCAAAATTCTTCTTCTGTGACATTGTGGAATGCTTTCTCAATCAAAACAATCTTAACCTATTCCAGTCTAGGGTCAGCTGTTATCTATCCTACATATCCTCATAATATGCACCTTTTGCTCCCTCCTTGTATGTCCTTAAAGGATGCTCATTCATTAAACCTCTATCTTGAGTGGCTCTTGGGCTTTGTAAAGGGTGAACAATAGTAAAAAAAGAAAATGACTAAAAATCTCCAAACTGTCAATGTCATTAGTTCCATAATCTGATATGGTTGTCAGGGTGCCACACGTTTATATATTTTAGGGGTATGAATAGCTTGGCAGAACCCATCCCTCTTCAGGATTGACCAAAGCTAAATTCATCATTTTTCAAGGACTCACGTTGGTCATAAACACATCACCATTGTAGCTTGTCTTGACTCATTCTACCCTGGACAGTATGTCTATCATAGATGTCATACACTTAGTGATGCTTTATTAATATTATGTAACAAATTGTATTGGTTTGTTACGATCCAGAATGACGACAATATTCCATCATTCTAAAAACAACCTTTCCACCAGTGATGATTGATGTTACGGATATTTCATCATCTTGGTAATAAAGGTAATATCATCATTCTAAAATTTGAAACTCCATCATTATAAAAATGACCTTTCCACCACAAGTGGACTCAGTAGAGTAGCAGTAGTACAAAGAACAACACAGATGTCTCTGCTTCACTCCAAAAAAAATTGACAATTGATGGTCACAAGTGATACCCTTACCAACAAAATTCTTGGAACAAGAAAAAACAAGTAAGCACAAACTTTTAAAGAAACAAAAGAGAATATTTTTAACACACACAAAACCAATATCATAAGTAACATAACGAAAAGAAAAATATATATTCTTGTCATTAATTTCAATACGTGTATCAAAGTTTTATTATTGTATATTATTGTTGTATGTTTTATTCATTTCATTTTCAATATAAAAGAAAAAAAAACAGAAAAGGAATCCTCTATCAATTACTAATACATGTAACATTGGCTAACTTACACTACAAAAAAAACCTCAACAATGCCCATGACAGTGGTGGGTGTTCTTTTAACTACTACCATTCTTCTGACCTCGTTTTTGGTGGAAAGGTCATTTTTTATAATGGTGAAGTTTCAGATTTTAGAATAATAAAATATTTGATCTTTAATTGCATGATGATCAAATATCTTTATCATCAATCATCGCTGGTGGAAACATTGTTTTTAGAATAATGAAATATCATCATCATTCTGAATCATAACAGGTTTACATGGTACCAGTTGCAAGGGTAAAATTTCTGACTTGACACTAATTGAAGACTTGGTATTCATTTTTCACAAATAAAAGAATTAAAAGATACAAATACCATATGTGATGACTTACAGCCAGAAGCATTTTTCCAAAGATACCGCATTGTGTTGAAAGGGAAGTTGTCTTTATCGCAAGCTTTCACTTTGATAACATAGCTTTTGACTGCATAATTCTCCTGAATACTTGCATCAATCACATTATTATACTGAAAAATAAAAATAATGACAATCTTGGATTTTTGTGCCCACAAAAAAAACAGAGTGTCAAAAGGATGTTTTTTTCCCTTGACACTGCTATTATTTTAACTACCTTCTCTCCTCAGCAATGTTTATTGTTTTAAAAAGTAATGATTAGAATTGTAATAAAACCTATTTATTAGATTGTTTATTTACACTATATATTTATTATATTTATTGGAATGGTTGGCAAAACTTTGGCTAAGGGCAAATTGGATCAAACTTTATAAAATGGTAAATAATAAGGATTTCATTAGAGTTGGTTCACATAGTTTACTAGTTTATTATCTTCTAACTAAACAGAGGGGTTGCTCTCCCTCCACTGGGAAACCATTTCAGGCATGAAAGTCAACACCTCTACATTGGTTGACAATTAAAACTCCACTCCATGAAAAACCTTTCTATATCTCTATCATTCCCATACTCATTCAGCCAATGAAAATTGACCTCCTTGTTTTGTCTTCTATCTGACCCATAAGGTCAACCTGAGCAGAGATACATTTCCTCTAAAAAATAATAGTCTGTTAAACTATTATTTAACAAGAGGGCTTGGAAAATTTGACACTGCCAGGACATATTGAAAGCAAGAGTTATAGAAGAAAGCAGAACATAATTTACCTAAAGGGCTTGTGTAAATAGGTGACAAAACGGGGATTAGGAGAGATAGCAAAAGAACAAACTTTACTAAGTGCTACAGAGATGATGAGGTTGTGGCGAGACATGAATGGACATAGAAGAAAAAGTAATATGGACATTTTTGGTTTCACGCAAAACAGATTTTCATAAAAGATTTGTAAATGTTGAAATATCAAATGAAATATGATATAAAAATGGAATTTCATAATCAAATAAAAATGAAGTGTGACTGGTAATGGTAATAACAGTCGTTTCCCTATAAGGAAATATTTGGCATTCATTGACCAAGCAGCCAGTGTAAAATCTTTCTCTTAAAACAATTTGGGGTTGGGGGGGAGTAAATTTCTCATGTCCACTTTCTGTTATTTGATACAGTTCTTTATTTTTGATTCTGTAGCAAAAGTTCACCAAGTTCGAAGAAATGTGGCCTTCACTAAGACAACTAGGCTTCTCTTACTGAATATCATTTTTAACTATATTGGTCAGGAATTAGTGCAAGCATTATTATCAGAAAAGGCTTATGATATACACGTTGTGAATGCATAACTGATTTTATAAGAGAAATTCAATGAAAAATGATTTTCCTATAGAGATGACTTTTAAGTCATTTTACAAAAGAAAGCGTTGAAGTTTAGATTTATTCTTTTTATATAAGTTTAGTTTTCTTCGCTTAATATAAGTATTCAAGTAAAGAACTCACCGTATCACAAGACTTGAAATTTGGAACGTTATCATCGACATCTGCCACCAAGATTTTTAAACGCTGAGTGCTTTCTAGTGTCTGATTCTTCCTATCGGTAGCTTTGACTAAAAGCTATCAAGTGTAAGAAAAGAAGAATTTATTTCCTTAATAATTGCATTTATGATGTACAAAATAAAGAGATTAATTGGTAATACATAATATTTTAGAATTTATGTTGTAATATTAACTATCAAACCTCATTAGCTTTTTTCCTTAACAAGGTGTAACAGAAAAATTGTCCAAATTCTGTAACAGCAAAATTGTCCAATTGTTATACCAAGGGTTGAATCGTTGTATCTTAGAAATGATTAAAGATATCTTACTGGAATTCTCTGATGTTTTTATAACACTACTGGACTCTACTTTGAGCAATAAGAATGTATAATTACTCTCTAAGCTTAACAGAAATATCATGATGAAATCAATCATATTTGAAAATGACATGGTCATCATTAATTAATCATAGCTAAGAATTGGAAGCTCATGAAGTATTAAAATAAAGTTCACATATATATATATGTATATATATATATTATTCCAGGATGATTTTTCAATTTATTCAAGATGATCATCGCCCTCTCTAACCTTCTAATTTCCTGTCCTGGAGTAATAAGGTGCATCGCATTTCATGTATGATTTCATTTTCAAGTCTTTTTTGACTGCTCTTTGGGCTGTCATAGCTGAAACTACTTTCTCATGTGCCAAATGTTTTATGGATTGAGTTGGATCTTTTATAATTGATCTTTTTAGCACTAAATTGAAATGATGATTCCTCTTCCTGTTGTGACCTCCTGATCCAGTTTACCTCTCTACTGTTCCCTCTTTTTCAAACTTATTTACCATTCTCTAGATGTTTCTTGAATGTACTTTGAAAATGGAAGCCAGAGTATGAATTTTGGTACCATTACTGAAGCTCTGAATGATCTTTTCCTCTCACTATTGCTCATTTGGGACAATATAGTGGGGTTGGCACAAAACGATTTTAACCTGTTCTCTTACTAAGTTTTTTAAGTTATTAAACATTTTGTAGGGTCGATAATTATGGTTTTACATCATTTGGCCAATTTTGCTGTTACACCCGGTATATATATATATATATATATATATATATACACACATAAATGAAAAATTTCTCTGAGTTAACCTGTAGAAAAAGACAATATTTATGAATGTAAAAAACAATAGGAAAACTGTAATATTAGCCAACATGAATTTTTTCAAGGAAAAACGAAATGAATATATACTCAGATCCTCAAACACTATTAGTAATAATATTTCTGAAGCAGACATTTATAAAATAAATTGTCAAAACTGTTCCTCCCAATATATTTGAGAAACAAGTAGAAATTAAAAAAAAAACGCATTTATGAGCACAAAAGAAACCTTACAAAAAACAACTTAACGAACACACTAGTCATACATAGAAATAAATTCAACCACAATTTTGATTTTAAAAATGCTCCACTCATAAAAAAAGAAAATAACTCACTCAGAAGGAAAATCCTTGAGAGTGCTGCCATTGAATATTACCCAAATATTAATCTACATGCAGCCTTTTTACCTATTTCACCTTCTCCAACAGAATTACTACTCTCCCAAAGAAATGTACACAACTGTATCAAGAAATCAAAAAAAATGGTTGAATCCGTCAATACAACAATAAAAACAATATTTCCACATGTGACAGTAATTGACGTAATTTTCAGTTGACAATATGAATATGATAGCGTTCTCTAAATTCTTCCACTTGTTAAGGATATTTTGTTTAATTAATTAATTATTTTGTTTTAATAAATTCGTTTCATTTTTGCCTTGAAAAAGTCCATATTGGACAAAACGCGTTGGCTAATATTGCAGTTTTCCTATTGTCTTTTACATTTATATATATAACAATGAATGTCTATCATCTATGATCATGTGACATTCTAATGTTCAAATGCTTGCTTTAATTTCTGGTGAAAATAAAGTCAAATATTGTCCAACATTTGGATATTTTTTAATTAAGTTGATCCTAAGCTTTAGGCTCACATGAGCCATCCTTTGAGTGGTTATACAGACAAGAAACAAAGAGATCCACTGTCAAAGCTAAACTCATTAATAATATTAAACAAGTTAAGCTCATCATATTTTAAAAAAAATTTAAAACAATTGACTTAATAGTCTCTAATAACTCTACAACCACAGAACAAAATCCTCTACAAAAACTAATGTAGTGTATCAATGTGCATGCCCATTCAGAGATTGTGTATCTGATGCTAATAATAAACCTGCTACATATATTGGTTTTACTATAACCGCCCTTTCCCGTAGACTTACCTGTCACCTTTTCTGATCTTAGTTCTATTAAACAACATTTCTTAGAAAAACATAGCCATGTACATAATATTAGACAGATATTAGTCGATAACGCAGCAATACTCACACATACACACAGTAAAAAAAACCTTCAGATACTGCAGGATACATTAAAATAAAGCAACCCACACTCAACAAAATTACATTTCAAACTAGTCACAACACATTACATTGCATCTTGACATTGGTTCTGTTGTAATACTTTGATCTATCACATGGTATGACGTCATAGAACCATATTTTGATTTATGATGGGTGTCTGCTATTCCATAACCATTAGCATCACATAGCAATCTTCTATGTCAAAATAGCAAAATATCATCTTTGACAGTGTATATAATTCATTGTCTGTCTAGTGATTATATTAGGTACAGATTGACAATAGTACATACATCTTGTACAAATTAATTGAAACAAAACAAATAATCCCCTTATTATTTGCTTTTTTTATATTTTTTAATGAAACATGACCCACTTCACATGTTAGTACTTTGTATCTCCATTCCACAAAATTGTTCCTTGCAGATTGACCACAGATTCTTGATTGGATTTAAATCAGGAGAGTTTCTGGTCTAGTCTATAGTACTTTCATTTGCTCACTGATAAGGCTTCCCTGTGTGTTTATGCGGTGTTATAATTTTTATATTCTTCTCCATCGCAGACAATGTCCATAGGAGAACTAATCGACAGTCAAAACAATAATGTCTGGGTGTGATAAAAATCTGATACAATCATGGATGACACAATAATTTTCAAAGCCAAAGAAATTTCATCATACACCCTGAAAATAGATTCATATTACTGCACACTACTGCAAATGATCTAATCTAAAGAAAAAATAGAAATTAATTACTGTCACCCCACTGGATCTAAAACTGACTGTATGATGAAAGAAAGGGGACTAAAGTGATTGGTTCAACTAATTTGCACAAGGGTGTATGTAATCATGTATACTGATAGTATCTGGATAATAGTTCTGGTAGTACAGATAGAGACAGAGCCTATTACTTACATAATAGTACGATTGCACTTCATAATCCAAAGGTGCAATTAAAGTTACATTCCCTGTATTTTCATCAAGCTGGAAAATCTTTCGGATCTCAGCATTTGCAGGTTCATCCAATGAGTAAATGACGCTGGAATTTTCTCGAGCTTTGGCAATCATCACAAAAACTATCGAATTAACTGGTTCGTTCTGGAAAGAGTGTAACAAAATCATATCAAAATCTTTTTCAATTATTTACATGCAATTACTTTGTGAAAGTAAAACAAAATTCTAAGCATTCAATTACTAAATTATTATTAAATATCAAATTGTTTGTGGAAAGTAGAGGAGAAAGTAGGGTTAGGGTTAAGGGTTAGAAACAAAAGAAAAATCTCCAAACTAAAAGCTAACCACATAGGTCATTGGAAACATATTGCATTTCAGAAATTTTATATATGAGCTTAAAAGCTGCCCTATCAGGCAGCATTTAAGCTAGATCCTGTAAAGAGCTCTTGATTGGGCTTTCATCACAATAGGTAAGGAGGAGGAGATTTTATAATCACCAATAAATTACAGAACTCAAAATTGATCACTGCATTTAAGTATTAATATTTAAGTATTAACATTTATTAATATTTAAGCTTACCTTTTGAAATTTCAACTATAATTCTTCTGTTGCCACTTAATTTAAAGACAATTTTATGTGCGTAGGTCCTTAATTTCTGTGCAAACAATTATTTTTATTTCATGGGTGTCTTTCACTAGATTTCACAATGAATTTCCATTATTCCCAAATTTATTTCCAAGGTATAAAAATTATCGTACAAAAAAATTTGTTGCAAAAATCACCGAAAACAAATGCAGTAATGAAAACTTGGGAATCCAAAATTTCAAGATTGTAGGTCTGGATCTGGCCGGGAATATTTTTAATTTGTTCACATAGTCGGCCTGATACAAAAATGGTGTGATATGTTGGGCCTCTAGGAGTAAAGTTGAAAAAATGGATAATTTTATTTTGAAACACTGTAATTTGAGAACAGTAATGTTTTTATGAGCTAATAGAAATTAGAGAGTTGTGTCAATTTAATTTATTTTTATCAGTAGGAACCAAAATGGCAGAATCTAAAAACAATTGCAGTAATGAAAACTTGGGAATCTAAAATTTCAGGATCTGGTCCAGAATTTTTTAGTTTGCTCATGGACTCGGCCTGATTCAAAAATGGTATTATATATTAGGCTACTGCCTTTAGGAGTAAAGTTGAAAACATGAACAATTTTATTTTGAAACACTGTAATTTGAGAACAGTAATGTTTTCATTTGAACATGAGCTATTGAAAGTTAGAAAGTTGTGCCCCTTCAATTTCCTTTTATCAGTAGAAGCGAAGATTGCAGAATCCCAAAACAATCACAGTAATGAAAACTTGGGAATCCAAAATTTCAGGATTACAGGTCTGGATTTGACCCAGAATGTTTTTAATTTGCTCACAGAGTTGTCCTGATTTCAAAATGGTATGATATGTTGGGCTATGGCCTCTAGGAGTAAAGCTGAAAAAGTGTGACACATTCAGATTCGCCTTTATTATATAGATTTGATAGGATCAATTGGCAGTTGCAAGTCCCACGAAAAAAGCATGTGCCTGAGACAGTAATAGGACTCTGAACATAAATCTGCAATGTGTAGAGGTACAAAAGACGATTATCTCCCATTGGACAAGATGAAGTAATATGACAGCCGCTTAGTGACGTCACTTCATAATGTGTGAAAATTAGTCAGTCAGCTTCCAGGAGTCAAGCTGAGGAGTTGCTGCTTTTTTTTAACTCAGGCCCACCAGCCACATGGTACAACTTAGAAGATTATGGTGCCATTTCCCTATGGAAATATATACATTCACTAGAAATAGAAAATATCGCTGGCTCACAATCTTCATGTTGGGAAAAACCCAGGATAAACTGTTTCTTGTTTGTGGAATATACCCTCACTAGCAACAAAGATGATGAATCTGGCCTGCTCAAATCAGGAATCCTGGTTTCTTCAGAAGCACAGAAGAATCTCTGGCAGCTCTAGTTCCCATTGAAAATTATTATATGCAAGACTCTCTTTTATCATTCTCTTTTCATACTGCTTGTTGTTGCATATATGTATTATATTTTCCCTGTATGGGACAAATGTAAATCTGTGTATAATGGTATAAACTCTCTCTGAGAACAAAGCATGATTGTCATTCCTTTTCTTCCAACCATTCCGTTACATCCATGAAATAAAGTGTTACTATACGGATATAATTGCTGCCTTGACTTTCTTCAGGAAAGAAAAGAGAATTAACTAGCTGAGATCAAATTGTACAATACAATATTGCAGTAATACGTTCAACAAAAGCATAAACTCATTGCTTTTCTCTCACCATCTATGGGTTAATTAGCAAGAGTTGTCTTGGTTTTGTAGACAAGTCCAGAAGAACAACACCAAGCTGAAAACTGTTAAAAAAACAATGAGCAATCACTTTCACTTTTTCAAGGATAACCATGGCAATACACAGTTTACAGATAGTAAAGAGAAAGGAAATTGTGGAGTGCCATGTTCGTTTTCATCTTCAATGAAAAAGAAGAGAGAGATTAATAGCTAGTAACAGCAATTATATGATTGAGTAATTAAATTCAACTTAATTACATATACCTCTCTAAGTAAATCTAATTAGATCTAAAGATCTCTAAGTAAATCTAATTTACTGAAAAACTGTTTTGGGAAAAAGATTTTGTAAATTTCTTCTGGTAGTTATTGTTTGCTCAATGAATGATGAATGTTTCCTGTGTAGAAATGGATGGCTAATTTCACCATTACCATTGTACATTGGATTTATGCCTTAGGAAAAGGTATGAATCCAATTCTTTTCTCTTTCCAGTTGCAGAACAAACTGAGCTCTATAACCTATTAGTTAGTAACCATGTTGTATCCTATCAGCACTCCTTTTTTTTTAAAAACAGTCATAAGAATAAAACTTAACCAGAGCTTGTCGTAAAACTGATCGACCATATAAAAAGGCCTCACAATATTCTTCCACAGCCCTCATGACTAGGATGGGCACCTTGAGGTTGTGCAATGGTTAACAAGCTTATCTTGCTAGAACAGTTACATTTGAGTAGTGAGTTTCATTCTCACTGGGTACCCTCTACTTGCAGCTTTGTGCCACATCTAAGGTACACTTGGAAAATAAGTACTACTGTACAAATAAATATCGTCCATATGACTAGGATCAAAGTGTAGTATCTGTTCCAATAGTCAACAGCTGTCCGATTGTTCTGGCCAGCCAGCCATTATCATCTCCATCATCTCCAGCTTGCCATTGGTCATGGCACCAGCAGGCCTTAATCACCAGCCATGCACACCACTAGCAACGATATGCAATAAACTGTCCTTTTCAGAACAACATTTTTCACCTTCCAAAAAACTGTCCTTTTCAGAACAACATTTTTCACCTTCCAAAAAACTGTCCTTTTCAGAACAATGATCTGCAGCGACTACAAGACTGAACATCTCGGGATAATGCTCTTCTCACCCTGTACATGAGCATGCAGAGATTTTTTTTTTTTTTGACTAGTGAACTGTCACCTTATTTTTGTTGATGTATTTTCTTTAATGAAAATTTTGTTTATTGTTGTCTTCCATATCAGATTATAGGCCAATATACCACCTGCAAAAACCAATCCAGAGGGACAATTTTGAATTAAAAAATGTGGAGCAGACTATGCAATGAACAATCACAACACAGTGGTTTCCAAGGATAATCATGACAATGCAGAGTTTATAAATATTAAAGAAAAAGAAGGCAAGGTTAAACTAAATCTTGAATGAAAAGGAAGAGAGAGTCTAATTACTAGTAACAGCAATTAATTAATTTTAACAGTTACATTTACAGAGATTCTTTTTATTTCTAAATGAATAACCTTAAGAATATGGTGAAGTATAAAAGAAAAAAAAATATATAAAGATATACAAACCTCTGGTATAGTAATATTCTGCCCTTGATATGGCTTAGTTATTTGTGGGCGGCCTGATACTTTATTTCTATCAATGTGTACCTTAACAGTGGCTTGCCCAGTCAGCTGTGGAATTCCCAGATCCTTTGCAATTACTGTAAATGTTATGGGATTCTGCTTGACAACATTGGCAAACTTTGTGGCTGAAGAGATTAGACCAGAGTGGCGTTCTATACGAAAGATAGGCTGGCCTGTTTTTTTTTAAAGAAAAATTTAAGAAATAAAAAGAGAATAAGTAAAGTTTTTCTTCCTGAACATTTAATAAATTTTTAAAAAATCATTTCACATCAAGTAAAGCTTATAAAATTGGACCAGGATGAAAGGGAGAGAAAGAAACAGAGACGACAATAAAAGAACAACGGAAGATGACGGAAGATGAAAATTTAATTTCTGAAGATTGTATCCGACAGGAAAGCAGGAAGATGAAAGAGAGTTCAACAAGCAAGTGCGGCAAAATGAAATAAAACCAATAATTAAAATAAGAATAAAGAATAAAAAAAAAATTTTTTAAAATTCATTTTTCCATGATGCAGGTTATAAAGAAACCTGAAAGGGTTTTTGGTCATATAGGTGATTCTGTGACCCCATTTCCAGAAAGGACAGAATCTTTCTCTTTGCCACCTTCAAACAACATCATCATCATTTAAATGTGTTTTGGCAGCCCGACCCATGAAGTAAGTGATTTGGACACTCCAACACAGGGCACAGCCAACTTGAGCTTGATCATTTTAACCATTATTATCCTAACTCACTTCTTAACCAAAAAGGAAAATGAACATACTCAGAAGACATTGAGGATATTGTTTCAATACAGTTACCATAAAAAGAATAAATGTCTGTAGGAGAAATTCTAGTTTTGTATGCTTTTATCTTATTACTTTACATATTGAATATGTATTTATATAAAATATGCACAACTTCTATATGTTCATTTTGTTTTTATTTTTCAGCAATTAAGATTGGATTAAGCAAACCTTAATAAAAAAAAAAACTTCTAAATTTATCAGGATGGTTTACATAATAATCATACATGATGTTTGTTGTAAGATTACCTTACAGAACATATCTCATTATTACTTGAGCTATTGGATTAAGCAAAGATTAGTAAAGAAACTGCTTTCTTGTGATGGTATACAGGCTGAATTTGCATGATATTTCTCTTGAGATTATCCTGCCTGCCATATCCCAATATTGCTTTTGTAAGAAAATGAAATAAAACCAATAAATAAAATAATAATAAAGAATAAAAAAAAGAAATTAATTTTCCCATGATGCAAATTATAAAAAAAACAGAAAAGGTTTTTTGTCATATAGGGGTTTCTGTGACCCCACTTCTGGAAAGGACAGAATCTTTCCCTTTTCCACTTTCCAACAACATTATTCAAAAATATTTTGACAGCACTACTAATGAAGTAAATGATTTGGTTGTTCCAACTCTGTGCAAAACTGATTTGATCTTGACTCTTTCAATAATTTTAACTATTATTATCCTAACTTACTTCTGAAAAACAGACATACCCAAGAGGCAGTGAGAACTTTGTTTCACTACAGTTACCATAAAAGGAATAAACATCCATAGTAGAAAGTAAGTAGAAACTGTTCTTTGGTTGTTCCAACAATGCACAAGGGTGACTTGAGCTCGATCATGAATACGGTACTTGTACTTACCTACTCTAACTTCTGGACATACTCATGAGGCAGTGAGAACTTTGTTTCACTACAGTTACCATAAAAGGAATAAATTTACATCGCAGAAACTCAAGTTTTTGTATGTTTCACTCTACTTTGCTTACATATTTAAATGAACTACTGTAATTAATTAAGTAAATAATGATGGTGTAGTGGAATTCACATTTTCTGGAAAGACAGATAGCTTGGCAGTGTGCTGCATTGACCACATGATAAGACTGTTGGGCATTAGCAAGGATTTTTGTTCATGTTACCTAGCCTCATTTCAGATTCATTCATCCTTGTTTGTACTTCCAGTGTCTCAGATGTGTTTGTCCCATATATGTAGTGTTCCCATGGGGAACTCTTGTCCATGCCCTGCTCATTGTGACCCAGTGTTTGATTCTAGTGCTGCTGAGTTTTCCATCCCGCTTTGTTTGCAGATACCCAACTAATCAGAAAAAAATCTCTTCGTAAGTTCAATGCCTGGATCAGCTAATGAAACACTGGCTCAGCTGGAATTAACAATAACTGGTATGACAGGGAAAAAAGAACACAATAATCAACAGATATCTATTATCAGCCCAACAATGGACACCTGATGATGGCTACAGTGTACTTGGCTGAAGCACTGTGTCTGTAATAAAATTTATATCAACCAAGGAACAACCTAACATGGAAATTATAAATTGGGAATAACAAAGACAATAAAGGATAATTTTCATATCTGGGAAGTGTTTTAACAGATGATGGAAAGCATGACATTGAAATCAGATGGTGTATTGGAATAGTGAAAGATGCTTTCCAAAAGCTAAACAAAGTATTAAGAAACAGAAAATAATTGTTAGAAACAAGGAAAAAAAAATCACTGAACTGATGTAATATCAGTTCTCCTATATAGTGGTGAATGCTGGACAATCTCTTCACAGATGAAGAAGTGATAAAACAACAGAAATGTGGTTCAGAGGGATGCTGAGAATACCATAGACTGCTCACGTGACAAATGACAAAGTTTTAGAGAAAATGGAAACAAATAAGGACACTTATATTTAACGTCAGAAAGATACAGTTAAAATATGTAAGGTTCATAATGAGAAAAAAGGCATGGAAAATTTGACACTCACATGACAAACTGAAGGTAAAAAGGACAGAGAAAAAAGCAAGTAATCTATTTAACAAGATTGTATAAATGGATAACAGAACAGGGGCTGGGAGGTATTTTAAGGAGACAAATACAAATAAGACATTACTTAGAGCTACAAAAGATAGGAAGTTATGGAGAATCATGATCATCTACATCTTGGCAGGACATAGCAGATGAAAAGAGAATTTCAATATAACATTGAAACTATGCAGTTATGAGGGGGTGCTGAAAAGTTTGCAACCTGGCCCACTTCCTAAAATCTAACTAAAAGACCAAACATCAAATGGTTTTTGAAAGGATGTCTTGGTCAGGTTGAAAACAGGATTGATAATACACACCGGTTCAACACTCTTTTCTTTGTTTCTAATCAAATTTTCTTGTTTCTTAATAATTTGCTTAACTTTTGGAAGGCATCTTTTACTATACCCATGCCCCTTCAGATATCTGTGTCACATTTTCCATCTTCATTTAAAATATATCCCAGATATTAAAATATCTATACTTGCTTGATTTTGATATCTCCTATTTGTAACTTGCATTTTGAACTGCCCTTCTTTCTAACAACCATATATTCTGTCTTCTTCAGTTGATAGGTAGTCCATTCTACATGCTTTCCTTTGTCTAGGAATGCTGCCATATATGAACAGGAGCTGCCTAGTCTTCATTTTCCAGTCTCAATAGAGTTTAAACATGTCTCCATGTCCTTGTAGGTGATGAATTATTTTTTCTTCCCTATGACAACTTTCCCACAGATGAAATGTCACAAGCCTTTCACTGCTTTATCCCTATTTCTATGGAAAGTAATCAGACATTGTTTAGTTCCACAAGTTTTATCCTTCATGATTAAGACTCACCATGCTATGCACATTTTAGTGAACCACCCCCCATTCCCTTCATATTTCATCTGTTCAAGTCTACAGTTAATCATTTTATTCTGCAACTCACCAACTTGAATGGATATTTGGTCTTGTACAGAGTGAACATCATGATAAAAAATTAAAAATAGAAATTCTTGCAATTTTATTTCTGTAACTGCCATCAACACAGGGTCATCTGTATATCTTATATTGTTAAGATTGTGTTCACTAATAACAAATCCTTGTAGGACTTTTAGTTCCCCTGTGATCACCTTGGTCTGATCTTTTTTTAATCATAATTGGGTTTTGTTTGTTTGTTTTGTGGCATATTAATTCCGAAATTTAATTTTCTTGGGAGCTTAACTAATTTTCTTTACAAAAACGTGTTGCTGGCAATTTCTTTTCAAAAATTTATTGCTGGTGAATTTTATTTCTCTTTTACAAAAGTGTATTGCTGGTAATCTTTTTTTTTTTCTTAAAAATTTTATTAGTGGTAAATTTTTTACTATGAAAATAAATTGCTGGTATTTTCACTATGAAAAATTGTATTTTTATATTTCCATTGTGTTTGAGCCCATTTTTGGGGTTAACTATTTGCCCTTAGCTAGGACCCTTACAGGTGCTACCACTTCGTGTCAGGATGAACAGCAGCAATTAAGAGGTGGTTCTACACTCCTCAAAATCTCCAATCTCTCAAGCTGCCAGATGTAGTTTGATTAGGTTTTAATGCACTTATATTACACTTGAGGTATATATACATCTAATTGCAACAAAAAGATATAATTTACTTACCATCATCAGTATATACAGGGTTTAAGAAATATTCAATTTGGCTATTTAGCTTAGAATCAATATCTTTTGCTGTTACACTTCCAACAGAGTCACCAACATCATTCATCTCTGAGGTATGAAATGTGTATATCGGTTCCAGAAATACAGGCTTGTTGTCATTAACATCCAAAATATTTATTGTAAGCTATTGATTAGACAAAAAAAAAGAGAAAATGAAATAAAATCATATCAAAAGAGGAGAATTCTAAAATCATAAATTTAGTCATGCATTTGCATTGTTTTTGCTCTACAACTCAGACTAATATCCTCATCACAAGGGACCATTATACTTATAAAATCTTTTTTTTATATGATATTCTTTTAAGTTCCATTTTTTTTTATTTTTTCCGAAAGTTCCTCTTAATTACATTGTCTTTAAAGGAGTGTCAGTTGAAACTCTAATTAAAGTTCATATGCACTCTTGATATAATTAATTCTTTTTTCATTTTCTAAATATATACTCTGTGTGGTATAGACTAACAGGAGTTACCTCTCTGGATGACGATTGTCTCCCTTGAAAGGAGAACTCTTCCTGCTTATATACTATAAATAAGCAGTCTCTCCATGCCTCCCTATTCAAGCTCAAAAAAGCTTTCTTATCATACATCCCAGTTATTATTATACTATGCTTTAAAGAAAAAATGGATTTTTATTTATTAATCTAGCATATTTTTATTACTTCAAATGTTATTTTTAGTGGATACCCATATTTGAGTAGACATTGCATTTATTTTTTAAACAGTATTTTATTTTATCTACCTGGCTGAATATTCGAGAAATCTTATAAAAGTAAAAATGCACCCCACCAGCAGGATTCAAACCTGCATCCTCCTTTGCTTGTTGGATCTAATGACAGTATTTTCCTGCAATGGAGGACACAGATTCAAATCTTACTGGAGGGTGCATTTTTTTTTAATAAGATTTCTTTATATAAACATCTGGTAGTCATAATTGCCGCATATGTTTAGTAATGAGGATAATGTATTAGTCATTACAGTTGGTTCCCCAAAATAGAAATTACTTATGACTCAACCTAATAATATCTGTTTGTGAATATCTGGTAGTCCTAACAACTATGTATGTTTAATAATGAGGATGATGTATATGTCATTACAATTAGTTCCCCAAAAAGGAAATTACTTCTGACTCAACCTAATAATATCTGTTTATGAATATCTGGTAGTCCTAACAACCATGTATATTTAATAATGAGGATGATGTATATGTCATTACAATTAGTTCTCCAAAAAGGAAATACTTCTGACTCAACCTAATAATATCTGTTTATGAATATCTGGTAGTCCTAACAACCATGTATAATAATGTGGATGATGTATATGTCATTACAATTAGTTCTCTAAAAAGGAAATACTTCTGACTCAACCTAATAATATCTGTTTGTGAATATCTGGTAGTCCTAACAACCATGTATATTTAATAATGAGGATGATGTATATGTCATTACAATTAGTTCTCCAAAAAGGAAATACTTCTGACTCAACCTAATAATATCTGTTTATGAATATCTGGTAGTCCTAACAACCATGTATATTTAATAATGAGGATGATGTATATGTCATTACAATTAGTTCTCCAAAAAGGAAATACTTCTGACTCAACCTAATAATATCTGTTTATGAATATCTGGTAGTCCTAACAACCATGTATATTTAATAATGTGGATGATGTATATGTCATTACAATTAGTTCTCCAAAAAGGAAATACTTCTGACTCAACCTAATAATATGTGTTTATGAATATCTGTTAGTCCTAACAACCATGTATATTTAATAATGAGGATGATGTATATGTCCTTACAATTAGTTCTCCAAAAAGGAAATACTTATGACTCAACCTAATATATTTTAAAGAGCTTGAGGGGATTAAATTATATAGATTAAAATATATTATTAACTATATTATCTCACATTACAATTATATTTAGTGAATATACACACTTCTGTCTTTAAACAGTATAATTTTCATCTCTTAACATGGGTTTTTGAGAGTCCTTAATAAAGAGATTGTACCCTTCAGATAGATTTGACCTTGTATCCCTCTTAATATGGGATACCACTGAATCGCCTGATATGCTTTTTGACCACTCAACCATGGAGGTCCTCACAGCAGAGCAAAGCTAAATTACTCTTATTGGAAGAAAGCAAATTTTACATTATGATCTTTCAAAGCTCATTTCTACGAACTTTATTTTCATCTCCAAAACATCATCAAATTAATTTCTAAGGCATTAATGGATTTTTATCTATTATCCAACATTACATCTTATTACTACATACAGGGCTATCTGTGTATTACCCACAACCCTTCCAGATTGGGTTCCAGGCAGTACTTTATGATTCTCACTATGTTATTAACATTTTCTTTATTCTACCTATATTTACATACATTACAAATTAAACTAAGTACAAATGATTATTAAAAGAAAAAAAGTTTTTTTGCAGATTTTGATGTCATCCTGGGGTCTTTTCATTTTTGTTCAAATCAGTGAATTTATTTCCGTTGTGGCCTTGTTAGGGCCAGAAATAAAGACACAAAGAGAGGAATTGTGTTAAACAAATATATTAACAGAAACAGTAATACAAACATATACAAATGAGAGTGTTACAGCAAGAATGCTCGGTTCGACTGTCAGAGCTGACTGCTGGAAACTTCCATCTTCAAAAGGCAGTACCTGCTCCTATTTATAGCTGGGAGAGTCCATGCATGCATGGGCAAATTGCCATAACAGTTTTGCTCATGCTAAGTCACAAAAAAATACTATATAAAAATCACTATACTTTTTATCTATAATGCTGAATGTACTAAAATTATTCAACTTTTTAACAAGGAAAATCTCGTATTGATGTTAAGAATTGCTGCAAAATAGTGTTGATTTATTTAAGATTATGACATGTCTCTAATTTGTATTTCAATACATTGTATTTATTTTCATTTTTTCTAGTCGAATTGTTCACCTATATTCCATATAATTCATTATTGTACATAATTAAGTTACAATAAAAATTTTATTTTATATGAATATAACCATATTAAATTGAGATATAATAGAAGGGGAGCCCCATATAGATTAGGGAATTAGAATATCATAGATTGGGGTGGGGGGGGTGCACGAGAATCTTGCACCAGCCTTGACTACATACTTATATATTTAGTGGCTATACATGTTTCAGTAAACATCACTGTTTTTAAACCATATAATTTTTGTGTTTTCCTAAAATGTGCCCCTCAGGGAAACATATATATCAGGTTGAGTTATAAATAATTTCTATATTATCTGTAGTTTATATCATATAAATAATTTCTGGGATGAGAAGTTATCATTATTTACATGATTTACCTTCAGACTATTGTCCTCATATAGCTGAAGTCAAGAGTTTGAATGTAAATAGTGTACATATGAATAATGTTTAGTATAAAGTAACAAACAAAATGACTTACTCTGACCCGGGTTTTTTTATGCGTATCTCCAGCCGGGTTGTCAGTTGCAGTTATTTGCAGGAGATATACTTTGTCTTTCTCGTAATCTAAGTTTATGCCTTGATTTACTAATATTTCACCCTGGAAATAAAGAAAAATCAAAGAAAATCATTTTTAAATAGCTACCCAACATGTCATGTACATAGCAGTTAAAAAGAAAGAAAAAGCAAATGAAAAGAAATGTAATTACAGAGATAGTGAAAATTGCCCTCTTAATGGTAACTGCCTGGTGGAAAACATCATATATAAAGTTTCAGAAAACCCTGAGAAAGTGAATATAGGTTTCTACTGAGGAAACATTCAAAAAAGATTTTACAATCATAAAAAATTCTTCAACTTGGAAAAATATAAAAACAGCACCTAGACATTAAGGAAAAATAGAAGTCCTATTGTAAAATGGGATAAAATGAAAATGACTCACACTTTGGGATTAGAAAGCAAGGTTCACTTCTCCAGGAGGAGAAATTGGCAATAACAACATACCCACATCAAGGTGTGGGACTAAATAGTTTGACTAAATATATAATGACTAAATAATAATTGCATATAAATATATAATGACTAAATATATAACAGGAGCACCAGACATCCTGCTATATATTTAGAGATTCTTGATAAAATCCAAACAAAAGTCTGCAATGTTATTGGTCTTAACCATCCTAACATAGCTTTCCATTGCCTTTTCTAAAAATGCTTTCATGGTAATTGTTCTGATCAACTTTCCTCTATGGTACCTAGACTTTATGAATTTAAGCAGAGTAACAGTTTGGCAGCAAGGAGTCATAATTTTACAGTTGAAATAGCAAGATGTAACCATAAGTTCTATGCTAACAGTTTCTTCTATAACACTTCTCTCTTGTGGAACTGGCTTCTTGCTTCTCAGTCAACTTTAACTTTCAAATATTTTAATGTAATGTTAATCTTTATCTTCTGTATTCTTAATTCTTGTCCTTAATAGTAGTGTTTCTAATATTCTGTAAAACTCAGTAGCCCTTGCATCCTAGTAGCTTTATTGCCTTGCTTAGGGTGGAATAATTAAAAAAATGGAAGTTTCAAAGTTTGAGTAGAGTCTCTACTCAGCACCTAAAGATTGTGTTGTTCATGAAACCCTGAGGTGATACTGGTAAGGAATAATATGTATATTTATTAATATATACTTAATAGCTCTGTTATATTACTTTGAGCACTATTTAACACCAGCACTCAATGTGCAAAATCTTATATTCATATATATATGTTTTATCCATATTGATTGTATATTTTCTTTAATTCTAATTTTTTGTATTTGAAATAAAGTTTAGTAGATTTAGGTTATGGGATTTGAGGATTTATAATTAGTTTTCAAGTTTTTATGTGGTTGTAGGTGTCATTGTAGGAATTTGTTTTTGTGTCTGCATTTGGAAATAAGCACTGATATTTTTTGTTTATGAGTTTTGTTTATTGTTATTTTCTCTTCTAGGTAAAGGTCACGTTGTTTGAGACGTTGTGAGCTGGTGATATGTTTCTGATTTTCCATGTTACCTTACATGTTTTGGTATGTGTTTTTCAATATTACAAGGCTGTCAGAGAGGTTAGTGTTAACTATTTATTGGGGAAAACAAATAAAAAAGTAAGAGTACCAAGGTTATATGTGTCCATCAAAAAAAAAGTGTTTGACAGTACAGAATCCATAAAACCTCAATACAGGAGCAATTGTACAAAATTGCTTAACAATACCAGATCCATGTCTCCCATACAGGAGCAAATATAGTTGTGTCTGACTGTCCTACAGACACCATTTTTATTCAAAATAATGTATACAACATATATATACATACAACATATATATATATATATATATATATATATATATATGAAGAAATATAGTCTTAAGATGTGCTATACTTATGGGATAAAGTGCTCAATGTCAGAGATAGAGCATGTGTAAATATAAAAGTGAACATAGAAGTCAACATTTAGAGGCGACAGTCTGTTTCATGCTAGATGTAATTGTCAGGCCATGAATGCTGTTATTTTTTTTATCTATTTATATATATACGGGTCAGTGGTGCATTGTGGTTAGTCTGTTTTGGCGGTTATTTTACCGTAAATCGTTTATTTATTTATTTATTTGGGTTAAATTATTTTTCTATTTTTTTTAATCAGTGTTTTTATTAACATATATAAGTAATATTATATATAAATATGCATCTAGCATGAAACAGACTGTTACCTCTAAGTGTTGACTTTTATGTTCACTTTTATATTTATATATAATATTACTTGATAATTAGTAGGGTTAATTCCAAAGAGGATATAAATCCAAAGAGAGCTCAATGTAAGAACAGAGCAAATATATTAATGAAAGTGGAGTCCTTAGAAATCCATTGGTAATAGTTTATTTCATGGGATCAGGGGCCCATCTCTTCAGAACCAAAAATTTTACAAAAAATTGATTGTTGTAAAATCTTTGGCTTTCTATGGACTCAGCTTTCTTTATTATTATTATGATTATTATTATTATTACATATACATATACATATATATATATATATATATATATATATATATATATATATTGATTTGATATGGTTGATTAGTCAGGAAGTAGATTTCCTGATGTTATCGGTTTGGAGGGAAACGATCCCAGCATGCGGCACCTTTGAAATGTGCCTTAAAACTATGCCACAGGTTGACCCAAGCCTTGTGAGTAAAATTGGGTAGACAGAACCCTTGGGGGCTGATGATAGCTGTGCTAGCATGAAGTCACGAGTCATCGTGACTGAGGGTTTGAGTGTGTTGGCCTTGCTCAGATTGTTCAGATTGCTGATCGCGCTAGATAATATGCTCTCTCCCAGAAACTGTAACTAAAGTCTGCTCAGTATAGTTACAGTATAAACCACAGTTGGTCTCTATGGGTGTTGAACAAACTCAAATGTGCCTGAGCGAGCGTCTACAATAGGGATTGGCTATCACCCCTATTAGACAGGTTCATGAATACAAGTGTCCAGCTATATATATATATATATATATATATATATATATATATATATATATATAAGCATATATATACATTTTTTTTTTACTTCAAATGTTAGTTTTAGTGGATGCCAGTATTTGAGTAGCCATTCCATTTTTTTAAATTGTTCATTTTATCTACCAGTCTGTGCACATGAGAAAATTTAATAAAGAAAATGTACCCTTCAGCAGGATTCGAACCTGCATCCACCTTTGCAGGTGAAACTACCTTCTGATGCATGCTTTGACCACTCAACTCCAGAGAACTTCAGT